>OV277861.1:13168539-13768778 GCA_922989275.2 Gari tellinella
GTTTTCCAACGAGGTCATTGCTCTGGATCACCGGGATGCTTTCTTGTCAATTCGCCACCTCTGATTGGTCGTTCGATAATTAGGTCAATGTAGGCTCTGTCAGTATGTTATAGTTTGTTTCATGAAATTTGAGCATTGTTTAGTGATTTTGAAATATTTAATTTTTTAAAAGTAAATAATAATTTTTACAACTTTACAATAAAAAAGTTACAACGGGCATATAGAGTTAAAATTACTAACATGTCCTTTGATTTGAAACTTTTTGTGAATTGTTGTTATTTAACCGGTTTCTTTCGCATTTTCGGCGCTTGAAATCTTCCTTAACGAAACTGTCCTAGTATTCGGATATCCTCTGTAGTTTTCGGACATCCTCGGTAGCCTGCTCGTGACGGAATTCTAAGTTTTGCTTAGGTGGCGAATTGACAAGAAAGTGGCGAAATGACAAGAAGCAAGGATACATACCGAAAGTGACACTTGTTTATATAATTCTGACTATGTAAAGTGTATTCATTTTAATCTGACTGACAAACAGTTAGGAGCCAGATCAGACGCCGGGATACCCGGCGTCTGTCCTGGCTCCAAACTGTGTGCAATGGAAACAATGGTTTGATAAAAGCGTTTATTGGGACAGAATACGTCTTCTCCATTGTATGACGTCACAAATGACGTCAGAATAAGGTATTTCCAATCACTATAATAGATGTGACTTACGGCGACTGGTGCTGCTATCGTCTCGGTAACCACTAAATCTACAGCCACCGTCACGTCTTTGCCACCCACCACGGGGTCTGGTAGGACTTTCATAGACTTGACGTACATAGGCACCGCCGTGGTGTTGCAGTTTCTGTACGTAAAGCCTTTAGGCGCTGCTGGCATGGGCATCTGAAGGCAGACAATGATCGTTCATATGGTGGCAAAATAAATAGTGTATACAGTCTAACGCTAACCCTAGTGACGACAAAAGTAGCGCTTGCAAACAGTGTTGACTCTGACCAGACTCCGCGCAATGCATCGTCTGATCAGCGTCCAAACTGTTTGACTCTCGTCTCAAATTTTCGTCAGTCAGACTGCATTAAATCTTACTTTGAAACGATATTGCAGACAATAATACTGAACCAGACGACAATATGGCGGTGAAGGGGTAAAAAGCATCACGATAAATTTGACCATGAAATGGTTAAACTGCCAATGGTTAGACTTTTGCCAAATTTGAATCGTGAGAATATTGTTACAGCGCTCCCTCTCTACAACGACACCCAACTGGAGACAAAGATTAGGTGCGTTGTTCGGAGGGAGTCGTTATAGGGAGGGAAATGAGCTTATATTTGCAAACAGCTTGAATCCAGATCAGACGCCGCGTAACGCGGCGTTTGATCTGGATTCACGCTATTTGTCACTCGTCATTAAATTTATTTCTGTCAAATTGTCCATTATGTAACTTTGAGAAAAACAGCAGACGATAA
This sequence comes from Gari tellinella, assembly GCA_922989275.2. Classification (NCBI taxonomy): domain Eukaryota; kingdom Metazoa; phylum Mollusca; class Bivalvia; order Cardiida; family Psammobiidae; genus Gari; species Gari tellinella. Next base: position 13,170,003 of record OV277861.1, read on the forward strand.
TTTTAAGCAGGCGATATTGCAGCCATGAATATGGTGGAAATAAATGTCTTGTTTTGGGGGAAGAGCGGAAAGCGTTGTTGTATGGAGGGAATCGTTGTTGGGAGGGACGTTGTATGGATGGAACACTGTAGTAGCATTGCTTTAAACTGCACTCTGTCTTTCATATGATCATTTAGCCTCTCTATTTAATTGGTCGTATAAAAAGAGAGGTTTTACCGTATTTTCTCCTTCCTCTACCAGTGTATGGTCTGTTTTTAAAAATTTGCCTTTTTACTTTGTCAAACAAAATATTAACATAAATAATCGTTAAGACGCGTGTCAAACCGTCTGGATCTAGATCAGACACCGCTTTACGTGGCATCAGGATCCATGCTTATAAAGCGTTTGTGTTGTGTCTGAAATCGTTCCCAAGCATTTGATTGGTCAGATTTTAGGCTATGCTCACATCTGACCAATCAAATGCATGAGAACACACTCAGACTCAACTCAACCGCTTTATAAGCGCTTGGCCTGATCTAGACCCCAACCGTCTAAAAGTTTCAAACGACTGGTGGCTGGCAAATGAGGAAGTACTTGAAACTCTTCCCGTCCTTGGAGTCAGTTGTCATTTTAGGTATTGATGGCCCTTAAAAAAGTGTCTTATCTATTGATTTACTCATATACGAGTATGTACTACCTTTTTAAAATATCTGTAAGGCTGGCCTTGTTTATAAACGTAAATTGAGTGATTCGTTTCAATTTTCAATATATCTAACCCTTTCGCTTTCAATGACGCTAAAAAGCGCGTTTGCATTTACAGTTTGGATTTCGATTACTCGTTTGACACTCGTTGTGAAATTTCTTCTGTCATACTGCCTTTGTGTTTAACTTTGAAGCGACATGGCAGACAACAAAATTGAAGCAGACGACATTGAAACAGTGAAGGGGTAACTGTTTTTGCGAAATTGCCGAACGTATGTAAAGCTTATGAAAATCTCAACGACTGCTAAATTTAGGGAAACGTGTAGAAAAGCCAAAACAGTTTTGATGTGGAAACACCATGTTCGATGAATAGGAACTCTTTTACATGTAAAAGAGTTCCCCCGAAGCATGACATTCGTACTCTTTTTTTAGGGTTAAAGTCAGCTTAAGAGTGAAAATAAGTAAACATCACTCGCCGTTCTCCATCTTTTTTCAATGTTTATACGAACATGCGCTACTTATCGGACGTTACGAGCGCTGAGTTGCTTTGCTACTCTTTTCGGAGAAGTAGCAACTGATTGAAGGGCGTGAAATTGGACTATACTCAATTAAAAAATGGAATTATTCATTAGAATTTTAGGGGTTGTTCTATGAGCAGTCTTTAAGATGCCTTATCAATGTGTAAATACCGTCGAGAATACGTTATTTTTTTTAGTTTTAAAAACGCAACCGAACAATAAAATTTGTGAAATATTTTGACAATTGTGACTACCGGTTTTTGTTTTAATCTGAGTGACAAACAGTTTGGAGCCTGATCAGACGCCGGGTTACCCGGCGTCTGATATGGCTCCAAACGGTTTTCAATGGAAATGATAGTTTTAGCGTAAACGTGTTTTGGGGAAAATAATATAACGTCCTCCCCACTGTCTGGTTTCGTAATTTCAGCATGTGACTGAAAAACCCACTCGAGGTAATGTTACTTGGGATAGTTTTCGGGGTTTTCCGAGTATACATGTGCACGAGGCGGCGATTATTACTTCCCTGCATATAAAACATGCTCAAACATAAGTTATTTCTCCGACATGTTTTACTGAGTCGCAGGGCTGCCATTTCTCCGGATTTTTCCTAAATCTTCGGATTTTTTTGTTGTATATGGTAGCCTAAAGCAGACTGAAAGTAAAGCAGAATGCGCCTTAAGGCAAATTCTGCTTTACTTACATCCTGCTTTAAGCAGCCACGTGTCAACAAAACTAGAAACAGGCTATGGGGTAAAGGTACGATTCGTAAAATCGCACTTGAAAAATCCAAATTTGGAAATCTTAGGATTTTTTATGTCAAGTTATGGCAGCACTGTGAATGTTTTGAACAACTGCTTGAATGGCATGATACCGTCTGCATATAAAGAATGTTGTCTGTGCTATCATTTTAAAGTTAGATTTAACCCATTACCCCACAGCCTGTTTCTAGTTTGGAAGACAGGTGATCACTTAAAGCGGATTGAACGTAAAGCAGAATGCTCCTGAAGGTACTCTCTGCTTTACGTTCAGATTCCTTTAAGCTACAATGCTCTAGAATATAGAAAATATTTTATGCTACATATTCATGATTATGTAAAGAGGAATCGCTTTCTTTAGAGAAGGAATAAATAAGGCGTAAATTCGTATTGATGGGGTAATGTGTTACGGTTATATGGCTAAAGGGATTTCGATATGAGTGTCAAATAGAATTGATCTTGATCATACACCGAACTATTTGCAATGGCATAACTTTCCCCTACTGTCGGTGAAATGGTTTTAGTGTCAAACAGTTTGGATTTAGATCACACGCCGCGTTACGCGGCTTGTGATCAGGATCCAAACTGTTTGCAAATAACCATTGAACTCGGGGAAGGCGGTGAAAGGTGTAAAAAGATCAATTACTGAAAAACACAGAAAATTATAGGCATTAGAAAACTTACCTGAAAGTGTTGTACGCCTGCATTGTGTGCTTGGTACGAGTACACTGTCACAAAGACCGACATAAACAATATAACCCCCAACATGTCTATAGTTGTCTACTAGTATATCTACTGGAGAAAGATCTGTGCAACGTCTTGTCGGTACAACTGACGGTCGATACACTGGTGAAAGGGATAGAAATTAAGGAAGTTTATGTCACCAGGAAGAGGAAATTTATAGGATTAGATACACGAGGCAATGTTTGTGTCGATACCGTTTCATTTTGGCAAGGGGTGTGTAGTCATGTTCCCTGTCGCACTTACAAGGCAGTAAACAGTTAAGGCAGTAAACAGTTGTTTTTTATATCTGTCCTAGCTGATTGTTCCCATTTATCTCCGATTGACTTCCACACACACTTGAAACAAATTTTAGCCCTATAGTCCATATAGGTATGACAAAACAGCAAACATTCCACAGTGCTACAGAGCCCCTATGGTTAAATGGACATTATCCTCTGACTCTCTGAACATTTTGCCTTAAGAATATGCACAAACAAGGGACCAACCTGATCATCTTAACGATTTCAAAATGACGCAAATTTCCAGCTTAGTCCACCTAAAGCAACAACTGCTCCCATCTTATAACCACCCGACTAGAAAAGGGCATCACCTTAGTGCGCATTTGAATAAAAACATGTCACAAAGCAATAACTAAATGCATTGCCTTCCATAATGTGTTTTTCATTATCAAAAAACCTCAAACATCAGCAATAGCCTTTTATTCAGAATGTTGGCCAATTCGAATATTTCTGGCCTAACTGTTACATGCCTCCGGTATTTTGTCATATTATATACATAAATGCTGATTTCTGTCGTTTAAGTTAAAAACACTCATTTTTACACCTTCACCGTTTCATTGTCGTCTGCTTCAATTTTGTTGTTTGCAAGATCATTTCTAATAAGGAGTTCAATGTAGTATGACTTAAAACATATCGATACGAGTGTCAAACAGTTTAGTTCCTGATCAGACGCCACGTGACGCGGCGTCTGATCAGGATCCAAACTGTTTGTAAACGCGCTTTCAAGCGTCCTTGAGAGTGAAAAGGGTTCAACAACTAGTAAACCATTTATGAAAATTGATTATCAGGGAAAACAGATGGAATTGAACCTGCAGGAGAATGGAAGAGAACATTATTTAAGATAGGGATTGGCTAAAAACTTCTCTAAAATTAGCCTTCCACGCATTTTTTTTATAATTGATATGGGAATTGAGAAGTCCTTTTCAGTTAAACCATAATTATGCAAGTTTACATCTAAGAAAATATTGAGAAGTAGATTTTCATGTTGCTCTATGTCAGTTTAATCCTAAGAAAACTTACGGATTGAGTTAACCCGTATCGTCTACTTCGAAATTGTCGTCTCCAAACTTTGTAAAATCTAGCTTTATACACCTTTAAAGGAAAGAATCCTAAAGACGAGTGTCAAACAGTTTGGATCCAGATCAGACGCCGCGTTACGCGGCGTCTGATCTGGACCCTAACTGTTTGCAAAATTTGGTAAAGTCGCGACCAGCAGGCAAAGGGTTAATTGTATTATGCCAGTCAACCTTGAAAGGCTCATCCAGATAAAAAGTGGAGACGTATTTCATGCTCTCAAGAAACGAGGCATAAACACTTTGGACTCGTATGAATTTATGTATCTTAAATATTTCAAATTGTTGTCACGGACTGTCCTTCTTCCATAACATTTTGAAGTCTTTCAAACGCAATGTGTTAGGCTGTTATTAGCTGTTTTGGCTGTCTATCAAACGCAAAAATGATATTTTGGTTAGGTGATTTACGTAGTCTTCTAGGCCCAGATCATATATTCATTACATTGTGGCTAGGTGGTTTGCGTATTATTTCAGACCCATACCATAATCCAGGTTAGGTGATTTGCGTAGTCTTTCAGGCCCAAATTATATGCAGTAATTTAGGTTACGAGATTTGGTTAGTCTTTCAGACACAAATCGTAATTTTTTTCACAGTCTTTCAGACAATAAACCTTTTTCACTGTATGTCAGACTATAAACCTTTTTCACAGTCTTTCAGACTTTAAACTACCTATTTTCTGTATAGCTATGCAATATGCCTCTTAGAATAAATACCGCAACCAAAGTGGACATAATGATCTTACTGGGAACTAGGAGTACTAGCGTTGACAAAATATTGCAGTTTAGGCAACAATATGGACCGTTAACCCTTTCACTCTCAATGACACTTTTGTCTGGTAGTAGCAAAACAGTTTGACTCCAGATCAGATGACGTACGTGTAACTCGGAGTCTAAAAAGTAATCAAGCATTTAACATGCACCATAAACAAAATTTTCAGTTAAATGGCAAAAATACTAGACTAGATCTAATCATCTTATTTTAAAATACGCCAACTTTAAATAACTTATTTAACCCTTTCACTCTCAATGACGCCTTAAAGCGCGTTTGCAAACAGTTAACGCGGCGTCTGATCAAGACCCAAATTGTTTGACATTCTTATCGATATTTATTAAGTCATACAACCTTCAGTCTAACTTTGAAACATGTCTTGCAGACAACAATACAGAAGCAGACGACAATAAAGCGGTGGGAGGGTAAATTTGATCATGAAAGGGTTTAGTAAGGGCTCATTGGCGTTCATATTACCGTGGGCAGTAACTCATGACGTACTGATGCATGTGGACTGTACCGGTCCAGCTGCTGATGACCGTCTTTCCTCGGTTCCAAATCCTACTGTTGATGATGATGATGAATGTTTTAACGTCTCTCCCGAGCGCCTTCAGGCTGCTTTGGTGGGGGATCAGTTGTTCCTCTCAGCCGGCGGGGAATAAATGGTGGACATCTGAAGTGGCTGTTTCCGACACATCTCTGTGGGTCCCAAAGTAGAATTCCGAAGTGGGTTGAGATCCAGCGGTGACAAATTCTGTTCCTGGTGCTGGATCCCAGTTGCATGTCGAATAGAGAACAAAGGCTTCTTTGAGGTCATCTTCCTGTTGATCCGGCGCTTTTTACGGCCACACCAGCCGATGTTAGTCAAGGCTTCAGCCATTGGCCAAGCCTGCCACGCTTGGCCATGGACTGAAGCCCTGTTCCTCTCCCACGACGTGAACGTCTCGGCTGGAGCGAGAGAGTCCTACTGTTGATACGCCTGGCTCCGAGGTTATAAAGCTTTTGACTTGAGTCTAATCTCGTTCCCAAGCATTTGATTGGTCAGATTGGAGCCTTGGCTCCAATCTGACCAATCAAATGCTTAGGAACACACTCAGACTCAACTAAAACGCTTAAATATAACCTCGGAGCCTGTTCTACAGGGTGCAACCTAGTCTCCACAAAATAACCCTTGGGCAGCCACTCCTACTTCGGATGTCGCTTGAGTGCGTACTTTAGAGCAAGAATTCGAAGAGACTCAGACAACATTGTGTAAACGATTACTTGATGTACATAGTTTATGGTATGAAGCCCAAGCAAAGAAAGTGCGGTTTCTTTAAAAAAGAAAGTAGAGTTTCTAGGCCGAAATGGTAAAAGATTGTCCATGACCCCAAAGGGTTGCCATTATCAGTATTCTCTAAATATGTAGAAAGGTTCCTTGTGGAATACAGTGTTCCCTCGCTTCAACGGCCCTCCGAACAACGATTCCCTCCTTACAACGACCCTTGCGGCTGTGCCCCAAATAATACCATTATGTCCAACCTTTTCACGGCTGCAATATCGTCTGCTTAAAATTGCCGTCTGCTGTTTTTTCTCAAAGTCATATAATTATATGGGACATTTTAACAGGAAAAAAACTTTTATGACGAGTGACAAACAGCTTGAATCCAGATCAGACGCCGCGTTACGCGGCGTCTGATCTGGATTCAAGCTGTTTGCAAATGTAAGCCAATTTCCTTCCCTATAACGACTCCCTCTGAACAACAAACGCTATCTTTGTCTCCCGTTGGGTGTCGTTGTAGAGAGGGAGCGCTGTAGTTCTGCTTTACATCAGTTACAATGGGTCTGGTCTGGCTTCAATCTGTTTGCAATTCGTCTCATTTCGTAGACCCCGTTATAAAATCTCAATTCAATGTCAAAGCATGTGATTGCTTATACGATGATGAAAGTAAGTAAAGAAGAAAGGGGCTTTCTCATTTCCTATCATCTGCTTTAAATTGTCACATGTGTTAAACCATATCATTGAGTCTTATTTACCTTTTAACTATCAATGGCGCCAAAAGGCGCATTTGCAAACATTTAGTCGTAACACGGCGTCTGATCAGAATCCAACCTGTTTGAAATTTTCGTCAGTCATACTGCCCCAAATATTACTTTGAAACGATATTGAAGACAACAACATTGAGGCAGACGACAATATGGCGGTGAAGGGATAAAAACCTCACGATAAATGTGACAATGGAATGGTTAAGGAAGGCTATCACAGCAGGTACCCGTTTCATAAAACTTCGTACGACAAAAACGGTCGTAAGTCAAAACCTAAAAATACATTTTATTTCTGATTTCTCTATTTGATCCTGTCTTGTGACATCTCTTTAGAATTGTCTTTTCAAGACGATTCCAAAAAGATGTCACAAGACAGGATTAGATGGAGAAATAAATAATAATTGATACTTTTATAATCTGACTTACGACAACATTTGTCGTACGAAGTTTTATGAAACAGTAAGACAACATTTGTACAAACGGTTAAAGTATAAGCCTATTTCATTCACCTGGCAGGGCGGAGCTAACCTTTGACAAAGATAAATTAGTTCATTTTTTTATATTAGGGTGCTAGGTGTAGTTCCGTATTATATCGTTATTGTCCGATACTTTCAACATGCGCGCATCCATATTTATGTGAAAAGGTATTACAGTGCTCCCTCTCTACAAAAACACCCGGCGGGAGACACATATTGTGTATGTTGTTCGGAGGGAGTTGTTATATAGAGAGAAAATTAAGACTTGATTTACATTTGAAAACAGCTTTATTCCAGATCAGAGCCGCGCAACGCGGCGTCTGATCTGAATTCAAGATGTTTGTCATTATTCATTATATTCCTTATGTCAAAATGGCCACTAATAATTATGTTGAGAAAAAACGGCAGACGACAACGTTAAATTCCGAAAATAAAAGAGCGTGCTGCCGCCACCAAAGGTTAAATGAATGGTCCGCATCGAAACTCCGCCCTGCCAAATCAATAAAATCGGTCTATACCTATGTTCAATTATCAGAATTTATTCTGAAACAGCAAAGCATTTTTTATAACTTCAATAGGTTTGGATTCTGATAAGACGGAAACAACTATGTCGTCTTCTCAGGATCCAAAACGATTAACACACTCATAGATATAAAGAAATATGATGAAAATATAATTGTAATTTAAAATTTTAACACCAAATTTATATCTAAATAAAGCAGAGGGTAAATGTCGTAAATAAACGTCTTCGTATTTTGTGATATTTTAAAGGCCTACGTTTATTTATAAAAAAAATAATGTCAGTTTATAATATAATAATATTCTACTGTATATTACTGAATGCTAAATCACTGCCATGTCATATTTTTCGGCGGAGCTGAATAGTTTCCATTTAGACCTATCATGCAAATTCTCAACAAATGATAACTGGACAGAAATCTATGTTGAAAGTCACATGCCTAAAACTGAATGGGCTGATTGGATAGTAGCCAGGGCTCCAGATTAGGTTTTATTCAAAACTTAAAATCTTTATTTCTGCATTAAACCCTATGGTGCCACTACTCATTTGAACCGTCTCTTCGAGACTATCCAAATGAGTAGTAACATCATAGGGTTTGGTGTTGAAATGAGTGAAAAAATGTGATTTGTTCAATTTACTCCCTCTTATCTGGAGCCATGTAGGCTGGTCTATGCAAAATTACAGTTTTACTGGATAGGAATAGTGAGTGTAAAATTTAGCGAGACAGACCAACTATGCTGATGCAATCATGCTTCTATTTTAAGATATTACATCTTTTTTCTAAGAAACTCCATTCATGAATGAAGAGTGATAGAACAGTATATTAATGTGAGGATCTTCTACTAGTAGCTAGGATACGGTTTCAATAATTGTTTTGTTTGGTATTTCTGTACATAATAGTTTTGCATTTTAAATAAAAGTTACTGTAATTGAATGTGAATTGTTAGTGCAAAGAGTCTGCAATTGCTATGACAGCATGTTTCTATTTTTAGATAATTATGACATCTTTGTTTTAAGAAACTCCATTGATAGAACAGTAGATTTATGCAAGAATCTTATGAGCAGCAGGATTCGGTTTAAATTATTGTTTGGTGATTCTGTAGAGGACAGACCTTTAGTAGCTATATTTTACATGAAAACATGAAAGTTACTGTAAATGAATGTTTTGCTTTTCAATCCAAGATATTACAATTCTGTGAAAACCTCAATTCCATTCAATTTTGCACACCCATCTATAGCATTAGTTCAACCACTCATTCCGCCGAATATCTTTTTTAAAGATATTTCTTGTTCATACTTTTCTCCTGCTAATTATATTTCCTGATCTTGTACTATAGATTTTTTTATTGCTAACCATGTACATGATAATATGTTATATGGCTATGAACATTGTATATGTTTAACCCTTTCACTGCCAAGTTTTTCGTGAGATTTTTGCCTTCACCGTTTCAGTGTCGTCTTTTTCAATTTTGTTGTCTGCAATGTCGTTCCAAAGTTAAAAACTAAGGCAGTATGTCTAAAGATATTTCAAAACGAGTGTCAAACAGTTTGGATCCCAATCAGACGCCTCGTTACGAGGCTTCTGATCCTGATCCTGATCCAAATTGTTTGCAAACGTGCCTTTAAGCGTCATTGAGTGAAAGGGTTAAGGTAGAACAAAACTGAAGATCGCCTTTTTCCGTGTTATCTCGGCATTTTCCGTGTTCAACGGAATATACCGAACACTCCCCTATAAAAACTTGAGGATACTGTTAATTGAATTGATGATTAAAGCATAACGAAAACCAACCAGAAACATTCTTTATGTTGCTATCTGTATTTACATCCATATCTGAGATCCCTCACTTAGCCCATTGAACCCTAATAACGTGTAAACGCGTCTTTTACAAATAGTTTACTCGTTAAAAGTACACATGTCCCATGCTAACAAAATACATGTATAGACCCAGATCACAGAGTGTCTACCCGTGTTATAGGGGAAAATGGGTTAAGTAGCTGTTAGGGATGGTCTTTATAACCGACAAAGAAGAACAAACAATGTATACAAAAGTATTCTTTTATTATCAAAATGAATACAACACAGTAGAGTCTCTCTACTACAGTCACTGCCTGGTTTTAACTTTTCCTAGTTTAAGGCAAGGGCTGCTTAAAGCAGGATGAAAGTTAAGCAGAAAGCTCCTTTAGGAGCTTTCTGCTTTACTTACATCCTGCTTTAAGATACCACCTGTCACCTGTCTATCAAGCCATCAAATAGACATTTTTTGTAGTGACTGTAAGAGAGTGGTACAACTGTATATAAAAAAGTATATTTCTATAAAAAACGAAATGCATAAATATCTAGATCTTCAGTTTTCAACAGTCACTGGGATTTTATCAGAGCAATTTCACGCCCATCCTTGTAAGTCACCCACTTGCAGTGATAAAGGCGTCATCCTTTTGCGTTTAAACGAACCCAAATGCATTGCATTTAAATGTAGAAAATAATAGGTTGAAAATATTTACAATTTGTTTTAAGGAATCAGGATGACAAACAGTTTTGATCCTTACCAGACACCTTACACTCGGCGTCTGATCTGGCCCAAAACTGTCATGTGTAGCAGTAGTCATAATTATTTTCAAATAAACGCGTTCACTGGGAAAGAATAACGCCTTCGAATATGTACGGATTATACATTTGGTAATGTATAAGTATTATCTGTCTATAAAGTTTCTTTGTTTATAAACGCCATACCATATAACCCCATTTAAATGCCCTAGGTTTGCAATACGAATATCAAACATTTAATTAGGAAAAAACAATATTACCTTCGCAAACAGTTTGGATCCAGATGAGACCAAACGTAATGCTGTGTCTCGTAAGGATCAAAACTGTTTGACACATCAAATGTATCCGACAAAAAATATTTAACTTTAAAAAAGTTAAAGTTCAGCAATTTTAGTTAACCCATTTGTGCCCACGATCCCATATATGGGACATGGGCAAACAGTGTAGACTTTGATCAGACGTTGCATCAGACGTTGTTTACTGATAGGAATTTCAATATAAAACAAAATGAAAATGAAAATATAAAAAAAAATTAGACTAATCCAATATAACACATGGAAGAATCCACTGGGCGCAAATGGGTTAAATTCAGTTGGGGTATTTTGGGCAGATAATTGGAGGGGGCGTTCATTACATATGTGCATTTAAAAGGGAGTATACACTATATCGACTTCCTCCATAAGGCAGCTTCAAACTACGTCATCAAGTTCCTCCCTACTCACACTCCCTGAAATTGACGAAAACATGATAATAATAAAAATAATAATAATCATTATTATTATTATTATTATTAATAATAATAAAGACTTATTTCCAACACTGTTAAGCTGATATTCAATTCAATTCAATTCAATTCTTCCATACATCGTATAGAGAATATAGAGAAGAATATATTATTATTTCCCAATAAACTCATTAATGCTATACCATTACATTCGAACCCGTGCGTCTGATCAAAGTCTACACAGTTTGCTGAAAGGAATTTTAACATACTAGTAAAACAAAACGAAAATGAAAATTTAGACCACCAAGTCCATAGCCTGTTTCTTGTTTTAAAGAAAGATTATCACTTAAAGCAGGTTGAAAGTAAAGCAAAATGTGCCTGCTTTACTGTCAGCCTGCTTTAAGCTATTACCTGCTTGGATATAGAAACTATTTCTTATTATACATATTCATGACTGTATAAAAGGGAACTATTTTCAATGCTTGGGTGAAGGAATAAATTATAGGCGTAAAAAAGGCGTATGTGTGGGGAAAATGGGGATATATGTTTTATACATATCACACTTACCCGTAACACAACTGCATGTTGAAACACATCAACTGTTTACCATCTTTGGCGGCCAATTTCACCTTAAAACCAAAAATTCCCTGAATCCCTCCCGGTATCTTTGGCATCGTTCGCGTATCCTTGAAGTTGTATTCTCGCTGAAAACAGAGGAGGAAAAACATTTATGTTAAAGACGTTACCCTAGTGCATTCAATGTCCATTCAATGTTTTACCCCCAACCCACCCCATCACCAAGTGTGTGAAAATACAAGTAGAGCGTGAGAACATTGTACCGGCAACGGCTCAGCAATCTGAAGTTTTGTAAAGAGGCCCTTACATACTAGATCTCAATGTTTTTTTCGGCGGAGCTGTCTAATTTCTCATTGAGCCTCAAACCTTATATGGCCCAACCAATCGTGAATGACCAGAAATGAAAGCTTAAGGACACGTGCTTAAAATCGAATAGTCTGATTGGGTAGCGGTTAGACTTGACTACTGACTTTTACAAATTTGTAAAATAAGAGACACAGACTGTTATAGGCTGATTTGCTATGTAGCGGTACCAGTAGTAAACACGACTTTCTGCTACTGATAGTGAGTTATAACCGAGAAAGTTTACGTGTCCCGACCGTAAGGTAGTGATTTGAATGACATAGTGTTTCTATTTTAAGATATGACATATTGTCTCAAGTTCGGCAATGATTTGATGCGTTCTGCAAATCAGAACGAAATTGTTCATAATAGAATTGATCATAATTTTAATCTAGTACCAAGTATATGAAAAAATAGCAGTAACAATTCAGTGAGATTACGAGAAAACTGGCGTTTGAATTTAACCTAGATATCGAAAAGATTTCGAGCATGATGGGTATTTTTTGTGTTAACACCGTTTTCCTCCAGCGCATGCGCAACTCTGTGACCACAAATGTAAACAAACCGTGATTTTTTTAACGCGATCGCAATCTCTTGGTTAAATGCGAAAACCCAACAACACGTAGATACCTAAAACGTACATTGCTACACTTTGTAGATATTTTTTATAATAAATCAGAACATAGAACTAACTCTACAAGACAAATTCCATACACGAATTCTTGAAGCTTTATTTAACGGTGGAAACATGAATTTTTCATTTGAGGGGTCGTATCAAACAATTCATATTCGGCATATTTCGGGGGTGCTCTCCAAAAATCTCAAATCAAAATCAGGTGATTGAGAATATTTAAACAATCAAACCATATTTAAAGTATAAACAACTAACAAAAAAGAGCACCCACATACGCATTTTAGTAATTTATGGTATCTACAAATTACAAAATAAAAATGATACACGTAGATCTAGACATGGAAGTATAATTCCGTGATCTAGATCTGTCTTTAAAAATTCTCATCACTTTCAGTCACATCCTAGGAAGAAGTAAGTGCAATTCAATTGGCTTATAAAGATGGAAGTGGAAATTTGATCCATGTGTAAACTGTACCTTCTGTCAAGAATTTTCAAGTAAATCTCTATACAACCACCTCTGAAAAAGTACTTATTGATGAAATAAAAACAGCTGACAAACAGCTGACAACTTGCAGCAAAATGTAGCCCGATCAAAAGCATAAACGTGTGTAAATGCTCTCTGCTGTACTTTCACCTTCAGTCTTTGAGAGACCAACTGCCTTAACAAACTAATGATTAACCTCAGATCCAGTAGCTTAATGATTGCAAAACTCATTCTTGGCGACTCTCAAGACCTTCAGTCTTTGATTATATGTATGTGGTCGTAGATTACTGCGCGTGTCTTATTAGATAAATATTAAGCTTAATATCCTGATTTACCATCCTATTTATTGCAAGTTGGATAAAATCAATTCCATATACATCATTACCTTCACCACACATTCCGCCGAATATCTTTTTTAAAGATATTTCTTGTTTCAATTGGTTTTACTAACCAAACTATCAAAATATATGGTGCGGGCCTCACATGAGACGCCTGACTGATTATTTGCCTAGACGCTACCACCGTAAGAGCATGCTCTCCATGCTTTGACTATCTACGGGGGTATGTGTTACCACCCAAGCTTGGTCAAGTAATGTCTTTAACTCATTGAACCCTAGTAACGCATATACGCGTCCATAACCAAACGTATTTACAGTGGGGAATCTGTTATTCTTTTCCGTTTAAACGCAAACGTACGCAAACGCAAAGCACTAAAACGTAGAAAAGTGCAACTTTTTGACAATTCTGATAATTCATGTTTATCTTGGTGGCACACAGTTTGGAGCCTGATCAGACGTCGGGTTACCCGGCGTCTGATCTGGCTCCAAACAGTTTGTACTGCAAATAATAGTTTTAGCGTAAACGCGTTTATTGGGAAAGAATAACGTTTTCTCCACTGTAGCTGCGAAGAATATATTTGTTTAATGAAAACAGTGAAGACCCTGATTAGAGAGCTCCTGCAGGAGCCCTCTAATCAGGGACTTCACTATTTGTCATTTTGCAATATATAAAAAACAACCTTAAATAGTCTTAAATGGACCAGCCTTTGCTGTTAACTGGATTTGTCCATTGGAAGTTTCAGGGGATAATGAGTTAACCCTTTCATTCTCAATGACGCCTTAAGGGTGTATCAATGTCATGAATTTGGGAACTTTTCAAAGTATATGAAAACACTCTATGATGGTTTTGTATTGAAGAGATATTTAAGATGAATGAAAAAATAGAAAAAGTGTATATTTTGGTGAACAACAGTTGGCTCTACGGCCATGTAAAATTTACCCCACCCACTTCCTCTTATTTTGTCCTTTTCAAACAGCCCGCTTCAATAAAACCCATTTTAAATGAAAACAAATATGATAATTTGGTTTTGTGTTATTTATTTCCTATCTATGGTAGTATTTCTTCATACAAAAACTAATTTAAGAAAAAAAAGGCACCAAATGTGAAATTTATAAAGCTCTAAATATCATCGATATGGTACTTTTTTGTAAATTTTGTAAGGGGCGATAACACGTTTTACTTTAATAACTCAAAATTTTCAACACTGACCTTTCAATTTCTTTTCATATTTTAAACTGCCTTAGTATGGGCTTTCATCTGGTAGAATATAAGAAAAAGTTTAATACTAGAACTATTTCATTTTCAAACTTTTTACTTTTTTTCATAAAATAAAAAATCTAATAAAATCATGCCCTATATAAAGCATATTTTTGATATTCAAGGATCCATATTGTTCAAACCTGGTGCCTGCTTTGTCTAAATTTGGTTTATATATGTGAACATACCACCATAGACATGAAATAAATAAAGAAAACCCAAATTAACAGTTTTGTTTTGTTTTGAAATAGATTTTACTGAAGCTTGTACTCTGAATGGGTAAAATTTGAAAAAAAAATCCAAATTTGACATACCTTTTTCAAATCGCTGTAGCTAAAAAAAAGGGACACCACCATATATATTTTTTTTCATTTTTTCATTCATCATAAATAGCTCTTCCAAAAAAACAATGATAGAAAAAAAATTAATACTTTGAAAAAATGGCTCATGACATTGATACACCCTTAAAGCGTGTTTGCAAACAGTCTGGGTCCTGATCTGGACTCAAACTGTGTGACACTCTTATCGATTTTGCAAACAGTTTTGAAACGTGTCTTACAGACAACAATATTGAAGCAGACAACAATAAAGCGGTGAAGGGGTAAATTCGCCGCGTCTGATCATAATCCAAAATGTTTGCAAACGCGCTTTTTGGCGTCATTAAGAGTGAAAGGGTTAAAAGGCAACACATTGTTTTTGAGTATTTTTTTCAAGTTAAACCTTATTTTATTAGTTTTATTAATCATATAATGTTATACAGTTGTACATATTTACAAAACGTGTAACACAACAAAGTATAAATATAGGTAAATGGGTTAGGCCACAAGTTCTAGCAACATCAGTAAAGGCCCTCCCCTATAAAGGTTTGTTGTTATTGTTGTTTTGGGTGGGGGGGGGGGCTGGCTTGTTGCAGAATTAAATGATAATTGAGAGATATGGTCTTAGTATTCTAATTGCTTCAATAAAAGTTTCTTAAGGACATATGCTACCAATTCGTGCGACACCTAGTGGCTTTTAACGAAGTACGATAAATCAAGTATCGTAACTCAACGAAATCATACGTATCGGTTACCTTATACATTATATATTTCAAATGTCCGTAGACAAAAAAGATCATTATAACCTATGTTTTTCTTTTTGCCATGGTACTAAGATATGTTTGAAGAACCTATGCTGAAATTTTCATAGAGATCCTTCGGAGATTTCATTTGGTCGCATATGTCCTTAATCTGCGCCTGGATACGATGGGCGTTTCTTTCTGCACTGAGTGTAGCTTACCGGACTGAAGGGGCAGTGGCATTCGTACCCCTTTGGACACGGGGGAATGTACTTCTCCAGCAAGGCACAAACGTCGGTATCTTTGCATAGAAAATAAGATGAAATGAGCTCACAGACCGACTGGTTCATTCCACCAATCGTCATGTATACGTCCATGTCGTACTGAAAAAAATATTTTGAGAAATGTAAAGCCTCTCTACTATGATTAAAGAGACATACAGACAAAAATTGACAGAGAGACGGGCAGAGATATACAAAGAAAGATATATATAAGGACACAAAGAGAGATAGAAAAAAAGAGAGAAAGATATGTTGACTGGGAGAGACAGAGGGCAACAGATTGAGAGAACGATAGACACATGCAGAAGGAAGAGAGAATACAGACAGACAGACAGAACGGGGTAGAGAGAACGGTAACAAGGAAATTCAATTTAATATTCTCACTTTGCGAATATGGTATTCTTTCCCGTTTTAACACCAACGAAACACACGCACATTACAATAAAATACAGAAAATTACCCAAAATATGTTTATTACCCCGACTTTTCATAGATCGGGTTGCAAGGCGTCTAATCCAACTCCAAATTGTTTGCAATTGAAATTATGGTTTAACTCTTTGCATGCTTGCGGCGGAAATATCTGCCTCCGTGATTATCTTTGCAGAGAGTTTGGATCCAGATGAGACGCCGCGTAACGCGGCGTCTCAACCGGATCCAAACTGTTTGACAATCTGGTCCTATACTTGAAAGAAAATTAGCATGTTCTATTTTTAGAACATCAGCAGACGACAAGTGTTGCAGACGAAAATAATACCCAGCATGCAAAGAGTTAATCATTAACACGTCTATTGGGAAATTTAAATTCAAATTCAAATTCTTCATTTCGCTCAGTAAATGTTTTCACATGAATACATGAGGTTAATTGAAGGTGTAATACAAACTAAACAGGTAATAAAAGAGAACTTTAACAATTAAGTATTTTAAAGATATTAGCTACAGGCCCAGGTGGGAGAGCTACAAAAGAATAACGTCTCCACCACTGTACTCAAAAGTGACGTCAGAATACTATAATAGATATGACTTACGGAGACTGGAGCCACTATCTTCTCGGTGATAACTAAATCAACAGCAGCCGTCACCTGTTTGCCGCCTATGACGGGGTCCGGTTGGAGACTCATAGACTTGACATACATAGGAACTGCGGTGGTGTTGCAATTGTTGTATGAAAAGCCTTTAGGCGCTTTTGGCATGGGGATCTGAATGAAGAAAAACGTTCATGTGCTGGCAAAATTAAATCTTGCATTCAGTCCGCACCTAAAAATTTAAATCACAAAGCCTTATTCTAACCCTTACAATTATGACGCCAAACGGCGCGTTTGCAAACATTTTGGATCCCGATCAGACGCCGCGTTACGCGGCGTCTGGTCAGGATCCAAAATATTTAATACTCATATCGAAATTTCGTCAATCATACAGACTTAGATCTATGGACGATATTTCAGACAGCAATATTGAAGCAGGCGACAATGTGGCGG
Source organism: Gari tellinella (assembly GCA_922989275.2). Classification (NCBI taxonomy): domain Eukaryota; kingdom Metazoa; phylum Mollusca; class Bivalvia; order Cardiida; family Psammobiidae; genus Gari; species Gari tellinella. The sequence goes on from OV277861.1 coordinate 13,187,556, forward strand.
TAAAGGGGTAAAAACCTCACGATAATTTTGACCGTGAAAGGGTTAGAATGCCAGCTTAATATTTGCAAGTTACTGCTTTGAATCGTGAGATTATTTTTAGTGTGATCAGATGAAGGGTATACGACAATGTTGGATGTTAATTAATACTTAAGTATATTCTAAAACTTGAATACCCCTATCAAGCACTCAATACCTACGGATATTCCAAATTAACAATAGTTTAGTCCATTGACTTTGAGGAGTGGTTGTTGTTGAGAAAAAAAACCATAGATTTAAAAGAAAACATTGCAAAATGGCAAACAGTTTTATATTAAGACCCTGGTCCGATCTTGCTCTACAATTTTTGGACAAGTGTACTCTCCACAGATACGGTGTTTGTAAATGATGCATTTCAGGGGCCCGTTTTACTATACAACTTACGCAAAAAATGTGCGTAAGTCAAAACCGTTTAACTCTTATTTTTCGATCATAAACGTTTGCAAACAGCAAATAGCCAGATCTGAGGACGCGCTAAAAGCGCGTCCTCTGATCTGGCTATTTGCTGTTTGTAGCAAGTGATAATAAAAAATATAAATTAAAATTTAAAATTTTGACTTACGCAAACAATTTGCGTAATTTGTTTAGTAAAACGGGCCCCAGACCTCAGAGGGTAACACTTTAGCTACAATTGCGGTATACCGTATGTGAACCATGGGAAAAAATAATCAAAGTTCTTGAGAGCATTGATGATGGTTCAAAACTGAACTACACAGGTATTGGGGTGTGGAAGAAAACCAGGAGTTTACTAATAGTGAAAATTCTGAGAGAACAATATTTCTTTATAATGTATTAAAAATGTTGATTGTAGAATTTGAACTATTTAAAATAATGAGAATAATATAGTTTTTTTTACTCAGAGCAATTTTTTTCCCCTTTACCTTGGAATTTCCGGAGATGTCACACCCCCTTCATCGGCAAGACTGGTGAAGAGGATGTTAAATCTCCGAAAATTCCAGAGAACAATATTTCTTTATAATGTATTAAAAATGTTGATTGTAGAATTTGAACTATTTAAAATAATGAGTATAATATAGTTTTTTTTACTCAGAGCAATTTTTTTCCCCTTTACCTTGGACTTTCCGGAGATGTCACACCCCCTTCATCGGCAAGACTGGTGAAGAGGATGTTACATCTCCGAAAATTCCAAGGTAAAGGGAAAAACACATTTTGCTCTAGATAAAAGAACCTATCTACTCCACAGGTTTTCGGCGCGTAAGCTATGAACCCCCCCCCCCCCCCTCCGCTGCTACCCCCCATAAATCTTTCAAAATGAGTCAAAATACATCCATATGTTCAACAAACATCCTTAACAAATGTTTCAAGAAGTTTCAAAAAAAATATTTTTTTCGTATCATGTATGTATACAATGAAAAGGTGGATGTGTATTCAGAGCCATCAACTTCCCAACCTTGTCATTTTGTCATTTTTGTGCCGATTTTGACAAATGATGGCTTATTATTTACATTTAACAGTTCTGTTCAAAGAAAGTTAGCTCACAGCCCAAGCAAGACACGAGCACACGTGAAGAAATAAAAAGTTTGATAGGCACCTTATATCGGAATCCTTCGTTCACCTTAAATGTTGGACTTTTTCGTCATTCAGCGATTAACAAGTGCATTTGCGACCATGCATTACACCATGGTACGGGTAATTAATAGAAAATGAAATATATAATAAAAACCTTTTGAATTATCGGTAAATGAGCATTTCTGTTACGAAATAAATTTCTAGATAACTTTCGTTTTCAAACGTATATGATCATTGGTCGTATTCGAATCATCGAGTTTGTTGTCAACGAAAACTGGGTGGAGCAAATGCGCGAAGATTTACTGATGACAACAATTTTTACCCGACTCGAATCGAAATTGTGGTCAAAGATTTGATGGTTTGACAACATTTTGTCAACGGAAAACATCAAGTGATGATTCGAATAGAACTTGTTGACAACTATTCCAACTAACGCGATAGTTGTCCTGATTCGAATACAACCAATTGAGACGCTTGACTTTTTGCGTCATTTCCTGCTTTGAAGCTGGTTCTCGGTTTCGCTAGAATGATAATAGTTTGACTGGGCAACCAGTCGTTTGTTGGGAATATTTTGCGTGACAGATGGTTTCCGAGTAAGGGGTCTCCCCACCCTTCGAGTCCCCATGCGCGTGTTCGCCGATTGCTTTGAATTTTTTACCAATTATCGTCAAAGAAAACTGTTTGCTGTAAACAATGAGCCATCATCTGTCCAGATCGTCCAAGATTTGACAAAATGACAGGGTTGGGAACTTGAGGGTTGCTTCTGCAAGGCGCTTTTTCATGGCAGCCTTTACTATTTTACTTATAAATTAGCAAAAACATTTTTTTTTTTTAAATTTCACGAAACTTCAGGAAATGTTCTTTTATTATGATTATTGAATGTATGGATAGATTTTAGGGTATTTTATCCACGTTTGGTGGTGGTGGAGGGGGGGGGGGGGGTTATAGCAGCTAGGGGTAGTGTCATAGCCAACGGGCCGAATGCCTATGATCTACTCATGCCTGATCCAGAGTAGAAACCCCTCTTTAGAAGTATTCAAAATAAGTTCTGTATCAATGTTTTATACACAGTAAATTCAAGTTGAAACATTGAATAATACTGTAAAGAGCCTGAAAACCCTATTTTGTAAATTGTTTCATGAAACACTTGACTTTTTTAAGCATAATTAAACAATCATAAGAAAGATCTCCAAACCGTTTGCAAATACGAGTCTGAAATTCGCAAACGACTGGTGGCTGGCAAATGAGGAAGTACTTAAAACTCTTTCCGTCCGTTGAGTCAGTTGTCTTTTTAGGCATAGGCGTTCGGCCCGTTGGCTATGACACTACCCCTAGCTGCTATAACCCCACCCCCCCCCCCCCTCCACCACCACCAAACGTGGATAAAATACCCTAAAATCTATCCATACATTCAATAATCATAATAAAAGAACATTTCCTGAAGTTTCGTGAAATTTAAAAAAAAAAAAATGTTTTTGCTAATTTATAAGTAAAATAGTAAAGGCTGCCATGAAAAAAGCGCCTTGCAGAAGCAACCCTCAAGTTCCCAACCCTGTCATTTTGTCAAATCTTGGACGATCTGGACAGATGATGGCTCATTGTTTACAGCAAACAGTTTTCTTTGACGATAATTGGTAAAAAATTCAAAGCAATCGGCGAACACGCGCATGGGGACTCGAAGGGTGGGGAGACCCCTTACTCGGAAACCATCTGTCACGCAAAATATTCCCAACAAACGACTGGTTGCCCAGTCAAACTATTATCATTCTAGCGAAACCGAGAACCAGCTTCAAAGCAGGAAATGACGCAAAAAGTCAAGCGTCTCAGTTGGTTGTATTCGAATCAGGACAACTATCGCGTTAGTTGGAATAGTTGTCAACAAGTTCTATTCGAATCATCACTTGATGTTTTCCGTTGACAAAATGTTGTCAAACCATCAAATCTTTGACCACAATTTCGATTCGAGTCGGGTAAAAATTGTTGTCATCAGTAAATCTTCGCGCATTTGCTCCGCCCAGTTTTCGTTGACAACAAACTCGATGATTCGAATACGACCAATGATCATATACGTTTGAAAACGAAAGTTATCTAGAAATTTATTTCGTAACAGAAATGCTCATTTACCGATAATTCAAAAGGTTTTTATTATATATTTCATTTTCTATTAATTACCCGTACCATGGTGTAATGCATGGTCGCAAATGCACTTGTTAATCGCTGAATGACGAAAAAGTCCAACATTTAAGGTGAACGAAGGATTCCGATATAAGGTGCCTATCAAACTTTTTATTTCTTCACGTGTGCTCGTGTCTTGCTTGGGCTGTGAGCTAACTTTCTTTGAACAGAACTGTTAAATGTAAATAATAAGCCATCATTTGTCAAAATCGGCCCAAAAATGACAAAATGTCAAGGTTGGGAAGTTGATGGCTCTGAATACACATCCACCTTTTCATTGTATACATACATGATACGAAAAAAATATTTTTTTTGAAACTTCTTGAAACTTCTTGAAACATTTGTTAAGGATGTTTGTTGAACATATGGATGTATTTTGACTCATTTTGAAAGATTTATGGGGGGTAGCAGCGGGGGGGGGGGGAGGGGGTTCATAGCTTACGCGCCGAAAACCTGTGTTTTTAGGTATTGATGGTTCTTTAACAAAGTGTCATCTCACCCATTGTCCTTTGATTTGCTCATAATATACGAGTATTTATTATATGCCTTCGTATGATATCGAGCGTTTCCGCGTGTATCTGTAGAGTAAAATACAAGAGTCTGTATCAGCCACTTTGAATTTTACTCTGAAGTCGCTTTCGATTTAACGTGACGTCGTTTACGTACATGTATAAGTGCCGCCTTATTCTTTGTGGCATACAAAAGTCTTTTTCTGCTTCAAATAATTAATAAATTTTGGATATAAAATGATTTAAACAACTATCTAGTTGTTTCTGGAGTGTATTCAAGGCATATAATAAACACATCACCCAGTTGACAGTGCGCTACAGACGTTTTTGGCGGAAACAACCGATCAGACTCGAGCCAAGGCGCTCGTCAGATCGGCTATTTCCGCCAAAAACCTCTCGAGCTAAATACATCACTCTGTATCGCACTGTCAACTGGTAATGTGTATGTACATCCTTATCAAAATGGCTGTAAAGCTGACCTTGTTTAAAAACGTCATTTGAGTGATTCTTTTCCATTTTCAAAGTATTAAACCCCTTCACTGCCTTACCCAGAGTACAATAGTTATTTGCAAACAGTTTGGATCCTGATCAGACGCCGCGTAACGCGGCGTCTGATCTGGATCCAAACTGTTTGTTACCCATCTTAATATTTCTGAAGTCAAAATACCTAAAATTTAAATTTTAGATATAAAAGCAGACGACAATTCACGGTTGAAAATTGATGACGTCATGGCAGTGAAGGGGTTAACAACACATTTAGGTATAACAACTCCTTCTATAAAATTTATATCAGATTTCCGATTTGTCCTGTGTTAATCTCTCGCCTGTCATTTATTCAAAACAGCCCTTTTTAATGGTCGTAATAGAGAGGTTTTACTGTATCTTTGATGCCTTACCAATGTGTAAATACAGTGGAGAATCTGTTATTCTTTCCCGTTTAAACGCAAACGTACGCAAAACACTAAAACGTAGAAAAAGTACAACTTTTGGACAATTCTGATAATTCATGATTATCTTGATGGCAAACAGTTTGGAGCCTGATCAGACGCCGGGTAACCCGGCGTCTGATCTGGCTTCAAACAGTTTGCAATGGAAATAAAAGTTTAAGCGTAAACGCGTTTAAACGCGTTTAAACGCGTTTAAACGCGTTTATTGGAAAAGAATAACGTTTTCTCCACTGTACGCATGTGACTGAAAAAAACCAACGCGGCAATGTCACCAGTTGGTAGTTTGCGGGTATTCCCCGAGTGTACATGTACATGAGGCGGCAATGTCATATGTAATGATTTTACTTCCGGGAATATAAAACATGCTCAAAGATATATTAATTCACCGACTTATTTTACTGTCTGCTTTGAAAAACTGTTTCAAATCATAATATCGTCTATGTTAATATGGTGTCTGCGCTATGATTTTACTGTTAGATTTAACCCATTACCCCATGAATACCGCTTTTTACGCCTTTGATTAATTCCTTTACAGAAGAAAATAGTTCCAATTTATACTGTCACAAATAAAAATCGTAAGAAATATTTTCTACATTCTAAAAGATAATAGTTTAAAGCAGGCTAAAAGTAAAGCTTTAAGAGGTCACATATCTCCAAAACTAGAAACAGGCTATGGGGTAATGGGTTAACCCTTTAGTTTACCCCTTAGTCTGTTTGTAAGATATAGAAAACAATGGTACATATTCATGGATGTTACAGTGGAGAATCTGTTATTCTTTCCCGTTTAAACGCAAACGTACGCAAACGCAAAACACTAAAACATAGAAAAGTACAACTTTTGGACAATTCTGATAATTCTTGTTTATCTTGGTGGCAAACAGTTTGGAGCCTGATCAGACACCGGGTTACCCGGCGTCTGATCAGGCTCCAAACTGTTTGCACTGCAAATAATAGTTTTAGCGTAAACGCGTTTATTGGGAAAGAATAACGTTTTCTCCACTGTAGTTGGAACCACCTTCTTCAGTGGAGGAACCAATCAAAGGCGTAAATAAGGGGTAATGGGTTAATGTAACATGGTTAAAGGGATTTCGATATGAGTGTTCAATAGTATGGATCCTGATTATACACCTAACTATTTGCAATGACATAGCTTGCCCCCAGTGTCGATGAAAGTGTTGCACACTTTCTTTCAGAACATTACCAGCGGAACAGGCTTTAACCCGTTCACTCTCAATGGCGCTTTAAAGCGCGTTTGCAAACAGTTTGGGTCCTGATCAGACGCTGCGTCTGAACAGTAACCAAACTGTTTGACTCTCCCATCGATATCTATTAAGTCATTCAACCTTAAATCTGACTTTGAAACGTGTCTTGCAGACAACACTGATGAAGCAGATGACAATAAAGTGGTGAAGGGGTAAAACTCTCCCGAATTATATGATCATGAAGGGTCTAGCAAGGCAGAAAACTCCTATAGGAGCATTCTACTTTACTTTCAGCCTGTTTTAAAGGAGTCTCCTTTTGGGATATATATGGAACAGTCCCCATTCTGCGACTTATTCTCAAAAAATCATTAAACAATTATATATCAATATTATTGTAATTATTAGGTATTGGTAAACTTATTAGCTCATTCGCTCCTGAAACTTCCAATGGATAACTGCAGTTACAGTGCTCCCTCCCTACAACGGTCCTCTCAACAACGATTCCCTCCTTACAACGGCCTTTGCCGAAGTTCACTAAACAGGAAAATTATGTCTAACGCTTTTACTTTTGCAATATCGTCTGCTTAAAAATGTCGTCTGCTGTTTTTCTCAAAGTTACATATTGGACATTTTGACAGAAAAAACTTAATTACGAGTGACAAACAGCTTGAATCCAGATCAGACGCCGCGTTACGCGGCGTCTGATCTGGATTTAAGCTGTTTGCAAATGTTAACCAATTTCCCTCTCTATAACGACTCCCTCCGAACAACGCACATATTTTTGTCTCCCATATGGTATCGTTGTAGAGAGGGGGCGCTGTACCAATAAAAATCTACACCATTATTGACTATTAGGATTGATTTTTATATTTTATTTCAAAATGACAAACAGTGCAAATACCCTCTGATCTGGGTAAGGAGTGTTTGCATAGATCTAATACAACTGTAATCTTAACAATTACACTGATAGCAAAGGACTAGTTAACTCGTCGCTAGGTTTCAAACTGTTTGTCACTTATATTCAACATTTCTTCAGTTAAAAAAATAATTTTGCAGACGATGAATTATATTTGAAGCAGACTACAATTCAGGATGCATCATGATAAGGATTAAATACCAAATATTCAACGAGCGTAACCGTCACGGGGATATAGATGTTAACGGTTATGTACAGTGGAGAAAACGTTATTCTTTCCCAATAAACGCGTTTAAACACGTTTACGCTTAAACTTTTATTTCCATTGCAAACTGTTTGGAGCCAGATCAGACGCCGGGTTACCCGGCGTCTGATCAGGCTCCAAACTGTTTGCCATCAAGATAATCATGAATTATCAGAATTGTCCAAAAGTTGTACTTTTTCTACGTTTTAGTGTTTTGCGTTTGCGTACGTTTGCGTTTAAACGGGAAAGAATAACAGATTCTCCACTGTATGTAGTCAAACGTATATTGAGGAAATTATATAAAATTTATGAAGGGAAATGTATAAATCTAAGTCAGGTACGCAGGTAATATGACACTTACATGTCTTTCCAATGATTTTAATCGCTGTTGTGTCAGGTATAATATAACTGTTGACATTGTATCATACATTCTCTTATAATACCGTCTGATACGTTTGTCAAATCAAGTTTTAAACACTTCTTAATTTAAAAACTCAAGGACGAGCGTCAAAAAGTTTTGATGGAGACCATGCAGAGCCCGAGTAACTCGGAGTCTGATCTAGACCCAAACTGTTTGTAAATACCAGAGAGGTCGCGAATGGCAAATGAAGGTTGAATGCCTGCTACTGAATCATGTGTAGTGACCACTTAACTCGTACACTTGTCATTGTGAAAGTGACCTTGATAGTAGGACTTTACTCCAATGATCAACTTTTGTCAATTTACATTATGAAATTGTCATGGTTTTGTTGTGATAAAATGAAATAAATGCTGAAAGCTTACTATCTGTTTGTGGTTATATTGTTTACCATGATTATTTGGTAGGAAAGATTTACCTTAGTACTTAACTGCTAAGTTTTAATTTCGAAATGATGGTTAGTTCGATATCAGTGACTTCGAGTTATAGAAATCCAGCTGACGAAATACGTGTAGGTTTTACCACCGAAGCGTGGTTGAGTTATCGAAGTTCTATTTTATGTAGGATTTAACACAGTGCCGTATTCTACTTACAGCGCTCCCTCTCTACAACAACATTCAATGGGAGACGAAAATAGTGTGCGTTGATCGGAGGGAGTCGTTAAAGGGGGGAAAATTAGCTTGCACTTGCAAACAGCTTAAATCCAGATCAGACGCCGCGTAGCGCGGCGTCTGATCTGGATTCAAGCTGTTTGTCACTCGTCATTATCTTTTGTTCAGTCAAAATGGCTATGTCACTTTTGGTAAACAGCAGACGACAATTTTAGGCAGACGACTTTGCAGTTGTGAAAAGGTTGGACATAAATGTATTGTTTAGGGAACTGTGGCAAGGGTCATTGAAAGGAGGGGTCTTGTTAGGAGAGCTGTTGTAGAGAGGGAAACTTTGTATTACCATGTGCAGATCTAAGATTTTTAAAGTGTTTGGGGTGAGTGAAACGGCTAACACCAGCACAAAATATGAACGAACTGTATCGGACACCTCATTTCCAGGGCCCCAGATAAGGGAGTATTTCGAAAACTTAACTTATATGTATGTATTTAACCCTATTGTGTTACTACTCATTAGATTTGTCTAGAAGAGGCGATTCTAATGAGTAGTTACACTATAGGATTTTGTGCCGGTATGAGGGAGAAAATGTTGTATTTGTTCAGGCTATTCCCTCTTATCTTGAGCCCTGGATTTTATACTAGAACTATGAGGAACATGGCGAGAAATAGGGTGCTAGTTTATTTCAAACAATGCGGACCCATGACGAACGCAGATTTGCAATTTACGCGAGCTCTATTTAACCGATCAGCTTCTACACTTTTTACGATATCAGACAAAGCTAGTGTAGTGGAAATCAAGGTCTTAGCGGGTTTAACTCATTCACCCTTGAAACTTACCATGAGCTTTTTCAATTTCTAATGCAGGAGTAGATCTATAGTCCATATATTTTTTTATATTTTTAGGGTTGATTTCAAAAAATGTATTGCTTAGAATGACAAACCGTGTAGACCCTGATCAGAAGATCCCCTGATCTGGGTCTATCCTTGGTGTTTGATACTTTGATTTTTTTGTGTCTAGCAGTTGAATAGGTCAACCAACAATATACATGTAAGCAATGTCGCTTTGTTACAGTGTTACAGTATTTCGTCAAGCTTCAGTGCTGTGCTTCAGGCTTATGTTGGTGGTGGCATAAATAAGAACATGTGTCTTTTTTAACAACCTCTAGTCATTAACCATGCTATGGATACATGTAAAGTGGAGAATACACCACACCATCAATTATTTTCACCCCTGCAAATAGTTTGAAGGCAGAAAGCTCTTTCAAGAGCTTCCGCTTAAATTAGATCTACTTTTATTTTGCTTTAAACAATCATCTGCCTTTAAACACTGAAAACTTAACTTCATATAGTGGTCATAATAGAGGGTTTTACTGCATAATAAATCTTCCCGGTTGGGTCACCCTTGAACATTATCGCTGGATCCAAAAACACGTTCTCCATTGTAAGTGGCTCGATCTATAATTATAAAATACGAGTCTCCTTTAAAACCCTATGTAGTCACGATTCTAATAAGTCGTCAAAACACAGTTTTTGTGGAGAAATAGAAATGGTAGTCCCTGAAATGCCCATTTCATTTGAAGCTCTGAAACCAAACGTTGAAAACTTACCTCAAAGTTTTGTACGCCTGCATTGTGTGCTTGGTACGAGAACACGGTCACAAAGACCGACATTAACAATATAACCCCCAACATGTCTATAGTTGTTCACTAGAGTTCTGTGAGAAATATCTGTGCCACGTGTTGTCAGTCAAGTTGACGGTCGATACACTGGTGAAAGTGGTGGAAATTAAGCCAGACAAGGAAGTTTAGTACACCAGGAAGTTTATAGGATTTATTACACGAGGCAATGTTGACGTCGACACCGTTACTTTGTTTTGCTAGGGAATGTATAAAACTTTGCTTCTATGAAAAAATTCTTCTCAACTTGCGGGACAAAACAAATGAACGAACTGTTAGCATTTTCTCAAATAACCATTTGATGCTAAATATAAATGACGTCGGTTGAACTACATTTTTCTTCTATACCTCGGGACCACAGGTAAACGGTGCGTTGGTCTACAATCCCCAAACATCATCCAAATACCATAAAATGTCATGAAATTCATTTTCTAAAACAAGCAAATTTTTTGTATCATATACATTATCAAAGTAATCAACCCTCCATTCATTTTCTATTGAAAAATCACACTGGTCTCGGATTTCATCACATAAATCCATCAATTCTCCACCGATTTTCATAAACTAGGTACCGACTGTTAGAGAAATGATTACTCGTTAGGGAAAAACTGTTGTCACTTCGATATCTTTGAAAATACAAGAAATGTTAAACCTCAAACATCATGTTACTGTTTCTTGACAGAGATCTGATTGCATCTTTACCCTACTTTCGGTTTATCTACCCGATGAACACACGATTTCATGCACTAAACGACTTCAACTAAGAACAATATGATAAAGGTTTTCTATACATCAAAACCTATATAAAACGACCAATGAAGTAATGTGAATTGGCAAAAATCTGTTTCAAATACACAATCATCTTAATTAGCATTTCTTGACTTGGTCCCGAACACATTCTGTAAAACCACTTTAAAGAAGGCTTTATTGATTATATAAAATACAGGTACAGTCGAACATCGATACCTCGAGCTAGGTTAAGTCGAACATATCCGTATTTCAAAGTTAAAACGTGGCTTAGCCACGTTTTAACTTTGAAATACGGGTATGTTCGACATAACCGTACATGAAATAATGAAGTCCATGGGTCGACATATCGGATAGGTCGAGTTAAGCGAGTTCGAGATATCGAAGTACGACTGTATGATGTTTAATCAAGATGAAAGTAAACCAGAAAGTTCCTAAAGGAGCTTTCTGTTTTACTTTCACATTGGTTTAAGCAGTCACCTGTCGCAAACACCAAACAGTTAACACAATATAGTGTCCGTAATAGAGGGGGTTACTGGATAATTCCTGTTTTCAATTAAGACTAGTCTAATCCTAGTTTTGACCATTGAGGGTTGTTTTGCATTATCTATACTCTAGGTTCCGTACCTCAGGCACAATAATGTTAGCATTTCTTGGTCTAAAACATAATTATGTTGTACTTGAACTGAACGCCAGTCTTTCAAAGAAGATGTATACAGTCTTCCCTCTCTACAACGACATCCAATGGGAGATACAAATTGAGTGAGTTGTTCAAAAGGGAGTCTTTATAGGGAGGGAAATTGGCTGACATTTGTAAACAGGTTGAATCCAGATCAGACGCCGCGTAACGCGGCGTCTGATCTGGATTCAACCTGTTTGTCACTCGTCATTATGTTTACCGGTATTTCTGTCAAAATGTCATTTATGTAAGAAAAGCAACAGACAACAATTTTAAGTAGACGATAATGCATCTGTGCAAGCATTTGGAATTCTTTTCTTGGGAACAACGGCAAATGTCGTTGTAAGGAGGGAGTCGATCGTTGTTCGGAGGGCAGTTGTAGGGAGGGATCACTGTATATACAGAGTGCATATGACAAGTAGCTAACTAATGCAGGAAAACAGTGCAGTAATGCAGAAGCTCCTAAAGATGTTTACACCGTTTTCTAAAGGCGTCAATATACTCCATTAGAAGAAGAGGAGTGACTGTCTCTGCAAAGTAACGTCATAGTCATCGTCCACCCGCTGACACGTCCATATTTTGTATACATATCGTCTCTTTTCGAAAATCGGCTACTTGAAAATGGAACTGGGTTTTTTTTTATCCAATTTAGGATAATTTTTAGATGATTCATAAACACGTTTGTTTGACAAGATTCTTCATTGCAGATACATGTAAAAAGAAAATCGGCCAAGCAGTGATAGGCATAAAAAGAGTACAGTTTGATATACATGTAATGTATTCAGTGTAATGCGGGAATTAAATCGTCGATGCTTACATGTATTTTGACCTTAGTGCAAACCGCTGGTGCGAAACAGTGTGGAGCCTGATTAGAAGCTTTGTTACTGATCTGGCTTCAAACTATAAAGTTGCAGTGGAAATCAGGTGTAGGTGTTAGAAACCACGTTGGTAGACACAAAATAGAGCTTTAATCCCCGATAAATGATAAAGGGGTTATGTATTTGGTAATGGGCTTAGCGCCACACATTGAAGTAGTGTTAATATAATGAGTTGAGTTCTTCTGTTTGGCGGCGATTTTGCACGTTGCTGTTTCTCTCTATTGACACTCTCTGAAATGGACAAAACAAAACGCTATACATAGTGGATAAGACGTCGCTAATTTCCGTTAAAACACAAACGAAACACAAACGAAATGAAATGAAATGCAGAAAATGGCATATTTCTTGAATAGTCTGTCAATATGTTTTGTCTAAGTGACAATGCTTTTAAAGCCTGATCAGACGCCGCGTTTCGCGGCGTCTGATCTGGATTCAAACTTTTTGCAACTGTTAGCGAAGACAGGCTTGGCATTGAAGGGGTTGAACCCTTTGAAACCTAGTCATACATATACAAGTTCTTTACAAACATCAGTCATGTGAAGAGTACATTTGTACTAAGCAAACAGTAAAATCCAAGATCATGGTTTGCACTGTTTGTCATATTGCAAACCAACCCAAAATAGTATAAGATGGACGAGACAAAACTATAACTGGAATTGTCCATTTGAAGTTTCAGGGAGGAAAAGGTTAAACTAACCCAATGCAGATCTGCATTTCCAAACACATCAGTTGCTGTCCGCTCTTTTTTCCGCCCTGTTGTCCGGCCTGTTCGAGTTTACCATTAAACAGGAGAGAACCAGGCGGGGTTGCTTGCGGCACATCGAATGGTACATTGAAGTTGTACTCTTTCTGAAAACAAATACCCGATAATACCGTAAAAATTAAAAAAATAAAACTGGACCATCCTGTGAAACTGTTGTAGTTATCCTACGGAAGCTTATACCGAACCACTTATATATGTAATTAAAGCCTACCTCTAAAAAGTTAAAAGTTACCTGTATTTGTTATATGTATAGGGTGATATTTTATGTGTAGTTGTATAGATATCAATACGTTAGGAAAAGTAGCAAAAACATTTGACCACTTAAATAAAGTTAAAAATGAAACAAAAAGCTCATGTATACTGATCGTCTACTTCAAAATGTTATAAAGGTATACAAAACACATGATACAAGAAGCTTCATTTTCAGTCGGAGTTACTTCAAATAACGTCAGCTATATATACCAAAGATATAAAACTATGGTCCACATTACCGCCAGACCACACATATCCGCACAAAATGTCCCCTTTAACCCTTTACCCTATAGCTTGTTTCTAATATTGAAGTTAGGTGACCACTTAAAGCAGACTGGGCGTAAAGTAGAATGAGCCTTAAGGCGCATTCTGCTTACATTCATAGAAATAGTTCTTATCATATATAATCATAACTGTATAAAAGTTGAACTATATTTTTCAGTGGAGAAATAAATCAAAGGCGTAAAAAGGCGTTTCTATGGGGTAAAGGGTTAAAGCGTACCTGTTTAAAGGGACATTGGCAGTTGGAGCCTTCTTGCTTCACGACCTCTGGGCACGAGGTAATTAACTGTTTCAGCATGGAGCAGGCGTCATTACTTGAGCAGAAACCAAATGGCAACAACTGGCAGAGATCGAATGTGCTTCCCTCGTCCTTCAACGTAATTTGTAGGTCGTTCTGAAAAAAACAAATCCAACTTAACCCAATCATTGGCAAAGTTACCCCTTCATCACCATATTGTCGTCTGTTTCACTATTGCTGTCTGCAATATCGTTTCACAGTTACACACCCTGTCGACTTATCAGGCAGCTCTTTGTGAGACACTACGAATTAGGTGTTAGGCAATTTACGAGCCTTTATCGAGGCCACAAAACAAATGGCAGAAAGATGGGTCAAGTTTCGTTCTTTGCTTCAAAACAGGGGTTTTCTGCTTTTTTCAAGAAATCGGGAAATGTAGTTCCACGTAAAAATGTCCAGTCGATGAATTAGTTATCATCATACGCTCCATTATTGCGATATGCCGCCCAACTTTCATTCGGCGCAATCGTTACAGGATTACTGTCAAACCGAAAATGGGTCAAAACACCAACATTTATGTGCATAAAAGTGCAATGCACGAATTTATCATGCATCTAACGCAGATTTAAGATGCACACGAACACCATTGACTGTTTGGTATACTTTATGAGCCTCGGAATATTGTCATACATTGCCATATTTCATCGAAACCATGACCTGTCATGATTCCAAGTGAGGAATAATACGGCTTTAGATAATCTTAATTCAAACTTTAAATGCAATGAAACGGATATAAAGAGGTCTGATTGTTAGCAAATTGGAGTATGAACAATTTTCTGATTTGCAAATAGAAACTTTTACACAAAAGAATGGAGACAACAACCCTGCCACTGTTTCGTACAAGGTTAATAATATTTTCTCCCTACAACAACTCCCTCGGAACAACACACACACTATTTGTCTCCCATTAGATGTTATTTTAGAGAGGGAGCACTGTGCTGGTTTCTTGCATTTTGCACAAATATGTCCTGAGGGATTTTTATTTGTTTCCGTGGAATTATTAATGAGTAGTTGGAATAAGCGCTATGGGAACGAACATATTTTTTCTATATTTAAAGAGACTTCCAACCTCCAAGAGGCCAGTGTCCAGGGTTTTAAAATGTTTTCAGTTGAGCCTGAAATCGCTCTCAACATTTGAGTGGTAAGATTTGAGCAAACTCAAATCTGACCAATCAAAAACTTAAGAAATATCTCAGACTCACCTCAAACGCTTTATAACATTGAAACCTGTTTTTCAGAAGTTACAGTCCACGTTCCAACGAAATTGAATCGATGTTGATCCAGGCCGTATTACATAGGAGGATGTATCAATATATGGCTTCGAGTAGACGTTAGATCCTTTATAGAAACAACACCATCATGGTCCATGCTTATAAAGCGTTCAAGTTGAGTCTTAATCATTCTCAAGCATTTGACTGGTCAGATTTTAGCCTAGGCTCAAATCTGACCAATCAAGAGCTTGAGAATGAACTCAGGCTCAACTCAAACGCTTTATAAGCGCTGGGCCTTCACTTAGAAGTTACATTGTACCTTAATGTTTCCTCCTATGTCGTTGGTTACGACTACATCAACAGTCAGGGTCATCTGTTCACCAGGCTGTACCGGATCAGGTTGAATAGCAATGTTCTTGAAGTATATTGGAACTGCACTGGTGTTGCAGTTGGTAAACTGGAACTGTTTTCTTTGTCCAGGTATGGCAATCTGAATGCAGAAATTAGCAATCAGGTGATGTCTGGTAACTGTATACAGTAAAACCTCTCTATAACGACCAATAACAAGAGCCGTATACGGCCCTAAATCGCTCACCTGGAGTCATTGATGTAAATGTAACATATCTCGGAAAGCTGAGAAAGTATGACAATATTATTGTGCCATTTGCTGATTGGATGATGCTGAGTGTCAAATAGCTAAGCTCAGGGTACTGTGGTTTCAGAAGATTTTTTAAGTTTTTATTGAAAAAATCTATATTTAGCTCCTGTGACCTAGTTATGCAACGGACCGGAAACATTTGAACAATATTGGTAAAGTACCTCTACAAGTTACACCATGCCAAATATCAAAGCTCTAGGCATATTAGTTTCAGAGATGAAGAGGTTTGAAGATTTCACTATATAACTCTTTGTAAAATTTGTGACCCCCGGGGAGGGGTCATTTTTGACTCCAGGGACATAATTTGAACAATCTTGATAGAGGACCTATAGATGATGCTTTGTGCCAGATAGCTAAGCTCAGGGTACTTTGGTTTAAGAGAAGAAGATTTTTTAAGGTTTTTATTGAAAAAATCTATATTTAGCTCCTGTGACCTAGTTATGCAACGGACCGGAAACATTTGAACAATATTGGTAAAGTACCTCTACAAATTACACCATGCCAAATATCAAAGCTCTAGCCATATTAGTTTCAGAGATGAAGAGGTTTGAAGATTTCACTATATAACTCTTTGTAAAATTTGTGGCCCCCCGGGGAGGGGTCATTTTTGACTCCAGGGACATAATTTGAACAATCTTGATAGAGGACCTATAGATGATGCTTTGTGCCAGATAGCTAAGCTCAGGGTACTTTGGTTTAAGAGAAGAAGATTTTTTAAGGTTTTTATTGAAAAAATCTATTTTTAGCTCCTGTGACCTAGATATGCAACGGACCAGAAACATTTGAACATATTGGTAAAGTACCTCTAGAAATTACACCATGCCAAATATCAAAGCTCTAGCCATATTAGTTTCAGAGATGAAGAGGTTTGAAGATTTCACTATATAACACTATGTAAATTTGTGACCCCCGGGGCGGGGCCATTTTTGACCCCAGGGACATAATTTGAACAATCTTGATAGAGGACCTGTAGATGATGCTTTGTGCAAAATATCTAAGCTTAGCGTACTGTGGTTGCAGAGTAAAGGATTTTTTAAGTTTTAATTGAAAAAAATCTATTTTTAGCTCCTGTGACCTAGATATGCAACGGACCGGAAACATTTGAACAATATTGGTAAAGTAACTCTAGAAATTACACCATGCCAAATATCAAAGCTCTAGCTGTATTAGTTTCAAAGGAGAAGATGTTTGAAGATTTCACTATATAACTCTATGTAATTTTGTGACCACCGGGGCGGGGCCATTTTTGACCCCAGGGACATAATTTGAAAATCTTGATAGAGGACCTGTAGATGATGCTTTGTGCCAAATATCTAAGCTCAGGGTACTGTGGTTTCAGAGAAGAAGATTTTTTAAGTTTTTTATTGAAAAAATCTATTTTTAGCTCCTGTGACCTAGATATGCAACGGACCGGAACAATTTGAACAACTTTGAAAGAGGACTATAAAATCATCATTCCTGCCAAGTTTGGTCAAAATCCATCTAGTAGTTTAGGAGAAGATGTCGTTTAAAGAAATTGTTGACGACGGACGGACGAACGGACGACGACGGACGACGGACACAGCACGATCAAAATAGCTCACATTGGCACTTTGTGCCAGGTGAGCTAAAAAGGCTAACTGATTGAATTATTGAAAGACAGGTGATAGCTTAAAAGAAGTATTTATATATAATTGATTAAATCAATAAAAGACATGTGATTGCTTAAAGCAAATTGAAAGCAAAACAGAAAGCTCCGTAAAGACGCTAGCTAACAACATAGCGGTACCTAAGATTTAAATTTCAGAAATAAAAGCAGACGACAGTTATTGTTTGAAAGGGAAATATTAATGTTTTTCCACTGTAACTGCTGTAAAACGTAAGTTTTAATTATTTTTTTCGATCGATTGTGCAGATCTACCCAATCTAATTTGAAACATCTATTTTGCAACGATGTTCGAACTCCTTACCTCCATGTGATGTACATCGTGTGCTTGGTACGAAAACACGGTCACCAAGACCGACATTAACACTAAAGCTACCAACATTTCTGTTGTTGTCAGCTAACACTGTGAGAGTACGTTGTGGTTCGCTAACACTGTGAGAGTACGCTGTGGGTCGCTAATACTGTGAGAGTACGCTGTGGTTCGCTAATACTGTGAGAGTACGGTGTGGTTCGCTAACACTGTGAGAGTACGTTGTGGTTCGCTAACACTGTGAGAGAACGTTGTGGTTCGCTAACACTGTGAGAGAACGCTGTGGTTCGCTAATACTGTGAGAGTACGCTGTGGTTCGCTAACACTGAGAGTACGCTGTGGTTCGCTAACACTGTGAGAGTATGCTGTGGATCGCTAATACTGTGAGAGTACGTTGTGGTTCGCTAACACTGTGAGAGTACGCTGTGGTTCGCTAATACTGTGAGATTACGCTGTGGTTCGCTAACACTGTGAGGGTACGTCGTGAGTCGGTTATTAACACTATGAGAGTACGTCGTGATTCGCTAACACTGTGAGAGTACGCTGTGGTTCGCTAATACTGTGAGAGTACGTTGTGGTTCGCTAACACTGTGAGAGTACGCTGTGGTTCGCTAATACTGTGAGAGTACGCTGTGGTTCGCTAACACTATGAAGGTACGTCGTGAGTCGGTAATTAACACTATGAGAGTACGTCGTGATTCGCTAACACTGTGAGAGTACGTCGTGGTTCGGTAATTAACACTGTGAGAGTACGTCGTAAGGTGTTTTCCAATGTCCAGTTTATTGTAACTGCGGCGCAAGATGGGCGAAACAAGGAAGTTAAAATTACAGGGAAGTTTCAGTGATTGAAATGGTTATATTTTTTTTGTATAAATACAAAAGCAAACTGACTGGGAAGGAAATTTATAAACAGTAAAAACCTCTCCTTAACGACGACTTAATTATTTTAACTGTTTTTGTTTCAGACATGTGGTTCCTTAAGGCAGTGTGAACGTAAAATAGAAAGCCCTTTAAGGAACTTTCTGTTTTGCTTTCACCTTGGTTTAAGGTCCCATCTGTCTTTTACAGTCAAATAACCTTCAGTTTAGTGGTTGTAATAGAGGGATGTTTACTGTATAGTGGAGAAGACATTATTTTTTTCCGGTTTAAAAGAAATTTTAACAAATTTCAATAAAACAAAATGGTTCTTGAAAATAATATCGATTTTTTTTCTGAGTAGCAAACAGTTTACACTCAGATAAGACGCCAGGTCACCCGGTGTCTGATCTGGCCCAGCGCTTATAAAGCGTTTGAGTTGAGCCTGACTTCGTTCTCAAGTATTTTATTGGCAGATTTGAGTCTGACCAATCAAATGCCTGAGAACGAAGTCAGACTCAACTAGGCTCAAATATGACCAATCAAATGCTTGAGAACGAAGTCAGAATCAACGAAAATGCTTTATAAGCATAGACCCTGGCTTCAAACTGTTTGCAATGAAAGTAATTGTAATAGAACAAACGCGTTATTGTGAAAGAATTATTATTTTTTCATTCCTGATCAGATGACGCGCTACGCGATCGGTGTCTGATCTTGATCCAGACTGTTTAATAAGTCGACTTTATGCGACTTCGGCAGTGAAAGTGTAAAAAAAATGCTAAGGAAGACATTGTTTTTGTTTTTATATGACAATGCACCATTTTGCGAAACTGGATGAGAACCTAGACCATTTTGTTTAGTGATGAAGTTGTCTTCTCTGTGTGCAGAAATACGACCCGATTGAGAAGCAGAAATGCTGGGAAATTCGGCAATGGTGTGTACATAACCCTTTCTCTGTCAGGATCCAAACTGTTTGACACCCGTATCGATATTTCTTAAGTCATAATACCGTAAATCTAACTTCCAAACTATATTGAAAACAACAATATTGAAGCAGACGTGAAGGGGTAACAACCTCACTATGAATTTGACAGTGAAAGGGTAAAATATTACAAAAATGTGTAAATGCGCTGTCCAGTGGTCAAACGGCTAAAATAGTTATTTTCTGGGGCGTACATTTTACTATTACAGATACGGGTACTAGTCTTATAATGCTAAGGTAGATGTTTTCAATGAATCTGTCCGGGCCAATGTCCGTTCAATGTGTGTAAATTTGGTTTTGCCTTAAACCGCACGGGTTCGATTATAGAGGAGAAAACGTTATTCTTTTCCAATAAATGCGTTCACGCTGAAACTATTATTTCCATTGCAAACAGGAGCCAGATCAGATGTCGGGTAACACGGCGTCTGATCACGCTCGAAACTGTTTGCCACTCAGATTAAAATAGATTGTTAGAAATTTCAAAACGTTGTTCCTTTTCACATTTCAGTACTTTTCGTTTGCGTTTAAATGGTAAAGAATAATATTTTATCCACTGTACCGACGAAGTATTTTGACCCCCATCGAAAAATGACCCCCAGTCAAAATTCGACGACGTAGAATGACCCCCGGTCATTTTTCGATGTCGTACAAAGACCCCCCGGTCAGAATACGACGTCGAAATTTGACCCCCGGTCAAAGTACTATGACCCCCCCCCCACATGAAGTATTTTGACCCCCCTGAAAAACTTTGACCCCCATCGAAAAATGACCCCCCCCCCCCATTCCCTACAAATTATGAGGCGCATTTTAACCCATTGGGCCCTAACAACGAGTATACTAGTCATTCACAAACAATGTACATGAGAAGAGTACACTTCTCCTTCGCAAACAATGTAGACCCAGATCAGACAGTTCCTAAAAGAACCCTTTTATATGGGTTTGCAGTATATGTCAGTGTTGTAATATATCGTATAAAACAACCCTGACTAGTAGAAAATTGACTTGATGCATAATCGAACCTAGTCCATGGGCAACTGACTTGATAAATACCTAAAATTTAAATGATAAACATGTCAAAATTCAAATTTACATTAAGCGCGCCATGTGAAAATGCAGTTTATATAAATTGCATCTCTTCGTTATAGATTATGAGTTTTTGTATGAACGTAGTTTACAGCCTTTCAGGGTAATTCGATACGAATAGAGCTAAACGAGTGAAACAATACCCCGATTTAGAAGGTATGTAATACTTACATCCATTTTAATGACATTAGTTCTCTTATATTGTGTCGCAGGAGAAACATGGTGATATTTGCCTTTATGGAAATGTTTTAGGTTGTTTATCGTACATTATACAAAACAAAATAACCTGATAATGATAATACGAGTAGCTAATGATTTTTTATTCAGATAACACAAATTTTCGACAATGTGACATAAATTAACCCTCAAGGAGCTGACACCGACTATAGCGGGTTGTTAATGTGGTTAACAACCCAGTGGTTGTTAATGGTTAATTTATAATTAATTATTGATTGCTGCTGACCGTACCAAGGCGGGCTCCTATGTTCACTTTGCTTTATATTTGTCTTGCGTATTGTTTTCTGTTTGGTGTGTGTGTGGGGGGGTGTGTGTGTGTGTGCGTGCGTGCGTGCGTGCGTGCGTGCGTGCGTGCGTGCGTGCGTGTGTGTGTGTTTGTTATGGTATGGCTGTGTGTGTGTTGAACTGTGTTCTGCTTTAGAGATGGGTGTATTGTTTGTGTTGCGTTTCCTGCTTGAGTCTTCTTTCGTATTTATTTATTCTACGACGTCGAATAATGACAATGAGGCATCAAATATTGACATCGAACATTGACCGTGACATGAAGTGGCATTATGTGATATAACATGGGGTCCTTCTAGTCATCAAATACTGATATCTCGAGCTCATGAAGGTCTATAAAATATATCGAATTATCAAAAGTTCATCGTAAATAAATGATTGGTTTTCTAGCAACCATTTCAATGACGTTATCTGTCGCTAAACCTAAAATTTCTGACCCGACGTAGCTTACGAGCAAAAGGCGTTCGACATGTGAAAAACGAGCGTCATGGCTCAATTTTGAACCTAAACAGAATATAAGCAAATGAGAGTGACACATGCTTACTGCATTTAAACACTTAATCCACACTTTCATTTTAGCATAACACTCAAACTTTTTTGCTTTACAAACGCCAACTATTAATTTGGCAATGAAAGGGTCTAGTATTGCATAAATGTTTCACTGTAACCTGGAGTAGCATTTACAATGCAAACTCGCGTTTGTCGAACAGATCATGACTTGTTGAATACAGTGACATCGAATTATTTCCGAGCATCATTCTACGAGATCGGATAATGGTAGAAGTACTAGAAGAGTACATGTACTTCTAACACATTAAATAAACCCTGTCGGGATAGATTATTAAACGAAATCATAAATTATGACCCTTGGGTTATATTACGACATCGAATAATGACTGATGGCTTCATTCTACTAATTTACGGGGGAGTCATTCTACGACATAGAATAATGACCGATGGCTTCATTCTATGACATTGAAAAACGAACGGGGGAGTCATTTTACGACATCGAATAATGACCGGGGAGTCATTCTACGACATCGAATAATGACCGGGGAGTCATTTTACGACATAGAATAATGACCGATGGCTTCATTCTACGACATTGAAAAACGAACGGGGGAGTCATTCTACGACATCGAATAATGACCGGGGGTGATTCTACGACATCGAATAATGACCGGGGAGTCATTCTACGACATCTTTTTGTTTGCGTGTTTGCTTGTTTGTTTAGTAAATGCAATTAACTTTACACTTAACATGGTAAACTATGAACGCACAACAAAGCCCCACTCAAAACAACCGACCTGCATTCTTCTTATTTCTTGACAAAAGGGATAAGTTCCGACAAATCAAAACATCCTCTATGAAAATATGTTAAGACATACGAATGTTACGCCTTTGATTTTTTATTCCTCTACTGAAGATAATAGATCAAATTTATACAGTCATGGATATATACCATTAAAAAAATAGTTTCTATATCCTAGCAAAGTGTACCTTAAAGCAGGCTTAAGTAAAGCAGAATGCACAATCTGCTTTACTTTTAACCTGCTCTAAGTGGCCATCTGTCTTTAAAGCTAGAAAAAAGGTGGGTAGTTGGTTAAACCAAAGAAACCGCGGCAAGATAGGAAGATTTCTTGGAATGAATGTCAATACGAGCGTATTGTAAATTCTGATCATGCGCTTTCTCGTAGACGTGGTGCATGTGTGATTGGGGTTTACTCAGCCTGCTACGTCGAAATTAAATCAATAATCGAGCAAGAGTAATTGGTAGATCGTAAAGGTATACTTGTAAAAGGGTAAACGGTTCTGGGTTCGATACCTATAAGGTTGTCCATTGATAGGCGGACACACTTACAATTCAATCAATATAATTTATTCACTCAAAACTTAGTTAGGTTTAAAACAAGTTTAGCATATGCAAAACTGACTTTAAACAAAATATCAGGGATTTTTAAAGGGGGTCATATTTCGACAGAGGGGGTCATAATTCGACGATGGGAGGTCATAATTCGACGATGGGAGGTCATTCTACGACGTCGAATTTTGACTGGGGGTCACTTTTCGATGGGGGTCAAAATACTTCGTTACACGGCAAGAGTTTTGGGACAGTAACTGATAAGTTGTATCAGCTGAGAGAGGTTTAACATAGTAGTCTAGGCCCATTTGTAATTCCATGCATACTTTTTGGTAAAAGCAAAAACTCAATTGATTTTAAAAGAAGATATCATAAGCTTTTCAAAAAAATAGGGTACCATTTTTTCTTTTCATTTTTAGGGTCCGAAATCCAAGATGGCGTCCAAAATGGCCTTCGTTTAGAATACTTCTATAGTTTCGCTAGTACATATGGTACAATGACAAACAAAGTATCCAAATATACGAAAGAAATTCATCAGGATAGCTTATGTTAACTTCTAAAATAATTTTCTACTCGCATATCCAAATAGTTTTTACTTACAATGACAGTTTCGACACTCCGTTGGAGTGCCTTCTTCAGACTGTCAAAAACTGTCGAAATTGTCATTGTAAGTAAAAACTATTTGGATATGCGAGTAGAAAATTATTCTAGAAGTATCCAAACATAGGTTTTCGAACGCAAGGAGACCAGTGGAATTATCAAATTGAGGCTAACATTGAAATGTATATGCCTAATTCCAAGATGGCGTCCAACATGGCTACCGTTTAGACTAAATTTTACTTACTTTAACAACGGAGTCTGTCCTTACAATGAAATTGGAATTAAATTAATGTATTGTTCAGCCGGTAAAAGCTTCATGTAAGTAAACAAACGAATCCAATAACTATAGTGGAAACATGTTAGATCTTGTTCAGGAATTTTATGAACGAAAAAAAAGCCATGTGTCACTTGCTTAAGGTTTTTGACGGGTAATGCTTATCGAAACGAATCCGCAAAAACTATACACCATCTCATTTAGTATCCAATTCTACATCATTTTCCAGAGTTTAAAGAATTTTTATCTCATATAACTGAAATTATGGATATTTTTGTCGTGTTTTCAAAAAACGTCCAGAAATGACTACCCCTCTTTTTTCTTTCCGAGGATAAAAAATTACAAATATTAATAAAAAGATCAAAATTTATTCATGCATTTATACCTAATACATTGTTGTATACAAATACAAGCAGAACAATAAAATATTTTTCATAATACATTAAAAAAAATCTCTTATATTTCGGAAACAATAATTTATGAGTCAATTTTTTCTCAAAAATCATTTTTTACGTTTTAGCAAAACTGAGATTTTTACAAAAATTAGGCAGGGGCATTCATACTGACTACACTTAAAATTATCTACCATGTCTCTAGAACAAAATAAAAATAAATTTAGGAGGATTGACTTCACGTAACTTGAGAAAAATGAAATTGTGTTTGAGAGGGGTCAACATTTGTGGGAAAGTAAAATCAAGGAAAATTGAAGTTTTTTTATAAAACATGCACTGTCATTTGCAAATAGTTGTGGAATTCACAAAAATGTCAATTTAATAGCTATTGTCTGTTTTACAAATTATTTTCTGCAAGATAAACAATATTCTCCAGCAAGAAATGTGAAAAATACAGTCAATCTTGTATACAGCAACCACCTTGCGAATCAGTCTGCATACCTCTTCATTATGACACTAGACTAATTAACTCAGGGTAGAAATACTGAAGAAAACCCCTACTGAAGCATTCTGAATTAGTTTTATCCTGCATTAAACAGACAGCTCAATACCAGACAAAATATGGGTATTCACTTGAGTGATCGCTTAATACAAGATTGACTAAAAGTTGACAATGATTAACAAGTTTCATAATAAACGGCTGGTATGTTGCAACCCAATAATTGCAATAGATATTTAACCCTTTACTCCATAGCTTATTTTAAGTATTGAAGAGACATGGTTGCATAAAGCAGGCTGAAATTAAAGCAGGATTCATTCTGCTTTACTTCCAGTCTGCTTAAACTATGTACAGTCTGCTTAGATAAAGGATTTTTATTATGCATATTCGTGACTGTATAAAATTAAACTATTTACTTTCAAGAGTGAAGGAATAAATTAAATGTGTTAACGTAAATATCAATGGAGTAAAGGGTTGATTTAGGAAAACATGTTTAGCATGTACCACAGGTTTGATTTACAGTCAGACCTGTATTAAATAGGAAGTATGTTCCTCTACCTTTGTTGTGGTTCTAGGGCTTATTTGTCATAGGAAATGTTTTCAGTTTATTAGACCGAGATGATCCCCTCTACTACAGTGGAGAAAACGTTATTCCTTCCTGTTTACACGCTAACGTAAAACACTACAATGCAGATAAGGACAATTTTTTGACAATTCTGACTTTTCATTGTTATCTGAGTGGCAAACAGTTAGGAGCCTGATCAGACGCCGGTTTTACCCGGCGTCTGATCAGGCTCCAAACTGTTTGCACTGGAAATAGTACTTTTAGCGTAAAAGCGTTTACTGGGAAAGAACAGCGTTTTCTCCATTGTAAGAGCTAAAAGGAAGGCGGATTGGTGGTTTTAATCCAAACAGGCTGTTTTGGAACAAATGAGATAAGCCGAAATCATCTTCCTGTAATCATTATCATGTCATCTCATCATGCATCCCTCATCATTTATGGGCGCTTGTCTCACAGATCCTGGCAAATCTAGCTCTTCATTGGCAGACTCAACAATTTTACCGCCCGCACAATAGTTATGATCCACTAAATGTTTTTCTTTTATTTCCGGACCGGCCACTTGTGGATTTGCAAACTTTTCCACTCAGGGCTCAATTTCTCACAGGGCCCCGACACGATTGCAAAAAACCGTCAGAAGTATATACCTTCTCGCGATTTTTTTCTCTAAAAATAGCAATCGTGTCGGGGCCCCTGTGCGCAGTCAAGCATTACCCAGCTAAGACCTTAAATCTTGTATCAACCAGTCTCTATTTGTGTGAATAATAATTTGTATTTACCAAAATGTTCATACAAGCGTGTAGATTATAAAACTGTATGTTGCAATTGTGACATATGTGGGCCAACTTCGTTATTCAAGATGGCGTCCAAGATGGCCACCAAAAATAAAGATAACCCGTCCGAACATAATAACTATTACAATTCAATCCAAATGAGGCTAAAGCTGGAATTTATTTCTCTTCTTTCAAGATGTCTGTTTGATTTAAGTAGTTGGTTGTTCACGTGGTATACATAACAAGGAATAAACGTTTTATCTAATAACTATAATGAAACCATATTAGTTCTTGTTCAGAAAGTTTATGATCGAAAATAAGCAAAATATCAAATGCTCAAATCCGACATCAACCAGCTACTCTATGTAAACAAATGATATCGACGTATATATCAAAATATTCGTACAAACGTGTAGATTATGATGGTACATGTTGTAGTTGTGATATTTCAGGCCAACTTCGTTATTCAAAATGGCGTCCAAGATGGCTGTCACAAACCAAAAATATCCCGAACATAATAACAACTAAATGGAATTTCAAAATAAAGTTATGATCTATATTCCTACTTTCAAGATGTATGTTTTATTGAAGTAATTTATTGCTCACTTGGTGAACAGTACAAGTAAATAAACAAAATATCTAATACTAAAGTAGAACACTATTAGTTCCTGTTCAGAAATTTTATGAACAAAATTATGCAAAATGTCAAAGGCTCAAATCCGACATCAATCAGCCTCTCTCTGTAAACAAAACATTTTAAACATCAAAACATTAACTACACGTGTTAAGATTATGAAACTGCATGCTGCTAATGTGATACCGTAGGACAATCATTGCTATTCCAAGATAGAGTCCAAGACGACCGTCAAAAACAATAAGAAAACTACGAAAATACTAATTATTGCATTTCCTTTCTAAGTAATTGACAAACGAAGATGACAATGCACTAGATGAAGTGAGCACTTTAGGTAAGTATGTCTTAGTAAAGAAGAGTGTTTAAGTGCCGCCTGTAATAGATCACATTATCTTTAACAACACGTAAAGACACTCTCTTTCAGATGTTAGAGGAATGCAACATGCAGTCGTTGGTAGTGTTTACAACCTAACAGTGGAAGGAAAAACTGACCCTATGTTGAGAAAACAAAGGCCAGAAGCAACAAAAACCGATATGTCCACAAATTTAAAGACCCTCCTATCCGAAAAAGGTCAAAGACTACTTCAATTGTGTTCTTAAATACAATTCAGAATTCATTAAAAGTTTACAGCTATCACTATTGACGGCTGCAACAAGGTCATATCTGATGCAGCTGCTGTTATATTGGGACACAAAAAGTGCAAATAGTAAGAGAATGTTTGTTTATATCTATACCTGGAAGGTATTAGGGAAGAAAAACGCTGAAAAAGACTTTAAGCTAGGAAATACGAGGTACAGTATATTGACCAAAATAGAACACCAGAAAATCCAATGGCTATTACAGCATATACTGATTAAGAACTATTCTAGATGATGTGAAGAAAGGAGTCATAGCAACGTTGCCCAAAATATGACATGTGAAACTAAACTTACTGGTGAAAAATCATTATAAGAGTGGTAATTAGTTTTGAACCTGATCTGACACCAAATTGCTCGACGTCTTATCCGGTTCCAAACCGTTTCCTTTACAGGTGACGTCATGGCAGCGAAGATGTTTGTTGTGTTTTAACTCCTCTTGATTCAATACACGACAACTGACTTATAGCTCATCGCGCCAATCGTCATCCTGCATGACCAGGTCCACTTTTTCATCGACTTTCTTACAGCCGTTTGCTGCGAACCTTTCTATTCCTTTAGGAATAAACACTAATTCATCGGCTATTTCTTGCACCTTGGCCTCTGAGATCTCATCTTTATGCCTGTAGTAACCCTTGGAAACTAGTGAGTATCTGATACACTGTTTCACATGCACCCGCTCCAGTGGTAAGAATGGTATATAGGCTGTGATCAGACCCTTGGCAACAATATCACTCTTGAATAAACCATCTGCAAAAATAACCACAAGAACAACACATGTACAGCTAATCTTGTATTAAGCGACCACTCAATAGAAAACCTACTGGTGACTAGTACAATGCTCCCTCTCTTCAACGACACCCAATGGGAAACATAGATTATGTGTGTTGTTCGGAGGAAGTCGCTATAGGGAGGGACAATTAAAACTTTACTTACATTTGCAAACAGCTTGAATCCAGATCAGACGCCGCGTTACGCGGTGTCTGATCTGGATTCAAGCTGTTTGCCACTCGTCATTATATATACTGTATAAAATGTCCACTTAGCAGACGACAATTTTAAGCAGAAGATATTTCAGCAGTAAAAGTGTTAGACATAATTGTCCTGTATAGGGAACTTGATGGAGTCGTTTTTGGGAGGACCGTTATAAGGAGGGAACACTGTAATTATTAAAGAGACTTAATTCCGAATGGTGTGTTTGCAAACAACGAAAAACTACTCAAACATAAGGAATATGCGGCACTTTATCGCTCACCTGAGGAACTACTGTGTTATACTCAATGCAAACTATAGTTTGGCATTGCATGCATGTGTGCTGTTGCATGAAGAAGTGACTCAGAATCCGTTTTTCGTTTATGCTAAGCAGTGAATTATAGAGTTTTCTCAGTAGATTATAATATTATAATCTACAGTGAATTATAACTTTTCGGAATAATTTTTTTTCCGGGATTTTTTTTTTTTTGCTTCGACTTCTTTTTAATTTGAATATGCCATACACGATTACTTTTGTGCCGCAAGTGCAGTTTACTACGGCTTCAAAATGATACTTAGTCTGGAGCGCTTTGATTTTGAGATACTCCATATGGGGTATTTGACATGGCCAAAGTGATTAATCGACGGCTTTATATTAATATTTCTCTGTTAAAAGCATAAAAGAAATAGAATAATCGTTTGTTTCAGTGTAGGACGGGGTTTTCTTTCATCTCGTGAAAAGCAAGGGTTATATTTTTCACTCGTGGCTTTGCCACTCGTGAAAATATAACCTTGCTTTTCACTCGATGAAAGAAATTCCCATCTTACACTGAAACAAACAATTATCCTCTATGTCATTATCACTACTTGAGCAAAAGGTAAAATATTGAAATGATATAAAACAGTCTTAATAAAGTGTCACCTAAATAATATTCATTGAAATATTATTTAACTCTTGCAAGTGGTTTCAGAGAAGAAATTGTTTTTAAAAGATATTCCTGTATAAGTCTTTGTTAAACAGATAAGCCCCCTGGGGATCCATTTTTGACAAAGCAGTCAAGATTTGAACAACCTCGGTAGAGGACCATAAGGCAAAGCTACATGTAGATACCAAGTATCATATATTTCAGAGAAGAAGGTTTACCTATAAGGCTATGTAAAACTGGTAAGTCCCGGGCGGGGTTATTATTTGAATAATCTTAGTAGAGGGCTATCAGGCAAAGCTGAATGCCAAATATAATAGGGTTGGGCCTGACGGTTTCAGAGAAGAATATTTTTAATAATTCTTTGTAAAACTGATAAGTCCCGGGGCGGGGCCATTTTCGACACGGGGTCATGATTTGAACAATCTCTGAAGAGAACAATAACGTAAAGTCAAATATAATAGGTCTGGGTCTGACGGTTTTTTTAAAGGTTTTTTCCCTATACACCCAAGGCCACAGCTAACGCAACACTTTCTATATATAAAATACTTTGAGTGTTCGAAGACGGAATGCGATCAAATCTAAAACAAGTATACCGGTAACGCGATACATCATACATACATGTTTTTATTTCTTTTCAATCTATCAGCAAAGAAATGTAAAACATAACAAATAAAACTACTACAGAGGAAGTAATATTCACAAATTTACGACATTACGTCAACTCTAAATTTATCAATTTCAAAAGTCACCATCAAATCCATATTTAGTCAGGTTCCCGGATGTTTGATTATTTCATATCGGAGTTAATAGGAGACAGGGAACCAGACTAATCCATATTACAATCCTAGCTGCGTACATGCACTGTCACATTTACTTAAATTAGCACAACTCTAATAATTGAGGTGGCCACCTCCGGCTCCCATGACTTGCAGAAACCTCTGTCACAACGTGATTCTTGGCAAAAGCCGGATGTTTCTCCATTTCCAAACAAGGGACTGCTGCAGCTCTTGTAGATTACGAGGAGCTACTGGATGTTTTCTTACATGGCTGTTAAGGTCATCTCATCAGAAACCTCTGTCACAACATGATGCTACATATCAAATTTTATAGTCCTAAAACTTATGGTTATTGACAAGAAGATTTTTATCAATTCAGAAATAGTTTGGTAAAAAAAATTGAAATCGGACCAGTCGTTCTTGAGAAGAAGATGTTTTAGATATTGTACATGGTTGCCATTGTGCATTTAGACTGTTTGCGATAATAATGTAGACCCAAGTCATAACATTAAATATCTTTATAATGTAAACCAAATCATAAGACTGGATATGCTAATAATGTTGGCCCAAATTACAAGACAAACTGTATAAGAGACCTATGATAACATTCCAAAGTAATCGAAATGTAATTGAAATTTAATCGCTGATTACACCACTTTTTGGTCCTGTAATGATAAAGATTACGATTACATGAATTCGATTTTGAAAAAGTAGCCGAATACATTCGATAACTTTGAAAAACAATTAAGTGATTGCAATCGATCACGATTACACGATTGCGATTACCTCATGCCTGGCCATGGCAACAAGACCGATAACTTCATCCACTTTGTTCGAACAACTTTAGAAGCTCACAACTAGTGTATGTATCTGACCAAGTTTGGTTAAAATTGGACCATTGATTTCAGAGAATATCTTATTTTAAACAAATTGTGAACAGACGACACGGACACGGACACCGACACAGATACCGACGTACGCTAAAAATCTAATGTGTGACATTATCGTACATATGGCGTTAAAATATGTTCAGACTAAAACATCCTCAAAAATATCCTTACATAATCTTAGATTTTTATATCTATCGTCCATCGCTGGTTCTACTCTGCTATCAGACTGGGTAGATATTCGTGTTAAACTCCGCTATAATGCGGTTCAAACAGGATACAATAGATCGCAAGATAAAAACATTCTCGTGGTCGAGTGAGCAAGCTAAAGCGTTGCCTTAAAGTTTAGGGAATACATGTTTCTTGTTTAACCCTCTCCGCGCGAGCTCGAATCTTGATCGATCTAATTGTGTTTCTTTGCTTTTTGAAAAGCATTTTTTAATATAAATCTTTTTCTTAAACCACGGAATTATACAACACATGGAATCGCTACTGCGCGCTATCTCGCCAGTTGCGTTCGGCGCAAACGAGACTTCTTGAGACTTGATAAGATCATGTCTGTCGGTAGTCAATATGATTAATGTCTGTATCGAAGCATTGTTCACGGGTTTATACTCCCGTGCATTGATAGGAATGTCCACCAACTCGTTTAAATCCACTAAAATGTCAATAAATACAATCGAGTCGGTAAATTTTCCCCCAGAAATGGCGGACAACCCGGCAAAAAGTGAAGATATTGTCACGTGACACATGATCTCTGTTGTATAATTCCGTGCCTAAACTAATATCTACGGGTTCATGCCCAACATTTATTTACGAACGTTTTAGGCCAAATATTGTTATAGTTTGTCACGTGACATGACACGATGCGCTAAATGACAAATATCCCTTGTTATTGGTTGTAGTAAAAAGGTTGATACGCTTCACTGTGTAATTTGATAGCTCGGTCAAATGTTATACTCAGATTTTGTTGACTTTGATCAGTCGGGGACGGCCATATTCGTTTTAACTCGTCAGATTGTTTTTCTTATGTGTCGCCCAAGTGGGATTGGGGAGGATAGAATTCACCCACTGCCCGATTCGCAGACTGGTAAGACTCCACCAAAACCGAAAACCAAAACATTCACACACATGCATATACCTGCATACATACACACATGCCTCCCTATCTGGTAGGGACATGCCCTTGCATCAAGTCAATGCTCATTATGTGAGAGTTTTCTACTTCGTGCGCATTTGTTAACCATATACATGTACTAGTTGTAAACATCTCGAGGCTTTTTTCTGGAAGAATTCTACCACCTTTTCCTCAGTCTGTCTTCGAAGTTTCTCAAGCCAACAAAGCATTATCTCAGTCGTTTCTTCCTCTTGTACTATCGCTGATCAATAGAATAGAGGACTATCGAAAAAGTCAGGTTCCGTATGCAGTCTTCATGTCTTTACATGCTCTCGATGGCTACACTGGCAGCCTAACATAACAGGTAGTGTATTAATGCTATAAAGATAAGTTTTTCTCAGTGAAATTACTTGTAATTAGTAAATATTTACTTGTTCTGTGGGAGTTCCTCTTCCCAGCCCACTTATTTCTACGTGGGAAGAGAATGATGCTTACGTCGTCTAACTCACGACATACCGAATGAGGTACAAGTGAGCTATGCGATAGTTGATGCTCGACTCCTCCAGAAACTTCCGTGAGTTAGGATAATTAAGGGAGAGAGCTGACTCACACAACATGCAAGTATGTACTAATGAAAAATAGTTATACTGAGAAAAAATGTGTATATGCCTATATTTCTGAGTGTGAAGTTTACTCACTTTCAGTATTGTAAGCTGGTAAGCGAATGACTTCCTCCATCTCCTTCAGTTTTAATGCCTCTCTTGCTTTACCATTCTCCCATCGTGTTATAACTTCATCCGAGATCAGATGACCGGCGAGATTACTAAAACATTTGCAAATTCAACAATGTACATCCGAAAACGAAACGCTTCCGTACTGAAAAAAAGTGCTTGTTTCTAGTTTAGAAGCCATTCAATCAGGTTTTAACCCCTTCACTGCCTTAAACCCCGAGCACAGCAGTTTTTTGCAAACCGTTTGGATCCTGATCAGACGCCGCTTTACGCGACGTCTGATCAGGATCCAAACTGTTTGACACTCACTTCAATACTTCTTCAGTCAAAAAAGCAAAAAATTTAAGAAATAAAAGCAGACGACAATTGTTTAAAATTGATGACGTCACGGTAGTGAAGGGGTTAACTTTCCGCTGCCATGATGAGATTTTATGACGTACAAATGCGCCTAACACAGTCATTGACATAATATCGTCTGCTTAATTTTGGTGTCTGTTTCTTCTATAACATTTGGAACTTTAAGCGTTATCTTAAGAAACATTGATATGCGTGTCAAACAGTCCGGATCCTGATCAAATGCCGCGTTACACGGTGTATGATTAGGGTCCAAATTGTTTGCATATATTAATACTATATATAGAGAGAGAGCCTGGCATCAAATGGGTTAAGCAAGGCAACTGTTATTCAGAAAGCTCATTTAAGAGGTTGTTGTATTACTACGGTACTGTCCAGCATTAACCCTTATCCTGCGATGATATTGTCTGCTTCGAAATTGTCGTCTGCAAAACTTGTGAAATTTAGATTCATAAAAAAATTTAAGTGAAGAAACCTAAAGACGGATGCCAAACAGTTACGCGGCGTCTGATCTGGATCCAAACTGTTTGCAAAATTCAGTAAAGTCGCGACCAGCAGGCAAAGGGTAGCATCAAACTGTTGTTTGAGCTGGCTAAAACTTTTCGTTGAATAGTTGAACATCTAGCAAAGCAAATTATTGGCACCGAGAATGTTGTTTGATCTGTTGTCTGTTTCGATTTGCAAGATCCACTATGATAACGACACAATCAATATCCTTAAAGCAAGATGAAAGTAGAGCTCACGCTTTTCATTACTCTTATTCTACTGTCAAACGTTTAAAAACAATCAGGTTGTCTTAAATTGAGTATTCATTAAAGCAAACTTTATCTTTACTGCAGGTCTTTCATTTCAAAACTACTTTTTTCATTACAAGACATGCTAGGTCCATTTTATCAATTCAGAAACATTTTGGTAAAAAAATATTGAAATCGGAACAGTTGTTCTTGTATTTTAGTCGTGGTAAATTGTCTTTTAATCTAACAACATGTGAGGGGAGGGTAAATAAACCACTTGACCCTAGTGACAATTATACTCGTTCCTGTAACGACATATTAAACAGTTCTTGTGTAAACAGTGCATACTCTGATCATGGGCATCCTAAAGGATCCTTCTAATTCGAATCTGTACTGATTCTAATTTAGCAATATATATTACAAAACACAATTCTTGACAGCAAAAAGTGAACTAAATGGCGGT
Organism: Gari tellinella; assembly: GCA_922989275.2. NCBI lineage: Eukaryota > Metazoa > Mollusca > Bivalvia > Cardiida > Psammobiidae > Gari > Gari tellinella. The sequence goes on from OV277861.1 coordinate 13,222,164, forward strand.
ATTCCATTAGAAATTTTAGAGGCAACGCTTTTTGACATTTCATTGCATCGGTGACAAAATGTAAATCTAATGCATCTCAATCTCTGCATTCATGTTGACTACCTTAGAAAGAAGAAAGTAGTCTTCCTGTAGTCCACGCCACCCAGGCTTCCATGATACTCCAAATAAGGCTTGATAGTGTCAATCAGACCTGGTGGCATCTTGTGCATTTCATCAAAGATAAATACAGATTTGGAGCACTCTCGCACTGCATTCTCTATTGTCTGACTTAGTTTGTCCTGATAATAGAAACAAGAACAACAATTAGTACAGGTTGTGAAACTAGTTACTATGTTGCATTGTGTTGCCTCTCCAGATATACGGCGAGTTATTCAAATGCTTAATAGAATGGCTCCATCAAATAGAATAGAACAGAACCCAGAGACCTTCCTATCTTGAGATTAGCCGAAATCATATCGGTGTTTTCGTTGAAAGTCTGGATAATAACCAGGGGTTTTTCACTGAAAATCTGGAAACATATTGCAGACCTTGATCAGGTGACCCTCTGGTTAGTGTATACACTCTGCATAGAACAAGTGTACTCTGCACATTTACATGTGTTGTATATAACAAATATACTCTTCGCTAGTGCCGGGTGGTTTGACATTGCAACTGGTCACGCTTGTTTTTCTTACCTTATAATATTGTAATTTCGAATCATGTGGAAAGTCCATTGTTGCATCGAACAAGTGTACATATTTGCTGCCCATGCCCTTAGTAAACATGTTCTCCACCACTAGTTTGCTGACGTAATTTTTCCCTGTTCCTGTTGGTCCATGGAAGGAGAAAACCAAGGCTTTAGGGCTGCTTTTAGCATGGCCTTTCAAATGTCTTATAACCGGACCAAGAACCAAATGCTGACCATATACTTTTGCTCGAAGTGTTGGGCTGAGATCTGTTAAATAAAAATGACGCTAATGTGACTAAGAAAACAATACAGTACATCAATCCACAACCGTTCCAATTTGGCAAAAAAAGTACTCTGTATACCATACAATGTAGTCAAATAAATTAATACTGGGTTGAAAATGTCACTTAGCTCGCTTATCAACAAAAAAAGACAATGTATTTAAAAATTAGAAAAGTCAACCTTTGAAAGCAAAATTAGAAAACAGTTTGGATCCAGACCATAAACCGCTTAACGCGGTGTATGATCTAGATCAACACTGTTTGGCAGTCATATCAATAGTTCTGTTGTCAAAACGTCCCAAAGTTAAAATTGCAGACGACAAATGTTAGCAAACATTCTTTGGTATTTGGCTCTCAGGCTGTTTAGTTTAGTACAGAAAAACCTCTCTATTACGCCGACTAAATTGTGTTAATAAGCATGTGTCTAAACCAGATGACTGCTTAAAGCAAGGTTGACGTAAAATTGATAGCTCCTTAAGGAACTTTCTGTTTTACGTCGACCTTGATTTAACCCATTTTATGCGGTATACACTTTTAGGTATACCTCTAGGCAAACAGTTTTGTTCTCAGATCAGGCCCCACGTTGTGGGGCCTGATCTAAGATCAGAACTGTTTTCAGCTAAGTTAATATTCTATCAGAAACTGCTAAAATCTTTTGCAAGTATTTGAGTTATACCCGCTGCAGACGACATTTTAAAATAGCCGCCAAATATTACCCAGCATGCAATGGGTTAAGTTGCAACTCCTGCATTTAATGCAGTCGATTATCCTTCCTTTCCATCCCGTATTAATCCGTATCAAACTGTAGCTAAACCGTGCACATTTTCGTTATAAATTCACGTACTATTGCGTTGTTTGACGGAATTTTATCAAACAAAAAGTAGATATTGATAAATTAATCATTTCCCGAGGGCACCACAAGAGAATAGTCGAGTTTAGCAGCAGTTTAAGTTCAGATTTTGGACTACCTGTTCGATCCCCGTTGTATACCTGTCTTTATATATACGGTAGCCTAATAGAAGTCTAGTAAAAAAAAATTATATAGATCTAGATCTATGTGTCAAGTACATGTACCAACAGGTACTTGACACATACGTCTAGATCTATTACCCCCCCCCCCCCCCTTTTAAAAGAAAATATTATTTTTTTTACTACACTTCTATTATAGATCTAGTATCTAGTATCTATAATAGAAGTATAGATCTAGTAAAAAAAAAAAAGGTGGGGGGTTTAATAGATCTAGATGTATGTGTCAAGTACCTGTGATTCAAACCTAACTTGGTATTTAAATAAGATTTTGAAACATTTATGCCATCGTGGTCGAGATAGAAGCGTAGTTGTTTACTGAGCAAGGTCATGAGTTCGATACCCAGTGGATGCTTTTTTTTTGTTGAGAAAGGTATATATGTTTATACAGTGCTCCCTCTCTATGTACAACGACACCGGGAGACACAGATAGTGTTCGTTGTTCGGAGGAAGTTGTTATAGAGAGGGAAAATTAAGACTTGGATTACATTTGCAAACAGCTTGAATCCAGATCAGACGCCGTGCAACGCGGCGTCTGATCTGGATTCAAGCTGTGTGTCACTAGTCATTATCATTCTTCTATCTAAATGTCCACTTATATGTAACTTTGAGAAAAAAAGCAGATTAAAATTTTAAGCAGACGATATTGCAGCAGTTAAAGCGTTAGACATAACTGTCCTGTTTCGGGAACTGCGACAAGTGACGTTGTAAGGAGGGGGTCGTTGTTGGGAGGGTCGTTGTAGAGAGGGAACACTGTACTACACTTGGCGATAATCACAAGTAACCTATACTAATTGTTCAGTATTTAAATGAATAAATATATATCATTCACTTTCTTATTACATTTCTGTATAACCACATTGTTCAAACTTCAAACTAAAGATGCTACGACAGACAAAACCACCGCGTCAGTAATCTAAATTTCTATGGAAATGGAGCTTGTAGAAAATATCTAAGAGTCTGCAAGAAGGACTAGCAGAAGCGATTAAAATCCCATTGAATCGTATCCGAATTCCATATAACTTATATGGGGTAACCTTAAAGGTATCCCTAGGTTACATAACACATTGAATCCTAACGACAAGTATACTCGTCATTTAGAAAGAGCGTACTTCACTCGTCCTTTGAAAACAGTGAATACCAAGCTCATTTTTCAATTGTCTTACATTGATTAGGGTTAATTAGAAACTGGAATTGCCCATTATACATTTAAAACTTTCAATAGTTCCCAAAGTTTAACGTTTAGGTTATCCATGACACATTTTGAATATACATGAATGAATGTTGAACAATTCAAATAAGTAATTGTTTAAAAAAAATAATGCAATAAAACATAAAAATATTTATAAAATATATTCCTATTAGGAATCGAACCCACAGCCTTGTACCCTCTTGCAAGTAACTTTACACGCTACCTATTACTCTAACTCGATTATTGATTAATTTTCAATACAAAAGGCATAATACATATATCATTAGTATACCATGAACTGTAGGTAACTCCTGGACAAAGTCATGATTTGTGACGCGTTTTACCTCTGAGGGTTGTCTCGTCCTAAAGGTCACAGTTCACGGGTCAATATCCGACCGTATAAAAGTGTGGCTTCTAGAGTGTTAACACTAAAATTGTTGACGAGGCACGACGGGTGCCGGACATTCAAAGCTAAAAATGAAGTTTCCGGGGTGAATGTAAACATCTGCACTCACCTGCCAATTTTGATGGCATCCATTTTTCATGGCCACAGCATTCTTCAAAGCGGCAGGGATCTACATGTATATGCTCCGGATAGATAAGTGATTTAACACTTTGATATATACCCTGAAAAGTATTAAACACAGCGGAGGACAAACTTGCTCTAACGTTTCTAGATCCAGAAAGAATCACGATGAACAAAATAAGTCGACAAAACAACATGATTGCAAAACGGTGTTCCCGTGTTAGATATTCCTTTGTTGAATGTCTAGATTAAAAGTAATTCGATACCTGTTACCATATTTACTATAGTACACAAATATGGCGCCCTTAACTTTAACGTTTTGCACGTAAAGTAAAAGTCGTCTGAAAAATTTGTCACCTGCGAAAATTCCACAAGATGTCTTAACCCATAACCCAATAGTCTGTTTCTAGTTTTGAAGACAGGCGATCACTTAACGCAAGTCGAACGTTAAGCAGAATGCGCTTTAAGGCAATGTCTGTTTGTTTTTTATCCTGTTTTAAATTACCCCATAAATACCCATTTTTCGCCTTTAATTTATTCCTCCACTGAAGAAAAATAGGCCCACTTTATTCAGTCATGGATATGTACCATTTAAAAATTAAAATTTTCTAGCAGATGGTATCTTAAAGCACTGAAAGTAAAGCAGAATACGCCCTAAGGCGCATTCTGCTTTACTTTCACCCTGCTTTAAGTGGTCACCTATCTTCAAAATTAGAAACAAGATATGGGGTTATGCTTTAAGCTACCATTTGTTAGGATATAGATATTTTCAAGACTGTATAAAGTCAAAGTGGAGCCATATATTTCAGTGGATGACTAAATTATAGGCGCCATATGAATATTTATGGAGTAATTGGTTAAAGGTATTTCCTTTTAGAAAAAATTATCAACATTATAAACAGTTAAGATCCAGATAAGACTCCGAGTTACTCGGCGTCTCATCTATGTCCAGACTGGTCGCAGCAGTTAATACAAATGCGTCCACAGCATGCAGTAGAGTAACCCTTTCATGATCAAATTATTCAGATTTTTACCCCCTCACCGCTTTATTGTCGTCTGCTTCAGTATTGCTTTTTGCAAGACACGTTTCAAAGTTAGATTTAAGGTTGTATGACTTAATAGCTATCGATACGTATGACTTAATAGCTATCGATAAGAGTGTCAAACAGTTTGGTTCCTGGTCAGACGCCGCGTTACGCTGCGTCTGATCAGGACCCAAACTTTGTATTTGCAAACGCGCTTTATATCGTCATTGAGAGTGAAAGGGTTAACCCATTCACTGCCATTATCCTATGAATAAGTGTTTACAAACAGTTTAGATTCTGATCAGACGCCGCGTAACGAGACGGCTGGTGAGTATCCAAACTGTTTGACACTTACTTCAATTGCTTTAAGTCAAAATGTCCAATAAATAAATTTGAGTAGAGTCGACAATTGTTTGAAATTCATGATATCATGGCAGTGAAGGGGCTAAAAGTGTTATGTGAAATGATCAATCTCTATTATCATTGATAAAAACTGGAAAAGATCTCGTGTACAATGAATAAATCAAAGTTCTTGAGAAGTCATGAAGTAATCCATCTTTTCATCTATTTATCAGAAAGGACATAACAGTGTGCAGGAAAGGGTGGGATAAAGTAGATAAACTTTGTTGTGTGTATTCATTCACAGATTATCGCATAATTAGTCAAGTTCATGGGGGGGTGTTTATGCTCGTTTTCAAATTATTTACACACATATTGATTTTCTAATTGCAGTAGGATTTCGAAAAATTATCTGACCTACTCCGGTGCGGGTTAGATAAGAGTGAGCGTTCCTAACAGTCAATATAGGAATATTTACATTCAACCTGTAAAGTCTCTATGTAATCGTATTAAAGATATGCAGGTCAATTCTCGATGAACCTACGAATCGAATCCGGTCCCAGCCAGTTAGAAAGAGGGCGGAGTCTCCGCCGCGAAGAAAATCTTCCATACGGCGGAGAGATACCGACCAAGTTAGGATCTACTTTTAGATTATCCGTTTGGGTATTTCGAAACCCCTATTTAAAGTCGCAGACAGTTCAATTAAAATCAATGTGCGATAAAAAAAATAATTAATTGCTGTTTTTAAGGGAGGTTATCATATTACACTCCGTCATTAAAGCTGTACGCGTTCTCTCCCCTTCTCCGAGTGAGCAGGGATCTATTTATAGATTAGACAAGTTGTCTTCCAATTACGGTTTGAAATTGACAATTTCAAACAATTTGTTCACCAGAATACATAGGAAAGTCGCTCAAACATAAAGCAAAATAATGCATTCACACTTACTAAATTGGTAACGTAATGTTCCGTTATGACATATTTAAACTAGCCTATGTGTATCGGATATGCCACGGATAGCCGCGGGTGTGTGTACATGTAGTCGCATTTCAGCGTTGCTAAGTGTAAAGCGTGTATAAAAACTTGCGCCACCTAATTGTTTAAAATATGCTTTGATAATGGATATTCAGATTGAAATTTTTGTTTTAATTTCTTACGAGCGTTCTTAAAGCACAGCGAGAAAGTTTACTGCGTAAAACCCTGAAATTATCACAGGTACTTGACACATACTTTATTATCTATGAACCCCCTCCCCCCTTAAAAAAAAAATTTTTTTTTTTTTTTTACTATACTTCTATTATAGATACAAGGTAAACAGCGCAATTCGACACCTAGTCTTTACTATCGACTTAAACTGATGCTAAAATAGACTCGATCGCCGATATTCTCTTGTGGTACCCTCGGGAAAAGATTAATTTATCAATATCTACTTTTTATTTCATCAAATTCCGTCAAATAACGCCACAGTACGTGAATTATAACGAAAATAAGCTTCAAAAAGTTTTATGTCGTTCTCTTGGTACAGAATTTATTGCCCAAAATAAGGGGTAATCTAGTCGGTTTGCACATTTAACGGCCTTTACGGCTGGAACTTTCACCTAATTTCATTAGAGCAAATGCGTTTGTGTCGGAACATGACCCTCTTCACTATCAGCTATATGAAATATACATGTAATTTGGCACGAAATTGACAAGTGAAAGACTCATTTCATTTTCAATGCCATTTTGAATACCGGAATGAATCGAATGAATGGAGCGATCTCATTGGTCAAAATTAAACAGGTAAAGTTTCTTTTAATTTTGCATTCTATGTAAATTATATAAAACTGATAATATTTCATTTAAAGATGATTTATAATATTTGGTGAAAGTTCCAGTGGCATAGGCCGTTTATTGTGGACAAATAACAGATCACCCCTACATGTACATTCGTTGCTATGTACCAAGAAAACGACAAAAAACTTTTTGATGCTTATTTTCGTTATAATTCACGTACTGTGGCGTTATTTGACGGAATTTGATGAAATAAAAAGTAGATATTGATAAATTAATCTTTTCCCGAGGGTACCACAAGAGAATATCGGCGATCGAGTCTATTTTAGCATCAGTTTAAGTCGATAGTAAAGACTAGGTGTCGAATTGCGCTGTTTACCTTGTATCTATAATAGAAGTATAGTAAAAAAAAAAAAAATTTTTTTTTTTTTTAAGGGGGGAGGGGGTTCATAGATAATAAAGTATGTGTCAAGTACCTGTGGAAATTATCATGCAAATACAGTACATGTAGTAAGGACTACTTTTGACACCATATTTAGAAACTGGAATGGCTATTACATCGATATTACATCTATCAAACCCATTTGGCCGGTATATGGTATATTCATATACATGAAAACAAATCTGGTCAAACTACACATTAAATTGATGACAGAAAATAAAAATATAAATATAAGGAATAAACAACATCTTTTTGCCGCTCATGACGGTATGACTACATTAGCTTCGGGGGCTAAATTAAATTGAAAACGCCCTTCGGGCGTTTACAAAATTTACCCCCTGCGAAGCTAATGTAGTAACATATTTTTGACGTTCATGACGGTATGACTACATTAGCTTCGCAGGGGGTAAATTCCGTAAACGCCCGAAGGGCGTTTTCGTTAAATTTACCCCCCGAAACTAATGTAGTCATACCGTCATGAGCGGCAAAGAGATGTTGTTTATTCCATATATTTATATTTATATTTTCTGTCTTGTCAATTTAATGTGTTTATTGGCCAGATTTGTTTTTCTGTATAAGAATTTATCATATACCGGTCAAAGAGGTTTGATAGATGTAATGTCGATGTAATAGCCATTCCAGTTTCTAAATATGGTGAGAAAGTAGTCCCCACTACATGTACTGTAACTGTATTAAAAATTCAGGATTTTTTCTAGTAAACTTTCTCTCTGTGAATGGAAATGACTTACAAGGCAAACAAATAACAGTGCAACTTAATATCTATTGCCAAAGCACATTCGAAAAATTACAGGTCGCGGTTGTTTTCTTAACCCATTTACACACATAGCAACGCGATGGCAACGACCTATGGGTCTGTATCACTCCGCTAGTGTCATATTACCGTCGACCAATGGGAGCTTAGTGTTAAGTGCCCGATGTAGTCTATTTGAAGAAGTCCACGGATAGCACGGGGGAAATCCGAACTGGTTAAATCCAGATTCGAAGTGTAGGTTCGTCGGCAGATGACTGCATATTTTTTAATAGGATTACATAGTGACTTTACAGGGTGAATGTAAATATTTAAACATAATATGGCTCAATGTGATTAAAGACATGTACATGTATCAACCCGAGGTGCCAGGCGCTCCAATATAACACCTCCAAACACAAATAAAGAGAATAAAACCATAAAACACCCCTTTCTATAATCAAACATTGGTATATACTATTTAAAAAAAAAGTTTTCAAAACATGAGCTGCAAGTCAGAATAGGGTGTTTGATCATAGAAAATGGTGTTTTATGGTTTTATAATAATTCTCGGGAAAAAGCGCATTATCAAGAAGCCCTGGGTTACAGCTGATATATTAGATCTGTGTGATAAACGGAGAAGATTAAAGAAGAAAAAGAATGTTGCGCAAGGTGCAATTCAGTATAGGAAGGTGAACAGCGACATCAAGAAAGCAGTGAAAGGTGCAAAGGAAAAGTGGATAGCAGAGCAGTGCCAGGACATTGAAAACAACCTCAAGAGAAACAACAGCAAGAAAGCATACCAAATAGTAAAAGACATAACAAGCACAAAACAAGTTAAAACTTCTACAATACAAGATAAAACTGGGAACATTTTAACAGAAGAAGGAGAAATACTGAACAGATGGACTGAATACTGCTCTGAACTGTATAGCTATAGAGCCTCAGGAGATCCAGAAGTTCTGAACGTCCCACCAGCGACCAACACAGACAGTCATCCTATCCTTCGCGAAGAAGTGGAGCTTGCAGTGAAGTCGTTGAAGAAGGGGAAATGAGCAGGAGTAGACAATATCCCAGGTGAACTAGTCCAAGCAGGGGGAGAAGCTATGATAAGTGCACTTCATACAATATGTAATAGAATTTGGCAAACAGGAGAATGGTCTACGACATGGACACAGTCGCTTGTCATAGCTCTTCCAAAGAAAGGCAACCTTCAATTGTGCCAGAATTATCGAACCATCAGCCTCATAAGTCATCCAAGTAAAGTAATGCTGGAAGTCATTCTCAACAGACTTAAACCACAAGCTGAAGAGATAATAGCTGAGGAGCAGGCTGGGTTTCGACCAGAGCGCAGCACTACTGAACAGATATTCAACCTCAGAATACTGTGCGAGAAGTACTTGCAACATCAACAAGACTTGTACCATGTCTTTATAGATTTCAAGAAGGCATTCGATAGGGTATGGCATGAGGCATTGTGGGCCACAATGAGACTGTACAATATTAACGCCAACCTTACAAAAGCGATACAGAATCTGTATGACAGAGCAACAAGTGCAGTGTACTTCAATAGTAGTGTAGGAGAGTGGTTCAGAACGACAGTGGGTGTACGACAAGGATGTTTACTCTCCCCAACCCTCTTCAACATCTTCCTGGAGAGAATTATGTCAGACGCTCTGGCAGACCACGAAGGAACCGTCAGCATCGGTGGTAGGATAGTAACCAATCTACGCTTCGCTGATGACATAGACGGCCTAGCTGGGAAGGAAGAGGAGTTAGTCAAGCTAGTGGAACGCCTAGATGAGTCATCTACCAACTATGGCATGCAAATAAGTGCAGAGAAGACTAAGATCATGACCAACAATACCAATGGCATCAGCACAGATATACAGGTGAAGGGAGAGAAGCTGGGTTGTGTTGATAGTTTCAAGTACCTGGGTGCCATAGTCAGCGATCAAGGATCAAAGCCGGAGATACTTGCAAGAGCAGCACAGACCACAGCAGCACTTGCAAAGCTGAAGCCAATATGGGATGACCGAAGCATAAGCCTCAGCTCAAAAATAAGGTTTATGCGTGCACTGGTGATGTCCATATTTATGTATGCAAGTGAATCTTGGACCTTGAACGCAGATTTGGAACGCAGGATAAGCTCACTTGAGATGAGGTGCTTCAGGAAACTATTGTGTATATCATACACTGAGCACATCATACATGAAGAAGTTTGCTGCAGGATAAGGAAAGCCATTGGACCATTTGAGGATTTGCTAACAACTGTGAAAAGGCGGAAGCTGAGATGGTACGGTCACGTTACACGATCTTCAGGACTCTCAAAGACCATTCTACAAGACACAGTGAGCGGAGGGAGAAGAAGAGGTCGACAGAGAAAACTTTGGGAAGACAACATTGCAGATTGGACAGGCATGGGTCTGAAGGAAACAGTGCGGAAAGCCGAAAACAGAGCGGAATGGAAGGAGCTGGTTGCCAGGTCATCTGCAGTGCCCCTACGGTCCTCCGGACTAAGGGATAGGTGAAGGTATAATTCCTAAATTAATGTGTTTGTACTTATCATCATCTCACATTTAAACATAAAATGTTACAACTCTCGATTATGAAATTCTCTTTTAATTCATTCATCCCTGAAACCTCAAATGGAAACTGCTAATTTCCAAATTTAGTTTAGACTGATTTAGTGATGTTTACAATGCATGGCCAAATTACTAACAGCACATACACATACCTTATTCGGGTTTCCTTCAGAAGCACTTTGGTGAGGAGGGAGGGATCTATTCTGATTGCAAAGGACAAATGAACCCTTCGCAAATACACTGCATGTATCTATTTGTAATCATCAAAAGAAGTTCAGCCTTTCGCTGCCAAATGTATCGCGAGGTGTTCACCCCTTCACCGCCTTATTGTCTTCAATGTATAGCGCTCCCTCTCTACAACGACACCCAATGGGAGATAAAATAAGTGTGCGTTGTTCGGAGGGAGTCGTTATAGGGAGGGATATTGGCTTACATTTGCAAACAGCTTGAATCCAGATCAGACGCCGCGTTACGCGGCGTCTGATCTGGATACAAGCTGTTTGTCACTCGTCATTAGGTTTTTTTCTGTCAACATGACTATTTTAGTACTTGAGGAAAACAGCAAACGACAATTTCAAGCAGACAATATAGCAGACGTGACAAGGTTGGACATATTTGTTTTGTTTGGGAAACAACGGTAATGGTCGTTGTAAGGAGGGAGTCGTTGTTGGGAGGGCCGTTGTGGAGAGATATCGCTGTAGTTTCAAATTTAGATTTAAGGCCGCATGACTGACGTAATTTCAAAAGGGGTTCGAACAATCCTGGTCAGACCCGCGTCAGGGTCCAGATGATTTGCAACTTGTAGGCGCAATTGACATTAACAAAGAGTTTATAGTTAGATATCTAAATTCTTTATTAACTAAAGATGTGGAAAACGTACAAACCGATGTACGTCGCAACAATTAATATCGGAAGTGTCTAAACCGCACTAAGGTGGTTCGGTCTGCTTATCTCGTGTCAAACATTGAAACATTGATTAAATTGAAAAATAGATCTATACCATATCATGGAGAGTGAAAAATTGTTAAAATAAAAAATATTACAGCACCGTTTTCTCTTACAGGACATTTTTTCGAGAAACGTTCCATTTTTAATAAACAGGAATATCTTTTTTTTATTATAATAATAAAGATCTAATACATGTATAATAATTTCTATATATTCAAGCAAACTGTACAGACAATATATAAGAATTGGTCCAAGACAAGAACTGTAATATGTATAAAAGCATTGTAGTCGGTAGTATATTGACATAAGTTGAAACTGTAAATTCCAGTTAATCAATAATATTCTAAGTCCAAATTAGGTCAAGGTCAAAATCAAGGTTATGTGATATTGGTATATTGGAAATAGTCCAAGATAACAACTGTATAAGTATCTAATAATTAAGCAAGCCGTCTCGTCAAAAGACCTTGTTTAATTAAGGGTACCCAACCTGACACTTAAACAACTTTCGACCACAGGGCTGCCATTTCTCCGGATGTTTCCTAAGTCTTCAGATTTTTATCCTAGCAGATGGTAGCTTAAAACAGTCTGAAAGTAAAGCAGAATGTGCCTTAAGGCGCATTCTGCTTTACTTTCAACCTGATTTAAGCAGTCATGTGTCTTCAAAACAAGAAACAGACTATGGGGTAAAGGTACGATTAGTAAAATTGCGTCTGAAAAATAGAAAATTTGAAATCTTAGGATTTTTATGATTAACTTATGGCAGCCCTGAATCCAAGTTGAAAGGTTAAAGAAAATATTCTCCTCCAGACCTCTCCACAACATGAGCTGCGATTTAAGAAGGAAACTATACCTACGTGTGACCTCTCTAGTTTAACATCCGCTGATGGATGGATGGATGGATAGATATATAGATTGATGTTACTATTTCAAGTTCAAGACACATTTAAACGCGAATACACATCGCTGGTTTTGTCATTATGCCAAAGTATGTACAGTGAAATCCCTCTAAACCGGAACCTCTAAATACCGGAATTCTCTCTAAACCGGACAAAACCATTGGTCCCGTTTCCAATCCCTTCTTGTTTTTAACCCATTACACCATAAATATGCCTTTTACGCCTTTGGTTTATTCATACACTGAAGAATGTATCATCAGAAATATTTTTCTATATTCTAGCAGATGATAGCTTAAAGCAGGCTGAAAGTAAAGCAGAATGTGCCTTAAGGTGCATTCTGCTTTACTTTCAACCTGCTTTAAGTGATCAGCTAGCTTCCATACTAGAAACAAGATATGGGATAAAACTCCTTGTAACCGGAACCCCCTCTAAACCTGACATATATGGTGTCACCACACATGTCCGGTTTAGAGGGGTTTCACTGTATATGTGGACAAACTACAACAAAATTTCTTGTTCCAGTTTTTTCCACACAATCAAGAAGAATTGTTTATTAAAGTCGACTTCATCGCAAAGGGTCAAGTGACTACACAAACAACAAAACTGTACTTTTCAATTATTTCTTCACTAAATCAGGAATAAGGTGAATGACATCCACTTTCTAAAGCTGAGAATTCTACTAATAGAGATATGTACAGTAAACCCTGTGTTAAACAGTCATTCAAATTAATTCTTTGCATGTTGGGTAATTTTATGGTCTGCAGTAATTGTCGTCTGCTACAGGGTTCCAAATAAGAGGGAGTAAACTGAACAATTCCAACATTTTCTCACTCATTTTAGCACCCAATCCTATATTGTAACTACTCATTAGAATAGTCTCTTTGAGAGACGATTCTAATGAGAAGTGACACAATAGGGTTTAGAGCAGAAAAAAAATTTTAGTTTTTGAAATACTCCCCTTATCTGGAACCCTGCTGCTACTGTTCTAAAATTAATAGAATATTTCAAAAAATATTTTCAAAACAGGGTCAGAGTGTCTAAAAAATTGGATCCTGAAGAGGCTTCGCATTATGCTACCTCTCATAAGGATCGAAACTGTTTGCAAAGGCTATGATGGTTTCAACGTTTGCATGCCAAGAGTTAAGCAGTGTAGATATCACTAATAACAGGTGACTGCTTCATAAGGGCAAAAGTAATGCAGAAAGCCCATTTAGTAGCTTTCTGCATAACTTTTGTCCTGCATTAAGCTTCCATCATTAACCCATTACCGCATAGCTTGTTTCTAGCTTTGAAGACAGGTGACCACTTAAAGCAGTCTGAAAGTAAAGCAGAATGTGCCTTAAGGCACATTCTGCTTTACTTTCACCTTGTTTTAAAGCTATAAGCTCGACTAAGGGAAAGATTTCTTATGATACATATCCATGACTGTATAAAATTGAACTATTTTCTTCAATGGAGGAATAAATCAAAGGTGTTAAAATGTGTATTTATGAGGTAGTGGGTTAAGTAACATTGTCAATTCTCCTTATTTTGAGTAGTAGTTTAACACAGGTTTTACTGTTTACTGTTTTCAAATGATGGTTTGATTTGACTTCACATATAATATATACTTCTTAATGCATGCACATGTATTCACACTGAGCAATCAACAGAACAATCAATATTTTATTAATAATAATGTTATATAATATATTATATTTTATATTATATTTATTGTCAACATGATTGGCCTGAATTATCGACTGCATTAAATTTCGACTATCAACTAAGCTATGCCAAGAGATAAGGGACCTTCAACTCTTTGCAAGCGAGCAGCAGTAGAATCCTGATCTTTGCAAACACTAACACTTTCGATACAGACAAGACTCCGAATACTGAGTTGTCTCGTCAGAATCTAATCTGTTTTAAACCCTGATCCTGTTTGAAAAAGTAATTTTGAAAATTCCATTTTAAGATTAGTAACAGACAACAAAAAGTACCCAGCAAGCAAAGAGCAGTGTTTACAGTACTGAACCTCAGTAAATTAAATTGATAATCGCAAGTGAATTGCCATCGAATCGGGCGATTCAAAAAACAAATCCTACTTTTGAATATTTTTACGCGAATTTTCCGAAGCAGTTGTGACAAAAATGGAATCGAAAAAATTAACGAAGGCATATTTGCGAACATTTGTGAGATACACCATTCAAGAAATATTATCTGAGGGTATAGTTACTATTTTGAATCGCAAGCGAATTGCCATCGAATTGCAAGCGAATCGCAAAAATTGTTAATTTAATAAGGTTCAGTACTGTAACAGAGGCCAAAGTCTGTCTCTAAAAAGCAGCATCTACAGGGTCTACATAATGTCTCAACTGCCAGTGGGCAGTAATTTGTTCAACTTACAGCATTCTCTTGATCTTTTTTCATACAAACGGAATATTACTATACTTTGCATATCTTATGCACCGGATCACTCTCGTTGTGTGTGTAAAGGCTATATCCAACGAGACCTAGTAATGTTCCTTTTATTATATACCTCATATAATAATAATAAAATAAAAAAAGATAGAAATGTTTCGAGCTATTTTCTATGCCCCTGTAGTGTGTAAAGTAGTTCCGAACTTCCGACTACACAGTAAACGTTCTTTTCCCATTACACAAGGTACATGGGTAATACGGAATTTTCAATCCGTCAAGGTGTATTTGTTCGATAAAATACGGAAATATTTCGGGCAGGACATTGGTAGGTATATAATAAATGACATTATGATCTCAGTCAGTAGTTTCGGCCGTGGTAATATTTTATTTTTTTCTCTCTTTATACAGTGGAGAATCTGTTATTCTTTCCCGTTTAAACGCAAACGTACGCAAACGCAAAACACTAAAACGTAGAAAAAGTACAACTTTTGGACAATTCTGATAATTCATGATTATCTCGATGGCAAACAGTTTGGAGCCTGATCAGACGCCGGGTAACCCGGCGTCTGATCTGGCTCCAAACAGTTTGCAATGGAAATAAAAGTTTAAGCGTAAACGCGTTTAAACTCGTTTATTGGGAAAGAATGTTTTCTCCACTGTATCAGCTTTGACAGTTAAAGAGAGTATATTAAATACTAAAATCCTTACATCATTATCTACACTAACCTTTACGCTGTGACAACTGTAACGTTGAATTCATTACAATTATCTTGAAAAGACTATTCCAATATGGTAAGAAGCAGGGCTTCCATAAGTTGACATGAAAAATCCTAAGATTTCCAAATTGCATTTTTCAAGTGCGATTTTACGAATCGTACCTTTACCCCATAGCCTTTTTCTTGTTTTGTTGACATGCGACTACTTAAAGCAGGCTGTAAGTAAAGCAGAATGCGCCTTAGGGCGCATTCTGCTTTACTTTCAGCCTGCTTTAAGCTATCATGAACTTGGAAAAAATCCGGAGATTTAGGAAAAATCCGGAGAAATGGCAGCCCTGAAGAAGTCAAAACAAACAGTTTGGTGAAAAATTCAAGGAGAAAACGTTGAAAATCTCAATTATAATTACAGCTGAAACTCGATACATGTACTAAGAACTCGAGTTAGTTAGAACATACCCATATTTCAATGTTAAAACATGGCTTAGCCATGTTTTAACTTTGAAATACTGGTATGTTCAACTTAAATGAGATCGATTTATCTATATAAAACATGCCGGTAAGGTCATTTTAACCCGGTTCGAAGTATCGAGTTACGACTGTATTTATATGACATAATTCACACAAGGTACCTTAATAATAACATGAAAGTATAGCAACATTTCGCTTGCAAAATTCAACAAAATACATTACAATGATTTAACACATATATGTCTATATACAAGTTTGGTAAATGCCAAAATAGCTGCAGCAGTACTTATTATAAAGTCATTTTTATACAGGAAAAAAATCAAACAAATAATGAACAATGAAATGACAACCTTGCACATATAAATGGATACTGATAGAGATCTGCCATAGAATACTATGATCTGAACATCATACGCACTCAATCTCTGGGCTTATGCCTGTGCCTCATAAGTACATGTATTTTTATTAACCCGATACCCAATAGCCCAATAGCATAGTTCTACTTTTTAAGACAGTTGACCACTTAAAGCAGGTTGAAATTAAAGCAGAATGGGCCTTTAGGCATATTCCCCTTTTCTTTCATCCTGCTTTAGGCTACCATCTGTGTGTGTATATGTTAATGATTTTTCTTACAGTGCATATTCATTACTATAAAGGGGAACAGTAAGCAGTAGCCCAGTTATCATTGAAACACCATCACCAAATTTCTAAACATTTTGTAACACACAGATAGATACACTGCTTCCCTTAATGCCAACAACCACTTCATAGTTGAGCATAAAAATATTTTAACCCATTACCCCATAGCCTGTTTCTAGTTTTGAAGACATGTAACCACTTAAAGCAGGTTGAAAGTAAAGCAGAATGTGCCTTTAGGCACATTCTGCTTTACTTTCAGCCTGCTATAAGCTATCATCTGCTAGGATATGGGAACTATTTATTCTGATAGATATTCATGAACAATTGAATGGGACTATCTTCTTCAGTGGAGGAATAAATTAAAGGCATATTTATGGGGTAATGGGTTAAATATTATTCTAACAATGGTTTTACATGTTCATGCAGCCCTATACATATTAATGGTATGAAATAATGGCACATTTATTTCACAAAATCACATAATGTGTCACATGAATAAATAGTTATGCTGTCATACATTGCTAATAGTGTTGACCCAGATCAGCCAAAGCAGTAGACATATACCGTATTGCAAGTTGTGCAGAGATATCTCTGAAAACCAAACCAGGCTCCAAGGTTATAAAGTATTTTAGTTGAGTCTGAGGTCTTTCTCAAGCATTTGATTGGTCAGATTTGAGCATTTGCTCAAATCTGACCATTCATAATTATGCTTGAGAACGATCTCAGACTCATCTCAAACTCTTTATAACCTTGGGGCTGGCTCAAGATAAGAGGGAGTAAATTGAACAAATCCATTGTTTACTCATTCATGTCAGCATCAAATGCTATGGTGTTACTATCCATTAGAATAGTCTTGAAGAGAAATGAGTAGTAACAACATAGGGTTTAATGTAGAAATAAAAGAATCTAGTTTTTGAAATACTGCGATAATCTGGAGCCCTGCGAAGCGCTTTTAAACTGAATAATGATTTTGGTTCAGACAGCTTGCAAAATTAGGGTGGATTATCAGCCATCTCAAAAGATTTTCAGCCAATCAAGACAGGTGATAGCTTAATGCAGAACAGTAATGCAGAGAGCTCCTTTAGGACTAAGTAATAAGGAGCTTTCTGTATTACTGTTGTCCTGCATTAAGCAGCCACCAGTCCAATAAGCCATGTATATCTCTTCCTAAAAAAAACATTGAGCAAGTAGCATAGGTGTTTGGGGTCAAGAAAAAAGTCTGGTTTCAAAGTCTTCTAGTTTTCAGAGGAACACTGTACATAGTTTGTCCCTTATCAGATTCAACATTCATTTATCTGCTACTGCTAGAAACAATATACTGATAAGCATCCACCTCTCCAAAGCAAAGGCTGATCTGGGTGTACACAGTAATCTCAGAATGCCTTTTTAAGGTCAATCTTGTATTAAGCGACCACTTATTGAAGTAACATGTCATATGGGTTCTGCATGGTGTAGCATGGAAACAAGTTATTGCTGAATGCAGGATAGAAATAATGCAGAAACCTCCTATTAAGCATCATCTTGTACTTTAGATTCCCAAAGGACAATTATTTTAGAGGCTGCTTAATACAATATTGACTAGGGGTGTAACAATAATTATGGCAATATATTATTATATTGCAATAAGCCTCATAGCAATACGTATTGAAATACTGTTTTTCCATATTGCAATATTCTATATATATTATTTCAGCAGATACGAGAGGGGATGTCCTGTGACATATAACATTCACAGCAAATGTCTATGTTAATTTGGACCCTCCCTCGTATTTAAAGCACTCCTTTTATCCTTTGCTATAAACAAGTTTTTAAGGCTAATTTCTATCCAATTTTTGGACTTACAAGTTCCCACAATATATTGCAAAACAGTACCTCTGTATTGCAATATACATGTATTGCAATTCAGCTTTCACCATAATGCTACAACCCTAATATTGACTGTCTTTAACAACCATCTTAAAGCTCAGTGTGCATATCCTCCATGATCAAGTTCACTTTCTCATCCACACGCTTACAACCAGTAGTTGAAAACACGTCTATTCCCTTTGGGTAAAACGCTAATTCATCAGCTATTTCTTGCACCTTGGCCTCTGAGATCTCATCTTTATGCCTGTAGTAACCCTTGGCAACCAGTGAGTCTCTGATACACTGTTTGATATGTCCTCGCTCCAATGGTAAGAATGGTATGTAGGCTGTGATCAGATTCTTGGCAACAATCTCGCTCTTGAACAATCCAGCTGAAATATAATCATGGGGGGTCTAGGTTGCAGATAAAAATGTGTAAACCACTAATTTCCACCTTTTTCTCCCTTAACCCTTTCCTCCCTGAAACCTCAAATGGACAATTCTAGTTTCAATGTAGTCTAGTCCATTTTGACTTTTAAGGGTTGATTTTTATAATATTTGTCAAAATGACAAACAGTGTAGACCCTGATCAGAGGGCTCCTTAAAGAGCCCTCTGATCAGGGTCTACACTGTTTGCATAGGACAAGTGAACACCTCAAAGGTATGCTATTTGCAAATGACGCATATATGCGAGACTAGGGTTCAAAGAGTTAAGCCTCCATCAAACCCTATGTTGTGACTACACAGTGATTCTAAAGAGTAGTCCCATCATAGAGTTTGGTGAAGTCATAATGATTTTATTTTGAAATACTCCCCTTATCAGCAGACACTGAATAAAGAAACATGATAATCTCTAGTGGTAGATTACTGCTTAATACATGATGAAAGTACCAGTAATGCAGAAAGTATTTCAAGAGGCTCTTTCTATAATTTTGACCTGCAATCAGTTTCCAACTTCCTAAAAAACTGTGAATTGTTTTTCGTTTGAGTAGTCTTTGAACACGGGTTATAGCCTTTTTCTAAGTTTAAAAGACAGGTGACCACTTAAAGCAGGTTGAAAGTAAAGCAGAATGCCCCTTAGGGCACATTCTGATTTACTTTCAGCCTGCTTGAAGCTACCATCTGCTAGGATTTAGAATATATTTCTTATTGGGCATATTTGTAACTGTTTAAATTTGAACTGTTTTCTTCAGTGGAGGAATAAATTAACTCATTATCCCCTGAATGTTCCAATGGACAATTCCAGTTTGCAATTAAGCCTGGTCCATTTCAGACTCTTTAGGGTTGTTTTTTGTAATAAATTGCAAAATGACAGACAGTGAAGTCTTCACTGTTTGCATAAGACAAGTGTACTCTTCACAGGTACTCATTTGGTAAAGGATGCATATATGTGCCAATAGGGCTCAATGAGTTAAAGGGGTATAAAAGCGTATTTATGGGGTGAAAACTAGAATCAGGCTATGGGGTGAATGCAGGGCTCCAGATAAGAGGTAGTTTTTTTTCAACAAATCCCACATTTTCTCACTATTTTTAGCACCAAATCCTATGGTGTTACTACTCATTAGAATCGTCTCGAAGAGACGATTCTAATGAGTAGTGACACCATAGGGTTTAATTCAGAAATAAAGATTTTAGTTTTTGAAAAACTACCCTTATCTGGAGCACTGTAAATGGGTTAACTCACTGTCAGTGTTGTAGGCTGGTAGGCGTATTATCTCCTCCATCTCTTTCAGCGGTATCGACTCTCGTTGTTTCCCGTCCTTCCATTGACTGATAATTTTATCAGCGATGTCATGACCAGCGATGTTACTGAAACCAACACAACTACAATAAGGAAACAATTTACGTATTAACTCATTGCATGCTAGCCGCGAAATTGTGATTATCTTGGCAAACAGTTTGGATCCTGATGAGACGCCGCATAATGCGGCGTCTCATCAGGATCCAAACTGTTTGACACTCTGACCCTGTTTTTGAAAAGAAAATTATGAAAATTCTATTTTTAGAACAGTAGCAGATGACAATTATTGCAGACAACAATAATTTTCCAGCATGCAAGGAGTTAACTCATTGCACACTAGTGGCAAAGTTTTGTTTACCTTGGCAAACAGTTTGGATCCTGATGGGACGCCGCATTTGGACGCCACATAATGCGGCGTCTCATCAGGATCCAAACTGTTTGACACTATGACTCTATCTGAGCAGAAATTATTTAAAATTTTATTTTTTGAACAGAAGCAGATGAAAATTTTGCAGATGATAAATTAATATTACCCAGCATGCAAAGAGTTAAACAGTGATGTCTCTATAACACAAATTGATTGAAATCAAACTTTCCCAGGTTTTAACTTGAATTTGATCGAGTAAAGTTCAGTAAACATATCCATATGTTATAGTTAGAACATATTAAGTGAAATCTTAATGGTTAAGAAGGGGCGGAACGAGCGTTAGCGAGTGACCCCCTTCTTAGCCATTAAGGTTTCACTTAATATGTTCTCACTCACTCAGAGTATAACCTATATTTTGATTGGCCTAGGATAGAATATTCCCAAGTTTATCGTAAACAAACCTCGCTTATTCTAGATCGCCAAATATGGCAGTATTTACAACTAGTTGCTATGAGGCAGAGTTATCTATACCCCGTAGAGACACCACGCAGCGACGATGAAAAACAACAAATTTCTTAATGATTAAGTGCTGTAGTTATTGGGGTGCAAAAGGCAGTTTGATTGGTTAAAAATGTAGGTTATATTCTAAATTAAAATTAAGCCATATTGTAACCTTGAAATACTGGTTATGTTTTTATTTAAACCAGTAAGAGGTATATAATGAAATATGGGAATACTCAAATCAAACAAGCCCCAAACTGTGTTTGTTAAAGAATTACAAAGAATGATGTTTAAAATCTTTCATGTTACAGAATTCAAAAGTTTATCATAAAACCGAGGGGAAATATAGGAGCCCTCTGATTCGGGTCAACACTGTTTGCATATGACAAGTATACTCTTCACAGGTACAATGCTAATAAAGGGTGTGGGTAAAAGCAAGTCAAAACGATTCAATGAATTCAAAGATGAAACAGGCTATGGGGTAAATAGATTAACCCTTTCCTCCATAGAAGCGCCTTCTAGCCCATTTAATTTATTACTCCACGGAAGAAAATAGTTCAAATTTATAACGTCATGCATATGAATAAAAAAATATATATTCTATATTCAAGTAGATGGTAGCTTAGAGCAGGCTGAAAGTAAAGCAGAGCGCCTGAAGGCACATTCTGCTTTACTTTCAACCTGCTTTATTAAGTTGTAACATATCTTCAAAACTAGAAACAGGCTATGGGGTAATGGGTTAAACACTGAACACTGTATTCAAGAAGTTGACGGTCCTGTTACATCTCATGCTGCAAGCACTGCATGCAGGTTGACTACCGATACCTTAGGAAGAAGTAAGTAGCCTTCCTGTAATCTACGCCATCCAGATGTTCATGATAGTCCAAATAAGGCTTGATAGTGTCAATAAGACCAGGAGGCATCTTGTCCATTTCATCAAAGATAAACACAGATTTGGCACACTCTTTCACTGCTTTCTCTATTGTCTGTCTTAGCTTGTCCTGATAATTGAAATGAAATACATGTAAAACAAGAGCAATTAACCCATTATGATTACTGCATAGTCTGTTTCTAATTTTGAAGATAGGTGACCTCTTTTGAAGCAGGTTGAAAGTATTCATGACTATCAAGTGGAACTATTTTCTTAAATGAGAAATAAATAAATAAAAGTTTCGTGTGAAAAGGTATTTTATATACCTGTTCTAAAAACAAACGAATACAGGCCAAACAATCTTTTTCCGTATCAGATGGTCCGTATCAGATGGCATACCGGTATATGCTACACAATGTTGACGTCACTGCTTTTATGCACACAAGTTGTACAGGATTTATTTATATAAAGAAGCATTGCGCGTGACGTTTCGGAATTCCAGGTTCGATGCTATTTTAAGAAAAAAATTGAAACTAAGCGTTGATCAACTTTGAATAGTTAATTTCCATTTTAAGCGTAAATAACCCACAACGTCCATTTTTACTAATGTTTTCCTCCAAAGGATAAAGCTTAAAACAGTTCAACTCATTCTCTAAAACGCTTAAATGGCTGTTATTTGCAAAGCGCGACTTCTAAAATAACGGATTCAATGGAGAACAATGTAATATGTCATAACAAGGGCCACTATGGCCCTAAATCGCTCACCTGGTAACCATGTAACCATGTACACCGTGTGACCTAGTTTTTGACCGGGCATGACCCTCATTCTAACTTGACCTCGATTTCAATGAGACAAACATTTTGTTCAAGTTTCATGAAGATTCAATGAATTTTGTAGTCTCTAGAGTGTTAACGAGGTTTTTGGATGATTTGACCTAGTGACCTAGTTTTTGACCAGACATGACCCACATTCAAACTTGGCCTAGATTTCATTGAGGCAATCATATTGATGAAGTTTTATGAAGATCCAATGAAATTTGTAGCCTCTAGAGTGTTAACAATGTTTTTCGATAATTTGACCTAGTGACCTAGTTTTTGACCGGACATGACCCACATTCGAACTTGACCTAGATTTCATTGAGGCAAACATTTTGATGAAGTTTCATGAAGATCCAATGAAATTTGTAGTCTCTAGAGTGTTAACAAGGTTTTTCGAAGATTTGACCTAGTGACCTAGTTTTTGACCAGACATGACCCACATTCGAACTTGGCCTAGATTTCATTGAGGCAATCATATTGATGAAGTTTCATGAGGATCCAATGAAATTTGTAGCCTCTAGAGTGTTAACAAGGTTTTTCGACAATTTGACCTAGTGACCTAGTTTTTGACCGGACATGACCCACATTCAAACTTGACCTAGATTTCATTGAGGAAATCACATTGATGAAGTTTCATGAAGATCCAATGAAATTTGTAGTCTCTAGAGTGTTAACAAGGTTTTTCGAAGATTTGACCTAGTGACCTAGTTTTTGACCGGACATGACCCACATTCAAACTTGACCTAGATTTCATTGAGGCAATCATATTGATGAAGTTTCATGAAGATCCAATGAAATTTGTAGCCTCTAGAGTGTTAACAAGGTTTTTCGATAATTTGACCTAGTGACCTAGTTTTTGACCGGATATGACCGACATTCGAACTTGACCTAGATTTCATTTAGGCAAACATTGTGACCAAGTTTCATCAAGATCCAATGAGATTTGAACCTGCTAGAGTGTTAACGAACAATTGTGAACGGACGGACAGACAGACGACGGACGACGGACATCCAGTGATCCTAAAAGCTCACCTTGGCACTACGTGCCAGGTGAGCTAAAAAATAATGACGTAATGTATTGGTAGTCACATGACTTCCATAAATAGTTTAAGATTGCATATAAACGTAGAATCTTCAACATACCGGTATAGGGTTCTACATGTATGCGTATATTTGATTATTCGATTGAACAACATAATTATAGAACTAGATCTAGTCCCAAATAGTTTAGGTATATAATACAAGGGCCACTATGGCCCTAAATCGCTCACCTGGTACACCATGGCAAACTTGACCTATAGTGACCTAGATTATGACTGGCCATGACCCACAATCAACCTCCCATTTTCCTATGATTTGACCTAGTTTTTGAAAGGACACAATCCATATTTTATTTTGACCTAGATTTGATGTAGGCAAAAATTCTGACAATATTTCATGCAGATCTAGTGAGATTTGTAACTTCGAAAAGGTTAACACTGTTTTTCTTTGATTTGACATAGTGACCTAGTTTTCAACCAGACATCATTCAAAATTAACTGAGCTAGATATCAATGAGGCAAACATGTTGAGCAAAATTCATTAAAATCCAATGAGAGTTGTAGCATCTAGAGTGTTAACAAGTTTTCCCTATGATTTGACCTAGTGACCTAGTTTTTAACTGACAATGACCCATATTCGAACTTGACCTAGGTATCAATTAAGCAAACATTCTGACCAAGTTGCATAAAGATCAGATGAAATTTAAAGCCTCAAGAGTGCTAACAAGGGTTTTCTATGATTTGACCTAGTGACCTAGTTTTTGACCGGACATGACCCATATTCAAACTTGACCTAGATATCAATAAGACAAACATGCTGACCAAGTGTCATCAAGATCCAATGAGATTTGTAGCCTCTAGAGTGTTAACAAGCTTTTTCTATGATTTGACCTAGTGACCTAGTTTTTGACCAAACATAACCCATATTCGAACTTGACCTAGATATCAATGAGACAAACATTCTGACCAAGTTTCATCAAGATCCAATGAGATTTGTAGCCTCTAGAGTGTTAAAATGGATTTTCTATGATTTGACCTAGTGACCTAGTTTTTGACCGGACATGCCCCATATTCGAACTTGACTTAGATATCAATGAGACAAACATTCTGACCAAGTTTCATCAAGATCCAATGAGATTTGTAGCCTCTAGAGTGTTAACAAGGCTTTTCAATGATTTGACCTAGTGACCTAGTTTTTGACCCAACATGACCCACATTCAAACTTGACCTAGATTTCTACTAGACCAACATTGTGATCAAGTTTCATGAAGATTGGATGATATTTGTAGCTGCTAGAGTGTTAACGAACCAATTGTGGACGGACGGACGACGGACATCCAGCGATCCTAAAAGCTCACCTTGGCACTTCGTGCCAGGTGAGCTAAAAAGGAATATCACTACAGTGTGTGATCCGGGATCTTGTATCAGTTCTCGTCGCTTGTGTAATCCAGATCACACTCGAGGCGTAGATCTGGACAACACAACCGACTCGAACTGATACAAGACCCCGGATCACACACTGTGGTGATATTCCGTTTGTATCTATGGGGGTTAGTGTGTTTTTATACCTTGTACTGTGACAGGAATTCCTCATGTGGATACTCTTTAGTTGCAGAGATCAAGTGAACATACTTGCTCTTCATTCCCTCCGTAAACATTTTTTCCACCACAAGTTTGCTGACGTAATTCTTGCCAGTCCCTGTCCACCCATGGAAGGAGAGAACCAAGGCCTTACTGGGGTTACTTTTAGCATGACCTTTAAGGTGTTTGATAACTGGACCAACAACAAGATGCTGACCATATACCTTTTCTTGAAGTGTTATGCTGAGATCTGTAAAATTAAAGAAGCCAAACTGTACTTGGAGTTCTAGGTAGTTTGATAAATACTGGTCTAGTTAGTAAACATTGTAGACCAAAATCAGAGGGAGCCCTCTGATCTGGGTCTACACTGTTTGCAAATGTAATGATTAAATCTTTTAAAAACAGGTTTCAAACTGTCTATCCTTGCATGAGCACACACAGCCGGTAGGAATGAATCCTACCCTAATGACACTAGGTATTGGAAAAGACATGCCTGAACCAATAGTGTAGACCCTGATCAGACTGTTACGGCCCTTAGGTACAGTATGATCAGGATCTACACTGTTTGCCATTCACTTTACACCTTTTGGAAAAACTACTGTGTGATAAAAGCAATTAGTTCAAAGTTTGGGATAATTACATGTCTGGATCGGACAAACCACATTCCATCCCCCCTTGTATTTTTACATAAGACCAAGTTTCGTAAAATTTTGTCAGTTGATGCAGTCTTCTAACAAAATTATACTTAACAACCTTACCAAATTCATCAAACTTGCTCTTAATAGACGACTTCGTTAGTCGGAAATACAGATTAAACTCATTTCAAACCTTCTACTTATTTGGAAATAAATAAAACAAATTTTTGTATCGTGTCAACGTATTTGTTAAAGAAATAATGATAAAGATTATCTTTAAAAAATATAGTCAATGTATTGCTTGTTTAAGCTACTTAATTATCTTTTCATTGTATGATATTTGCTCTGTTCGGATAAATGTGAATTTTTTAATGTTAGGTGACCGTTATTCAAGTGTATAGAATGCAGGGCTCTTGCTAGGCCAAAATTTTAGGGAGAAGTGACTTCTCTCTGAGCTGAAAATAGGGAGAAGTGCAGAGACTTAAGGGAGACGTTGCATTATCAGCCAAATGAATGGGATCACACCCTACTTACAATATTATCTAGAGTGAACCAGGGATAACAGTACTTAAAGCAGCAGGTCTTTCAGTCAGCAATGACTTCATACTTATGCTTTAATTACTAAAAATCAAAGCAATATTGAGATTAAGTTAAAAGAAAACATCTATAGACAGTCACATTTGTTCAGATTTAATGCAAACAACTCATATAAAAACACATAAATTCAAAGTACTGTAGTACATAGTGTTGAGGACAGTGTTGAACTAGATGGCTCATGCTGCATAGTCACTTCTTTAAGCTATGTAGTTGCATGGTGTCTGTAACAAATTCAGAGCAAGCCTAGTCCCTTACTCATCTTTCCCTCAAACTCCAGATGTTGATCTGAAAAATATAATTGTATCTATAAAATCCCAGTGAGTTTAGAAACATCTGAACGTTAAATAAATCATGACATCAACGTATTTCTTCTTTTTTTTTTAATTTTAAAAGCCAATAAACAGGTGTAGATCCGTATTCAACTGTCTCTTAATTCAAATCAAGCTGCAATTTTTCTCTCTCTCTCTCTCTCTTTTAAATAACTTTAGTTCTGATCTTGTATTCGATAACTACAAGCTGCTTGTCTTTTTTGCAGTAACTTTGAAACCAGTTACGTAAGCATTGTTTTAATTTCACAAGTGTGACAATTATTGCTTTGTAACCAACGGTTGTTTATATAGTAATTAATGCTGCATACCTTCTCAATCATCGAGCCGACTAGATAAGGGTGTGATCCCTTCGCTGTTTGCCTCCACAGGTTTATTAAGTGCCAGTCATTATCACTTCGAAAGCCTCTATAGCTTATCAAAACAATGCCGCCATATGCATCAGTGATTGTATCCTTGTTGTAAACTTCGCCCTGATTGGCTGGTTGATGTTTTAAGCGCTTTCATTGGTTAAGAGGTAACCTCCTTCAGCTGACATACATAATGGTGTGTATCGAAGCGTGTTTATCCCACCCTGCTGTGTAAACAAACGCTGACAGCGATAGGGATACAGATTTATTGATTTATTAGTTAGGCTAGCCGCTAACTGGCCCTGTTTATTCGGCGATGTGAATTTCGCCCTGCATCTTCGAGAAGGCGAAATAACAACAATTAAGGCGACTTAATCGCCCTAGTCGCTCCCTAGCGAGAGCCCTGATAGAATGTATGTATCAACGAGGTACGCTTATGTACAAGTTGAAATAAAATTCTGTTCTGTTCTGTTCTATATAGAATAGAATATACACCCCTTGTATATAGAATAGAATATACAATCTGAGCAAGTTTGAGAAAGATTGGATAAAACTTGTGGCTAAATATGGCATTTTCAACTGTCAACAATTCAAAGGAAGATAAATATTGACCTATTGATCTGATTTCAACCATAATCAATGTTTTGTTTGTTAACGTCCATTTCTGCAATCTATGGGCTAATTGGACACCCCAATGAGAGGGGATCGAGCGGATACAGACAACCCGGGCGTGATGCCCAGAGAGAGGGGATCGAGAAGATACAGAGAACCTGGGCGTGATGCCCTACTCTTACTATTGAAAGTGTTCTTATGTTCCTTTAAATGCCAAGTGTAAAGCACTCATACATAGGGCCTTGGTATATAAAGTCTCATCCAAAGGACATGGTCTGGCCGGGGATCGAACTCACAACCCCTGACGTCATAAGCGGGTGGTTTACCCTTCGAACTCATCTAATGGTCATAGTGTAGTGAAATATAGGCAGTGTTAGGCCCTCGAGCCTAACGTCAGGACTTTTGAGTCATTGGTTTCAATGGTCTTCTTCCAAGCGGAAGGCCCCGGGTTCGAGTACCAGGTCCGTCACTATAATGGCGCTGTCAGCAAATGGATTTTTCCGCCTCATCTGGTGATGACTGTCTAGGCCCTCGAGCCTATGCTGCCTAATTCCGGACTTTTGGCTCAATGGGTACAACGCTGGTCTTCCAAGCGGGAGGTCCCGAGTTCGATTCCCGGGTCCGGTCAATGTAATATACAATCTGAGCAAGTTTAAGAAAGATTGGATACATAAATCCTCTTGAGTGAAATAGTTAAATTGTTGACGGCGAAGGAAGGACATTCAAGGAATACAAAAGCTCACCCTGAGCAAGATCAGGTGAGTGTTGAGCTGATAAAAAAAAGTCCAACAAATGAAAATAACCAGGGAAGCGAATGTAAAAGGACCCTCTTTGTGGTTATGAAAATTCCTATTAAGTTTAAAGTCTTTTATGCACATAACATTTTTAACAACCCTTTTCCTCACAGCGCCTGCCAGTTAAAATCGTGAATGATTGTTCAGCGAAACAAGTTGAAGTTACCTGTAAAATTTGATGGCATCCATCTTTCATGGCCACAGCATTCCCCGAGATAGCAAGAGATGGATCTGAAACTTGCGAACAGACCCGCGAAAGCCGAAGACACGCCAACGGCAAACCCGGCAGAGAAAAGTTCAGCTCTTACAGAGCTAGCGGCAATAAATATGAGGAAGATAACCCTGTAAGGTGACATTTCTGTAAACTTATGATACCATTTATCTGGTAAATATGTATGGCAAGTCCTCTAATTAGAATGTTTGAAAAACAATCATCTGAAAACGAAACCGGAAATGGAATTAAAGGTGACTGGTCGAAACCGGCCCACATCCAAAACGGCATAATCCAAAACGGCCCACATTGCGGCCGCATACTCAACGTCTCACTGTAAATACTGTCCCGCTGCTTATCTTATCGTAGCGAATAAAAAATGTGTTTGTTATTCATTCAGATTAAACGACACATGTATTATAACTAATATAAATTACTTAAAGCTCGTTTTTGAAGGTCTAGTGTGATTTTATTTTCCTTAGGATAAAGTTCTAGCTGCTAAATATCTAGATCTAACCTTGTTTGTCTTCTATTGAAAACATTTCTAAGCAAAATTGCTGTTTGTAGGGAAAATAGTTAAATTCTATAGACCTTTCAATACAACGTTCCAGTTATTTAGGCTAGCCACAATGATTTCATGTCGTCTGCCACTATCTTTTATCTAATCAAATCACGGAGTAAAAACAGAACTCCGTGATTAAATACAGTATATGTTTGAGACGCTGATAATTCAGAATACAAAAGCGAGACCGTCTTGATTTCTTAAATAATTTTTGCTATCATATAAAATATGGCCTTTAGTGGAAGAGCAAATAGATATATAATATCGCTACAGTGAAAAGTTAACAAAACAATCTTCTTGTCAGAAACAAGTGATCCATTGGCGAACCTTTTGCCAGATTTCTTAAAACAAAACAAAATTCCTATCTTAAAACATATGTCCGCCAGTGAATGGTACACGTTTACCTATGGTGGCTATATACCTTAACATGCACATATTATTTTTTCCAAATAATGCTTTTGCCAACAGCTAGCGATTCTAAAGTTTTCATACTATGCTTACTAACCCTCTTTTCTGAAACAACTTCTCGATTTTAATGTCACCATGGCCGTAATCATGGGCTACAAGGTGGGCGATTCGAGGCCATGATCATTGACCCCTTCACTGCCTTACCCCGAGTACACTAGTAATTTGAAAACAGTTTAGATCCTGATCTGACGCCGCGAAACGCGACGTCTGATCAGGATACAAACTGTTTTACACTAATTTCAATACAAACTGTTTAACACTCATTTCAATATTTTAAAAGTCAAAATAACTAGATATTTAATTTTAGAAATAAAAGCAGACGACAATTGTTTAAAATTGATGACGTCATAGCAGTGAAAGGGATAAATAAAAACCATGAAATAAAAAACGTCATTTCTATCGGTTTCATATATATAGCTTTAGTCGACTTATCAATTACATTGTAGTTTGGATAAAAAAAATGATGCAGGCGATTAATTTAAGCAGACAATATTTTGTCTGCAAAAGAGTGGGAAGATAATATTAAAGGTAATCACTTCAGTGGGCACTGGGTCACCATGACGTCATCAATTTTAAACAACTACCGTCTGATTTCACTTCTCAAATTTAAATTTTAGAATGCAATATAAAAGATAATAATATTGCAAATAGGACAGTACAATAGTAGATATTTTAATACATAGAAATTATCTTTTCTAATATTTCGACCTCTATGGGACTTAGTCAAAGCACCAGAGACCTTCCTACCTTGTCGTGGTCCTGGGGCTTAATTGTCATAGGGAATGTTTCTGTTTAATCATTAGACCGAGACCCTCTGCCAAGAACTAAAAGGAAGGCAGGTCGTTGGTTTTGATCCCATGCGCTGCTTTGCAACGAATGAGATAAACCGATTTGATTTGATTTGTTTTGATTTTACGTCGCTTTCAACATTATTTCAGTCATATCACGACGTCCATCTAATTATAGGTGGAGGAAGACCCAGAAGTCCTTTATGCACTGTTTCAGGCACAAATCGGCAACTGGATAGAACCACAGACCTTCCGCAAGCCAGCTGGAAGGCTTCCCCACATGAAAAATCCGAACGACCCTACTGGGATTCGAACTCACAGCGGTGAGGAGTTTAGTGATGTAAGTCACTGTGACTATACCACTAGGCCACGGAGGACCCCGAGATAAACCGAAAACATCTCCCTGAAATCACCATCTCATCTCCTCATCTCTCATCATTCATCGGCGCTATATGACCTATTTTGACCCTCAATGACGCCATAAAGCGCGTTTGCAGACAGTTTGGGTCCTGATCAGAAGCCGCGTAACGCGGTCTCTGATCACGACCCAAATTTTTTGACACTCTTATCGATATTTTTTAAGTCACAAACCTTAAATCTAACTTCGAGACGTGTCTTGAAGACAACAATACTGAAACAGACGACAATAAAGCGGTGAAGGGGTGAAAATATCCCGATTTATTTGATCATGAAAGGCTTAAGAAAATCCACTGCTAGGATGGCAACATGAATGGGTGTTCGCTCAACTTCGTTGCGTTCAAACAAGGCATTTTTACTTGTGATTTGCTAAAACACATAGATCGTTTTACAACCCATCATGACTTAGTCGGTGCCTATTTGCCTTTGTTCTGTCTGTCTATTTGTCTGTTTGTTTGTTTGTTCGTCTGACTGTCTGCGTGTCTGTCCACAACGATAACATTGGCCATGACTTTGGAAGATCTACGTGCATATGGTTGACGTCATATTTGGCATTTGTACTCAATTCAAGAAGCTCTTGAGTTCACTACAACTTTGGTCATGTCCGGCTAACATCAAAGCCATGTAGATCTCGATCAAATAGGCGTAAGTTAGCCTTAGCTAACTTCATGCGATAGAAGTATAGTCTCTAGAAGCTCTTGAACTCAATACAAGTTTGGTAATGCCAGGCAAAGGTCAAGGTCATATAGGTCATGGCCACGCAAGGGACATAGAGTGTTTCAAAACACATCTTATTTCATTTCCATTTACAAGTGTCTATGTACATGTCATGATGATAATCTTGCATATTTGTGATCCTGTTCAATTTTGTTTCTTTCTTTCTTTTACAGCCTTTTTACTAGACGTGTTTATATTTTACTTGTGTTTGTCGGAAAACAGCTGTAACAGCTATGCTGTGTTGTTGTTGTTGTTTTGTTTGTGGGGTTGGGGGGTTCTTTATTTTTTTGGTGGGTTTGTTTGTTTGTTGTTTGTTTGTTGTTGTTGGCTCGGTTTTTATGAAGCATCGCACTATATATGATATCACATTTGAAAATATTGTATAAAGTCACAAAAGATAAAGATCTGGGGCTCGTTTTACTAAACTACTTACGCAAAATATTTGCGTAAGTCAAAATTTTAATTTTCATGATCTGGCTTTTTGCTGTTTGCAAACGTTTATGATCGAAAAATAAGAGTAAAACGATTTTGACTTACGCAAAAATTTTGCGTAAGTAGTTTTGTAAAATGGGGGCCTGGCTGTTTCTAAAGTATGTCCGCAATCAATTTCGGTGTATGGCTATGTCGATGATCACATAGCAAATAAACGGTTCAGACCCACATCGATGGAGCAGGAGGAGTAAGCAACTCATGAACTAGAAACTGGTGCAGTTGTGATTGATAACTGGATGAAACGCAACAAATTAAAAATGAACACGCAAAAAACAGAGTTTATATCATTTGGTAGCAGACAGCAACTTGATACATGCTCGGGGAAAATATAGATATTTCTGGTGATAAAATCCAATTTGTTAATTATATTAGGTACTTAGGTGCATTTTTATATCAAAACCTTAATTTCAAATACCATATTAACCCTTTGAACCCTAGTCCCGCATATAGGCGTCTTTTCAAAAAGTGTACATGTGAATAGTACACTTGCCCTGTGCAAACAGTGAAGGCCCAGATCAGAGGGCTCCGAAAGGAGCCCTCTGATCAGGGTCTTCACTGTTTGTCATAATGTCAAACATTGACAAAAACAACCCTTAAAAGTCATAAATGGACTAGACTAAGATGGAAACTGGAATTGTCCATTTGAAGTTTCAGGGAGGAAAGAGTTAAAAGGAAGC
Organism: Gari tellinella; assembly: GCA_922989275.2. Lineage (NCBI taxonomy): Eukaryota > Metazoa > Mollusca > Bivalvia > Cardiida > Psammobiidae > Gari > Gari tellinella. The sequence goes on from OV277861.1 coordinate 13,255,244, forward strand.
GTCAAACAACTATGTTTAACCCTTGCACTCTAATTGACGCTTGAAAGCGCGTTTGCAAATAGTTTGGACGCGGTGTCTGATCAGGATCCAAACTGCTTGACACTCGTATTGTTATGTTTTAAGTCATACTACATTGAATCTGAATTTGAAACGATCTTGCAAACATTATAATTGAAGTAGACGACAATGAAACGGTGAAGGGGTAAAAAAAAATCACGGATATTTGGCAGTGAAAGGGTTAACTGGTTAACTACCTTAGAACAAAAAATATTAGAAAATATATTTCAAAGGATGATACTGAGAGTCTTGTTCTATCACTAGTCATTTCACATTTGGATTATTGTAATGCAATCTTTTACGGAATCTCTCAGTGTGATCGGCAAAAAATGAAAAGAATATAAAACATGTGCTTCAAGCTTGTTTTGAAATTATCAAGTGCGATAGTTTAAGGCAAGCTTTGTACCAACTGCACTAGCTTCCCATTAAGGCCATAATTGAATTTAAGTTGTTAACGGTGGTGTTCAACTGTTCAGTTGGAGCATGTAACAATGTGTAGTTTCAGATCTTCAAAGCTACAATGCTCAATTTAATAGACGTAAAATGTTTGCTGACATAGTTTTAAAACTGTCAGACAAAAGCTATTGGGCACTTTACCATCACCTGTGCGAAATTCTGATTCAGTTGTTTTTTTCTTTTTCAAAAACAAATCTCAAAACACTATTTGTCAGAAATGTTGACTAGTGGTTTAAGTAAATGTGTGAACAAGAATACTTTTCAGTATTCTTTATAAGTTTATATATGTAAACATATTTCTGCTATGTGTACTTTGGTTGTATTGATTAATTGTTCGTTTGTATTTATAGTATTCTTCAGAAATGAACTGACTTTTTTCGGAGTTTAAGCGAAATAAACGACAGATCTAAAATGATCGGCAAATTTCATGAAACACGCCGAAATATTCAGTTCATGTCTTACATTTACAATATATTTGCTGTAATGTCTAATATAAAATGAACATTTTATTAGTATGCATGTATGTTTAATCCGTATTATAGGTGGTTAACACGAATAATGTGTACCCTGAAAGGAACAGCTATAACCGCATTACTGAAGCAACGCAACATAATGATTCGCGGAGATCAGATTCATAAGTCTCTGCGAATCATAATCACAAGTCCCGCCCTCTCTAACAATGGGGTCTATACGAATTAAACGTGTGTAAAATAGGCGTTTAATCAAATTAACCCGTTTCAGTTTCAGAGATAGAATCATGTACGTGTATGTGTAATTGTGTATAAGAAAATTAAATACAATGGAGAAATCTCAGGCAAGATGACGTCTATGGTACAAGCATAAAGTTTACATAGACGTCTAATAAGACACCGGTCATTATGATATTACAATTATGTAGATATATAGCATACCCTAGATGGTGTGAGGCAGAAAGGATGCATGGATGGGTGGATGGATAGATGTAGTTATTTGTCTTTTCTCACTTTGTAAGTACACTTCTATAACTTACGCTCGTAAACTAAAGAAACTGCAGCGTAACGACGAAGCAATGCTCAGATGGACCTGCCTGTTTGGTGAAGCATGAGCAAAGCATCCCCTTTGAATCCATCCACGCTGAAGTCAATTTGGAAAGCCTCGCGGTCATCATGCAGAAGAGCAGACTGTGTTGGCTGGGGTACGTTGAGCGTAGCACAGGCTGCCTGCTAAAGTTCGTCAGTTGAACGTACCAGCAGAGTGGACCACTGGCAGACCCAAACTGTCATGGGACGACGTTGTTATACGTGACAGAAAAAACCTGGGTATGGATCCCGTCAACCCTCATCACAGACAAGAATGGAGAGGAAGACTCAGATCTAGACTGGACAGTCAGGCCCCACCCTCAGCAGATGATTAATTGTGGCTGATCAACAAATACACCGGATAGTGAGTGAGTGTGAATGTAAAGCGCTTTTGAACGCACAACTCTTCTCCTGTGTGAAAAGAGCGCCACATAAATCTGGTATAATAATAATAATAATAATAACAATAATAATACATGTAATAATGATAATAGTAATTTCTTTCATAACCTTGTACAATCAAACGACTCCAACATACAAACAGACGTCATCATCATGAACTTTGTCAAAGCTTTCGATAAAGTATCACATAAACACCTTATCTACAAACTACAGCACTATGGACCATGGAATACATGGAAATACTCTTAAATGGATTACTGACTTTCTGACTGACCGGACCCAGACTGTTGTCTTGGAAGGAGAAAACTCTGATAAAATACCCGTAACATCTGGGGTACCCCAAGGCACAGTCTTGGGTCCGATACTCTTTCTTATTTATATAAACGACCTTCCCAACTATCTAAAACACAATACCCTTAGACTTTTTGCAGACGACGGGATCATATACAAAGAAATCAGAACACCTAACGATTGTCAACAACTACAGACAGAACTTGATGCTCGGCACGATGGGAACAAGACCGGCTCATGCACTTTCACTCAGACAAATGCACTGTACTTTCTGTCACGCAAAAACGCAAATCACACAAATTTACTTATACTCTCCATTCACAAGCTCTTGAAAAAGTTGATCATGCTAAATATTAAATTTAGGCCTCACCTTACAAAACAATCTTAAATGGGACAAACATATAAACAACATTACAAATAAAGCTAACCAAACTCTTGGATTTCTAAAACGAAACTTGAAAATAAATTCGGTGAAATCAAATGATCATGCTTATAAAGCTCTCATAAGACCAAAATTGGAATACTCTGCATCTGTCTCCAGGGACCCACATACAAACTCTAACAAAAACCAATTTGAAAAAGTGCAAAGGCGTGCAGCCAGGTTTGTTTCCAACCGTTAACACGACACTAGCTCAGTATCACATATGTTTCACAGTCTCAACTGGCCCACTTTAGAATTAAGGAGAACTAGATGTAGATTAGTAATGTTTTATAAAAAGTATCCATAATGTAGACTTAGCTATCTGCCCACCATATCAACTTCTCCAGGCATCAGATATCATAACCAGACAATGCAACACATACTCTTTCAAACATATCGCAACATCAAAAGACACCTACAAATATCCATTCTATCCAAGAACAGTAGCCAAGTGGAACCCTTTGCCTGTCTCTATACAATCAGCAGTCACAGTAGACACATTCAGGACTCTTGTTCAGGACTGTGACTGTCCTAACACCAATTTTCAGTAGCTAAATCTATAAGCTTGTATATAGTAACCCTTTAGCATCCATGCTGTTCTTTTAAAAATGTTTTCTATTAGTTTTGGCTCCAACACATAATTCTCAAAGTTGAGAGAGTGTTGTATACAGGAAGAAGACATGGAGAAGAAGATAATAATGTAAAAATGAAACTAAATATTAGAAAAAATTACACGAAGTCCTGTTTACTTTGAAAATATATGTAAGAGCATATAGGTTGCACATTTAAGAAACAAAGTAAAATAAGACACAATGAAACTTAATTTTAAAATCAGTTTAGGCCAAATACTTGTAGCAACTACGGTCCGAATATATAGTGGGGCGACGTGTCCCGGAAACGAATTTGTTAAGTTGGGATATAACAAAAAAACAGATATTAAGTTAACGAAATATTTACTACTTTAAGTAATTGTTAAAAATCACTTTCGGGGCAGTAATACGAAAAAAATCTTATGAAATCATTTATATATTTTTTAAAATATATATTTATTATAAAATCGTGTTGGTTTTGATATTATGAATTATTAATTTTAATGCGATTCTTATTTTAGATTTAACCAGAACGTAGCTTCTCGACGGTGAAACATGTCGTCAAATTGGACAGGTCACACTCATTCTGCTGAGCCTGTTCTGCTCATAGAACCAGGAACAGACAATAAAGCTCCTGATGGCGGACCCGAGTTGTCGAAATCGCATCCTATATTCGAGAGCATCAAATCAGGGTAGGTCAACAAACGAAGCCGTTACCAGCCAACGTCTCTGTTTACACACGAGAAATGCTTATCATGTTTCAACACGAGAAACCAACGCTCCAGACAAATCCAACATTTTCTCACTTATTTCAGCACCAAATGCAATGGTGTAACTACTCGTTAGAATCATCTCGAAGAGACGATTTTAATGAGTAGTGATACAGTACCGTTGGATTTAATGCAGAAATAAAGATTTTATTTTTTGAAATACTCCCCATACCTAGAAATAAATAGAAATCGAAACACCTAGATCTCTGGTCTGGCAATGCTTATGTGTTTTAACATGTGTAGTATCTCTGTTTAAGATCTTCTATGACATAGTGCGTTGACCATAGGGACCGTTGATCATAGCTCGGTGATATAGCGTCCGCTTGAAGTGTGGGAGGTTGCGGGTTCAATCCTCGGCCGGGTCAAACCAAAGACTTAAAAATTGGTAGTAATGGCTTCCCTCCTTAGTGCTCAGGATCTCGGGTTAGCATTACGAATGGTTCGTCGGCGTCCGGATAAAGTGACCGGCCTGGTAGTCCCAATGGTGCACCTAAAAAGTGCCCCGTCTCATAATCATCAGTTAGGCCTTCATAGAAAGTCGTTGCATATGCTAATATCAACATTTCCCATCATTTTTTGTGATATTTAACAGTTTTCAGTTTCTGGCATATGCAACGTCTTTCACTTTTTCAATGAAAACTCGGCGCATCGTTCCCACGGAAAACTACGGAGGAACGGTTCAATAGACATATAGAGCAAATTAGGCGTGTTTGGGCTCGTAATTCACTTCAGTCCTGTAGAATGACTGTTTTTCAAACATATTTTGCCATAAAATAGTTTATGGTACTCACATTTTGTGTTTATTTATCTGATTTGAATCACTCCTTCACATATCATCAGCAACCCATGTCTATTGTTAGGGAATTCCCTTCATTTGCATATGAGGTAAACCGGAAGTTGGTTCACAAACTAATTATTTAAACGAAATCCACCATTACAATTACCCCTCCATTCTTAAGCTATTTCGTTCAAATGAATTTGTATATTGTCATAGCCGGGGGAAGCCATATGACGTCATCACAAGCATGGCAGACTTTTTGATGACTGTTGGACTGGGAATATTACTGTAAGTGTTATTGACCTATAGATAGGTGAGTGACATGGTAGAAAATGCGTTAGGGAATTAGCCAATAACTTTTAGACGTTGAAGCTTACAAAAAAGGAATGATGAAAAAGAGCAAGCGAAACGTCTAAATAATTTGGACTAAATCATCAGTAGGGTTTCATAATCGGCTGATTTTCATAATCGATCATCGGATATAATCGGACAGACCACTTCGATCAATCATCGATTATACAATCGAAATGAGAAATTTAAATTTTGAGTATAAATTTAGTGACTAAAATCTTAAAGTTGACAATGAAAAAAATCAGATTATATTTTTTTGATTTTAATTACACATCTGAAGATTTCTACATACATTATTAATGTAATCAAGTGTTTTTATACATTTTATATTAGAAAAAAATAGTTATTTTACTTAGAATAAAATAAAAAACATTATTTTGATTAATCAATTATTTGATTTTATAATCGATTATCTATCGAATGATTACTTTCGATCAATCATCGGAAATAATCGATCATCGTTTAACCACTAATCGTCAGTATTGATGGCGTAGAAGTAATAAATAGAATATAGATTCATCGTCCTTCTGGCGTTTATAAACGGAAGGCTGACGAGACATTTAAGGAAGAACAGCCGAAAACAGGCTGAAAGCTTGCCCAAACCAAGTTACGAAACTCACAAAGTAATTAGGTTTTTATTGCTTTGTTCGAAAATGGGACGAACTACGGCATCGCTAAAATCTGTCCTAAAATGGTAGAAAGAAATACATATCTTTCTCGAACTTAATATTATTACGATAGTGAAAGCGTTTATGAAATACAGTGTACTGTCTGCCAACTGTCTTCAAGTTCACCAAAGATAAAAAAATCATCCATAAACATCAAACTCTGAAAACATAACACGGCCCTTTCGCCCCCTTGACAAAACAACCTAGTTACAAATTTTCAGCTATAGTCTGTGTTTAATTAATCTGCGAACCTTGCTGTTTTGAATGAAAATTGACTATATGGGATGGACTGCAAATAAAGACTTATTTAGAGTAACTGTATTTATGTAGTATATACACAAAAAGACACACACTAGTTATTATTTTTGAAACTTTATTTACATGAGTAATCTAGCACAAAACGAGATACAGAATGAAAGTTCAACAAAGTAATGTTTATCTTATAATGATCAAAATGATGTGAAACTTCAATTTGTAGATAATCGTGACGTATTGAAAAAGCCAGTTGGAACCTGGTTTTGAAAGTAGAAAATATGGGCACTTGCAAAAAAATGCCAGTTGGGAAAAATCTAAAGTGCACTGCAAGCCCTGCTAACTGCACCCCACTGTGAGCAAATTTTCGCGTAATCACAGGCCAGGTTTATGACCCTGCTTTCCTTATAGAATACTTTAATGTTTTTACGCTTACTATGTACAGAATTAAAATAGTAATTTGACCTTTCCTCCACTTAAACACTAAAGGTTAACCACTATTAGGCACGGTAGAGCCACACACAAAAAAACCCCAAAAGACCACCTGCATAGCTCAGTGCTTGCATATTAATGGACTTTCAAAGAGACAATTCTAATGAGTATTGACACCATATGATTTGGTGTTGAAATAAGTGAGAAAATATTGGATATGTTCAGTATACCCCCCACTTACAGTGGTAAATACTCTATTCCTACCCATTTACGCGCTAATCTTTGAGTAAGAAACGCATAGTGAACGGTTAACGCCTAACGAGTTTTACGCGTTAATAAACGATAATACCAATGCAGTCTGGGCTAAGGGGTCCGTCGGCTAAGTGATGACCCTTTCATCCGACCTCTTTTAAACGCATAAAGAAAAGCGCAAAGAAACGTATAGGAAATGCGTTTAACAAAACGGATAATAAACGCTTAAGAAACGCGTAAATTGGGTAGGAATAGCGTATTTATCACTGTATTTAGAGTCCTGAATTACAGTATTGTAGTTTGTAACTTTGTAGAACTTTACCTTGATTTGGTTATTTTACAGAATGCTCATTCCTGTTCAGACAGTGGTGGAGAAGATGGGCCTGGACGTGCTCTCCATGAGGGATGAGAAAGGCCACACCCCCGCCCACTGGGCGTGTCTCGGAGGACACACAACCATACTGAGATATCTCCTCGAACACAAGGCACCAATAAATGAATCTAGTAACAATGACTTGGGGGCACGCCCAGTGCACTGGGCTTGTGTAAATGGGCATATAGCAGTAGTGGATATACTGGTGCAGGCGGGTGTAGGACTAGATTGTACTGACAATAAGGGTTGCACTCCTTTAATAGTGGCAGCACAGTATGGACAAACTATGTTAGCAGGGTATTTAATGGGGAAAGGAGCACGGCTACAAATGGTGGACAAAGACGGTGATAACGCTCTTCACTGGGCTGCATTTAAAGGTTTGTTCTCATTCTAGTTATATCAACCCATTACTCCCATAAATACAGCTTTTTAAGCCTTTAATTTATTCCTCCACTGAAGAAAATACTTCCAATCTAAACAGTCATGAATGTGTATCATAAGAAATATTTTCTTTATTCTTGCAGATGGTAGCTTAAAGCAGCCTTAAGGCACATTCTGCTTTACTTTCAACCTGCTTTAAGTGGTCACCTGTTTTCAAAACTGGAAACAGGCTATATGAGCTAAAGGGTTAAGTAGTAATCTGCCTTTAAAGATAACCAAGTCTTTTTATTAAATATCTACTTTTCCAATGATTTACTCTATGATTTACTCTGTTGCAGGCAAGTCTGAATTAATGAGATTACTGATCTATTCTGGGTTCAACCCTCGCCAAAAGGACAACTACGGACAGACCCCGCTACATCTGGCCTGTATAAACGGAGATTTGACAAGTGTTAAAGAACTATGTGAACAGGTATGACCTATATACAGTGTAACCTCTAGAACTGAACTATCCCAAACAAAATCCTAATGAAAATTGAACAAATTTCTTGTACAAACACATGCTACTTGCTTAACCCTCTCCCCCATAAATACCCCTCTTAACGTCTTTAATTTAATCATCTACTGAAGAAAATAGTTCCAATTTATACAGTCATGATTTATTAATTATCGACCATATGAAATATTTTCTATATATAAACACACATTCATACCTTACCTCACTCGTTAGATATAGTAAGTCTTTATATGGTATCAATGAGGCCGGGAAAGGTATTAATGTCGTAATGTGTGAAATACATTGTGATGTTTGTCTATTGATTTAAAGAAATGGAGAGGTGACTGGATTAAATAAATCGACAAGCCGAATATGGATTTTGCACAAATTTGATACATTTGAATTTCTTTCTTTTAACACATCTTTTATGGATATTAAACTTGTTTCCAGGATGGTGTAGACGTAGCTCTAGCAGATAAGAACGGGAAGACACCAATGATGTTGGCCACAGGCCGAAAACACCAGGAGGTGATAGACTATCTGAAGGCCGAAATAAAAAATAAAAATAGCCTGCTGCCAAAAATAGATTTCTGGTTAGTATGTTGGAAATTTGATTCTCTGTCTATAAAGTGTGCACATGTATTGTAATAAAACCATATATGATTTATTAGGAAATCTTGCTCTGTCATCGTATTCCTTAATTCTTTGCATGGTGACAGTGAATTTTAACATTTTTAATAACTTTGGCAACGGGTTAAGACAGGTGACTGCTTAAACCTTTGAACCCTAGCCCCGCATATAGGCGTCCTTTTCAAACAGTATACATGTGAAAAGACCACTTGTCCTATGCAAACAGTGAATACCCAGATCAGAGGGCTCCTTACGGAGCCCTCTGATCTGGGTCTTCACTGTTTGTCATAATCATTAATGCAAAACGTTGACAAAAACAATCCTTAAAAGTCAGAAATGGACTAGACTAAATGGAAACTGGGATTATCCATTTTAAGTTTCAGGGATAAAAGAGTTTAAGCTGCCATCTATTTTCAACATTATAGTTGAATACATGTACTTATTTTGGGCACTTGTGTGGAAGAGTAGGTAGGAGCACTAAAAGGTCGCTTCTCAGTTCTGTGGAGCAAAGGGTTAAACAATATTTCATTAATTAATACACTACCCCATAAAATACACCTTTTTACGCCTTTAATTAATTCCTCTTCTGAAGAAAATAATTCCAATTTATACTGTCACAAATAAAAATCATAAGAAATATATTCTATATTCTAGCAGATAATAGCTTAAAGCAGGCTGAAAGTAAAGCAGATTGTGCCTCAGGTACATTCTGCTTTACTTTCAACCTGCTTTAAGTGGTCAGATATCTTCAAAACTAGAAACAGGCTATGGGGTAATGGGTTAAAGAAATGTGGATATCCCTAAAGATAAGTTGCTGCTTGATGCAGGGTGGAAATAATGCAGAACCCTTGTGTTTAAAAGTTTCTTGCATTCTTTTTACCCAACATCATAGCAAAGGCCTTTGTTCAAGACTGCCAAAATGTTTCCTATTGAATGATACCCCTTTAATACACCTTTGTATGCCTTAACTTGTTCCTTCACTGAAGAAAATAGTTAACTCTTTTTACATTCATGAATATGTTGTACTATAAGAAATATTTTCTATATACTAGTAGATGGTAGGTTAAAGCAGGCTGAAAGTAAAGCAGAATGTGCCTTAAGGCACATTTTGCTTTACTTTCAACCTGCTTTATGTAGTCACCTATCTTCAGAACTAGAAACAGGCTATGGGTTAATGTAAGTTTGACTTAAGCATGCTATTAGTGTTAAATAGCTTACTATAATATTGCATATAATCTTTCTTTTCTATTTTTAGGTCTATCGTGTTCGGTCCACCAGGCAACAGTAAAGGTCCTTTGCTATTCTTCTTTGTTAATCTCATGTGTTGGGGATATCCCATGTATGTTTTTAAGGTAAGTATTCACAATGACATTTGAGTGCATATTTTTCAATATATATGTATAGTTAAACCTCTGTAAAGCCATGGTGTTATCAAAAATACAAGAGATGTTGAATTGCTAATAATTAAAACAGATGACAATTATATATGTGTAGGCTCTTTCTGCATCTCTTTCCTTGAATGAATCAGCTACTTGTTTTTAGAAGTCTTTATGCAACTTCACTTTATGAACAATTTTTTATTACCCCATTTCCTTTTTCTAGTTTTGAAAACAGGTTACCACTTATGGGCGGTTGAAAGTAAAGCAGAATGTGCCTTGAGGCACACATTCTGCTTTACTTTCAGCCTGCTTTAAGCTACCATCTGCTAGAATATAGAATGTATTTCTAATCTTTAATATTTTTAATTGTATAAATTGAAACTATCTTCTTCAGAGAAGGAATAAATTAGAAGCGTAAAAAGATGTATTTATAGGGTAAAGGGTTAAGAGTCACAAAATCTGTCATTTTTTCTGTAACACATAGTTTTAAGGAGTTTCGTTTTCAGATTTACTTTATACTCAAAGCTGTGTTTATGCACAATAAATGAAGATTTATAGAGTTATCATAGTAACATACAGTAAACCCTCTCTATTATGACCACTATTTGAGATAAAATTTGCAATGTTTCATGCACATGGCTTCTTAAACTAAAGCAAGATGAATGTAAAGCAGAAAGCTCTTTTCATCTTGCTTTAAGCTGCCACCTGTCTTAAATATCATCATTTAGTCTTAACAAAATTAGTGGTCCTAATACTAATAGAGAGATTGTACCATATATATTTAGTATAGTTTTAAAAATGGGTTTAGTTGATAGATTGTTGAAGATCAGGTTGTGTGACTACAAACAAGCTCCACTACAGTGTTACAGTTGTTATGTTAACCCATTACCCCATAGCTTGATTCTAGTTTTGAAAATAGGTGACTACATGTACTTAAAGCAGGTTGAAAGTAAAGCAGAATGTGCCATAAGGCACATTCTGCTTTACTTTCAGCCTGTTTTAAGAGCTCTACCATCTGCTTGAATATTGAAAATAGTTCTTAATGTACGTTTTCATTAACTATTTTCCTCAGTGTAAAAACAAATTTGAGGCGTTAAAAGGTGTATGTATGGGGTAATGGGTTAACCCTTTGAACCCTAGTCCCGCATATTGGCGTCCTTTGCAAACAGTGAACATGTGAATAGTACACTTGTCCTTTGCAAACAGTGAAGACCCAGATCAGAGGGCTCCTGAAGGAGCCCTCTGATCAGGGTCTTCACTGTTTGTCATAATGCCAAACATTGACAAAAACAACCCTTAAAAGTCAGAAATGGACTAGACTAAAATGGAAACTGGAATTGTCCATTTAAAGTTTCAGGGAGGAAAGAGTTATCATGCTCTTTATTTTATTTCCAGTGCCTCCCGTATACCTGGTTTGATCTTCAAATGGTCCATATTGTCTTCTTTATGATGAATGTGTTCATGTGGTTCTGTCTGTTCCACGCCAGCACCACAGACCCCGGCTATCTGCCGCGAAACATCCCAGAGTATGACATGGCTATAAAACAGGTAGATTATGATAAGGTACTGTTACACTAACTCGCACACAGTGGAGACCAGAGCTTACTCGCATAGCAGCACTGCTTAGTACTATCTGTGTGAATCTCTGTACAGACCTCGCAATGTTGGGTGATAATAAGATATACTTTCAGAGATCTATGTCATGATTGAAGTGAATTAAGTCAAACTTACCCATGTTTTAAAGTTAAAACATGGCATAGCCAAGTTTTAATTTGGAAAATGATTAAATTTGACTTGAGCTAGCTTGAGTTATATCCTAATTCAACTGAGGATAAAAAAAATACATGTATGTTTGACTTAAAAAAGTTTGTTTGATTTAACCAAGTTTGAGTTATGAAGGTATGACTGTACAACAAAAAGCTAGTTATACAGTAAAGTGTTACCAGGGCCCCAGATAAGCGTGAGTTAACTGAACAAATCAACATTTTCTCACTTACTTCTGCACCAAATCCTATGGTGTTACTACTCATTAGAATCGTCTCAAAGAGACGATTCTAATGAGTAGTGACACTATAGGGTTTAATGCAGAAATGAAGAATTTATTTTTTCCCTTTATCTGGAGCTCTGGGTTAACAAAAGTTACTGTTCTGATAGTCATGGACCAGAGATACCCAACATTGCCATATCTTTGCTATAGCTGACAGGGCCACAGATAAGGGAAGTAGTTCTAAAGCTGAAATCCCTATAGCTGCACCAAAATGTATGTTGTTACTTCTTGTTAGAATCATTTCTACAAGGATATTGTGTTGAAAAATGTAAGTGTACGCCCTCTTATCTCAAGCCTGTGGCACATGCTTATAAATTGTTTCAGTTAGTATGAGTTCGTTCTCAGGCTTTTGAGTGGTCAGATTTGAGCATCTGCTCAAATCTGACCAATCAAAAGACTGAGAATCAACTCAAATGTAACTCAAACGCTTTATAAGCATGATTTATAGTTTCTTCTTTTATGTTACATGCAGGATAGGTTGGCTCACTTTGTCCTTACTATTCTGCAGGGTGACACATGTTTGTCAGTATCTCCTGTGTTTTGTTTTTATTTTCAAGCTTCAGCCTAACCACTGACTCCACTATAGGATTACATTAAAACCCTTCTATTACGACCACTCAATTGTGTTAATTAATCAGGTGCTTAAGGCAAGTATCTGCTTAACTCTTTGAACCCTAGTCCCGCATAAAGGCGTCCTTTTCAAACAGTGTGCATTTGGATAGTACACTTGTCCTGTGCAAATAGTGAAGACCCTGATCAGGGTCTTCACTGTATGTCATATTGCAAAACATTAACAAAAACAACCCTTAAAAGTCAGAAATGGACTAGACTAAAATGGAAATTGGAATTGTCCATTTAAAGTTTCAGGGAGGAAAGAGTTAAAGCAAGGTGCAAGTAAAGGAGCTTTCTGTTTTACTTTCAATCTTGCTTGAAGCTGTGACCCGTCTTTTATACAATCAAATAGTCCTCTTTTTAGTGGTCGTAATAGAGAGGTTTTACTGTATTTATTTATGTGTATCGTTACCATTGTGTGTACCGGTATTTTAGATTCTTTGAAATGTTGTAACCTCACACTTAACCCTTTTGAACCCTAGTGACACCTTCATCCCAAAATGTGTACCAGTGAAGAGTACACTTGTCCTATACAAATCTGTATAGACTCAAATCAGAGGACTTCTACAGGTCTAAATCAGATTAGGATCTACACTTTGTGAAATTTTGCCATGTATTGTTAAAAAAGAGTTCTCTTAATAGACAAAATTAGACCTTACTTACTTTGAAACAGGAATATTCCATGTGAATTTGCAGGAGTCGATTGTTTAAGTATTACATTCAAACTGAGAAATGATGAGGATTATTGGTAATCTTGTTTTCCACCCCCTTTTCTAGAGCTCAGGGGCCCGTTCCATAAAACTTTTTTGTGGTAAGTAATATTATAAAAGTCCTGTCTTGTGACATCTTTTTAGCTCACCTGGCACGAAGTGCCAAGGTGAGCTATTGTGATCGCCCTGTGTCCGTCGTCGTGTGTCGTCAACTTTTTCTTTAAAGATCTTCTTCTTGGAAACTACTGGGTCAATTTCATTAAAACTTCATAGGATTGTTCCTTGTTGGGTACTCTCTCAGATTTCTTGAAATATAGGTCATCCAATTGAAATTGTGGTTGCCATGGCAACCAATTGAAAAAACTTTAAAAATCTTCTAGTCAAAAACCACAGGTCTGAATTGAAAATAATTTTACCCAAATGTGCCAATGGTGACCCTCTATCAGATTTCTTAAAATAAAGTTCCTATCTTAAAAAACATGGCCGCCAGTGGGTGGGGCACATTTTCTTTATATGGCTATATAGTGAAAACTTTAAAATTCTTCTTGTCTGAAACTGCTGATCCAATTTGAAAATAATTTCACAGAAATGATCCATTGGTGACCCTCTACCAGATTTCTTAATATAATTTTGATATCTTTAAAAACATGGCCGCCAGTGGGTGGGGCACGTTTTCCTTATGATACTGTATAGTAAAAACTTTAAAAATCTTCTTCTGTGAAACTGCTGGTCCAAATTGAAAATAATTGTACACAAATGATCCATGGGTGACTCTCTACCAGATTTCTTAAAATGATTTTGATATCTTAAAAAACATGGCCGCCAGTGGGTGGGGCACGTTTTCCTTACGATACTTTAAAAATCTTCTTCTGTGAAACTACTGGTCCAAATTGCAAATAATTTCACACAAATGATCCATGGGTGACCCTCTACCAGATTTCTTAAAATAATTTTGATATCTTAAAAATCATGGCCGCCAGTGGGTGGGGCAAGTTTTCCTTATATTTCTGTATAGACATTTTTCAAAAATCTTTTTCTCTGAAACTATTGGTCTGATTTAAGAATATTTTTAAAAAAGTAATGATGGGTGACCCTTTGCCAGTTTTCTTCAAAGAATCTTCCTAGCTCAAACAACATGGCTGCCTGTGGGTGGGGGTTAATTTACCGGTGATGGCTTATAGTGGAATTTTATCATTACTGGTCCATTACCATGACCGTAAACATGGGTAACAGGTGAGCGATTTAGGGCCGCATGCGGCTCTTGTTGAAATCGTCTTGAAAAGACGATTCCAAAGAGATGTCACAAGACAGGATTTTATAGTGAAATCAGAAATTAAATGTATTCTATAGTTTTGACTTACCACAGTTTATGTTGTACAAAGTTCTATGAAACAGGCCCCTGTTGTTTTGTCTGCAGTCTACTGTATATTTCATTGTATTTTTGTAGCCTAAGAGACAGGTAATCTCAAGTGGGTCTCTGGGTATATGTCTGGGGTACAACCTGCTTCAGTTGGGATAGTTTTGGTTCACCATAAACACCAATATACTTTGTACCACAGTATACTTTTCAGTTGGTTTTAAGTTTGAGGGTTGGTGATTTTAGTCAATTTGAAGGTGGAAATGTTTTAAATCCAGGAATTAAATGTAATCTAGGTGTTCTACTGTGTTGTGTGATCATGCAGTAGAAAGTGTCAATTGAATTTTAGTTGTGGCAAATAATCATCTGTGTCAGTTTTGCCTTGACATTACAAAATACCAACAGTGAGAATAAGGCGTTGTGCTTCTGTTTGTAACCGTATCACAACTTTTTCATGTAAAGGCTATTTCATTGCTTTACTTTCAAACTGTGTTAACTCTTTCCTCCCTAAAACTTTAAATGGACAATTCCAGTTTCCATTATAGTCTAGTCCATTTCTGACTTTTAAGGGTTGTTTTTGTCAATGTTTGGCATTATGACAAACAGTGAAGACCCTGATCAGAGGGCTCCTTTCGGAGCCCTCTGATCTGGGTCTTCACTTTTTGCATAGGACAAGTGTACAATTCACATGTACACTGTTTAAAAAGGACGCCTATATGCGGGACTAGGGTTCAAAGGGTTAAGTGGTCATCTGTCTTTTAAACTAGAAGCAGGCTATGGGGTTAAGGGTTAACATGTTAAATATAGACATATTTCTTTCCTTGAAATTCCATAACTGAAGCTCCCATAAGTTGAATATACCTGTTTTTCAAAGTTTAAAAGTTGGTGAGTCATACTTTAACTTTGAAAAATTCAGGAAGTTTGACTTAATAAAAGTTCAAAGTTACTGAGGTTTGACAGTATGTTGGCCAGTTGATCAGTCAACAGAATTGTTAAATTTGGGAAGTTGACAAACACACCACTTTGCAAACTTCCACCATTTACAGTGGAGAATCTGTTATTCTTTCCCAATAAACGCGTTTACGCTAAAACTATTATTTGCAGTGCAAACAGTTTGGAGCCAGATCAGACGCCGGGTAACCCGGCGTCTGATCAGGCTCCAAACTGTTTGCCACCAAGATAAACATGAATTATCAGAATTGTCCAAAAGTTGTATTTTTCTACGTTTTAGTGATTTGCGTTTGCGTACGTTTGCATTTAAACGGGAAAGAATAACAGATTCTCCACTGTATATCCTGCCTGATTTGTATACCTTAAGTTGAACCTTGTATATTTCCTAAGGACATGATTAGTATAGTGTGGTTGTTCTGTATACTGGGATACTGTGGGAAATCATGTGATTTAATCAAATGTAGCCTTTGTTCAGTCCTCATTGAATGGAGAAAAACAAATGAAACACTCCATTACTCCATAGATACACATTTTTGTGCCTTTAATTCATTCCCCCACTGAAGAAAATGGTTCCAATTTAGACATTTATGACTAATGAAAACGTATCATAAGAAATTTTTTGTATATACTAACAGATGTTTGCTTAAAGCAGGCTGAAAGTAAAGCAGATTGCACCTAAAGGCACATTCTGCTTTACTTTCAACCTGCTTTTAAAGGTTGCATATCCTCATTACTAGAAACAGGCTATGGGCTAATGGGTTTAGTCTGTCAAACCTGTGTTATGCAACAACTCTGTGAAGTAACATTGAAGTCTTAAAAAAAGCAAGTGAAAGCTTGGAGAAGGACAAACGTTTCTTTTTACTATGATTTCTTTAAATAAACATAGCTTTAATTTTGCTTCTTGACATATTTTCAGTTTAAAGCTTGGTTGCAGCCCTTTGAAGTTTTTTTATTATTATTATATACATGTAGAAGCTAAGCTGGAAACTAAAAGACTTTAAAGTTTTAACCCTTTCCTCAATAGTCATCAGTTCAGACCAGCTGGATCGAATATAGCATATACATGTAACTGTTTTCTCACATAACTTCCCATTTTCAATAGCGACTAACCATTACGAATATCCTTGTCTTGAACATGTTGATCACTTTGATGACGGCACTCAATTCCAAGAATAGACTATTGCTTAAAATACCATAAATTTGTTGGTTATGTGAGAAAAAGAATCTGTCACTGGTTGATCTTTTAGACAATCTGATCTCAACCTCGTCTTGAATAGAAAAGTTTCTAAACTTGCCAAGGCTTGCTTAATAACACATCGGCTGAATGGGACGTAAAACATCATTCATTCATTCATTTATTCATTCTTAATAACATTTCAATTCTAGACTTGGTTGAGATCAGTTTGTCTCAAAGATTGGCTCATGACAGATCCTATAATTATGTTGTACTGTGATAAGGCAGATGGCTGCCTATGGCAAGATTAATGTAAAACAGAAAACTCCTACATGTAAGGCAGCTTTCTGCTTGATTTTCATCTTGCTTTTAGCCCATAGCCTGTTTCTAGTATTGAAAATAGGTTGCCACTTAAAGCAGGTTGAAAGTAAAGCAGAATGAGCCTTAAGGTGCATTCTACTTTACTTTTAACCTGCTTTAAGCTACCATTTTCTAGAATATTGAAAAAAGTTAATATCATACGTTTTCAAAACTGTATACATGTAAACTGTTTTCCTCAGTCAAGAAATAAATTAAATGTGTAAAAAAGTGTATTTATGGGGTAATGGGTTAAGCTGCCACTAGAATTTACCACTGTCATTGATTTTTCATTTGATTGCATACCAGTATACCAAGACGGGGTTGCTGCATTCTAAAGCTCTTTAGTGGATATGTTAACCTTTAAAGTACAAGAACAGGTTATATACATTATTTGCAAACATGTAGACCCAGTTTTGCTGACTCATGAAGGAGTCCACTGATCAGGTCTGCAATTTTTGTGAAACTTAAAAATATTCTGTGACCAAACCCCTCAAGAACCAATGTTTACTGGTCATTTATTAGAAAGCAGATTGGTCTATGTAATTTTGAGGGATTGGTTAATGGGAATATTGTGGCATATTTTGCATGGCTTTTTAAAATGACGGATAAAGATTGGATAATCCGCAAAAGTTCAGTGGCATTTAAGGCTTGTTCAGGTACCCTTTGTCTGTCCACTAACACCTAACACTAGGTAACTCTTATGGGTTATTACGTTCCCTTGTGAATCATTTTAGTGACTTAAACATGAAGTGGTATACTTGGAATTCTGGGTAGTTCAATAAATGCTTGTCTAAACTAGCAAACAGTGCATGGGTTAAGGTGTGTTGATATGTCAATATGTATAATTCAGATGACAGATGTTCATAGCGGCAGTGATAATTTTAGAAAGGAGATGAATAAGTCCTCGGGATGCACATTCTGTTAAACAATGAGTCCTTGAGACAAACATTAAGTCCTTGAGGTGTAAAATTAACCCAATATCCTATAACTTATTTCTAGTTTTGAAGACGGGTGACAACTTAAAGCAGGTTTAAAGTAAAGCAGAATGTGCCTTAAGGCACATTCTGCATTACTTTCAACCTGCTTTAAGCTACTATTTGCTTATGAGTAATAGGTTAATAAAAGCCAGAAAAGCCTTTGGCCCGTGGGACTCGCAACTTTTTAGATAATGAGCTCCTGGCAAATTAACCCATTAAGCCATACTGACTCATTTTGACTCATTGCGCAATAGCCTCATACTAACTCATTTTGACGCACTTTAATCAACTACCCTCTATTGAGACAAGCATTGATAATTGTTTATCACTTATGAGTTAATGGGTTAAATGAGTATAGGACTCGGGATGCACTGGTAAAATTATCACTGTAGTGGGCAGAGTTATATATGAATATTCAGTGATATTAAGGGTAAGATACTTTAGGAATCATACTGAAACAGGTTTTGCTTCAGCAGTTTGCTGTAATCATCAGAGTATTGCATTATAACCCATTACCCCATAGCTTGTTTCTAGTTTTGAAGATAGGTGACTACTTAAAACAGGTTGAAAGTAAAGCAGAATGCACCTTAAGGCACATTCTGCTTTACTTTCAGCCTGTTTTAAGCTACCATCTACTAGGATATAAAAATAAAATTATGCTAAATAGTCATGACTGTGTAATTTTGAACGGTTTTTGTCGGTGGAGGAATAAATTAGAGGAGTAAAAAGGCATATTTATGGGGGAATGGGTTAAAGCTCAACAGTTAACTTGTGTAACTACAATAACATAATACAAACATTAA
Organism: Gari tellinella; assembly: GCA_922989275.2. NCBI lineage: Eukaryota > Metazoa > Mollusca > Bivalvia > Cardiida > Psammobiidae > Gari > Gari tellinella. The sequence goes on from OV277861.1 coordinate 13,274,272, forward strand.
ACTTAAATTGTTGTGTTCATGAATCCTAATATTAGTATGATTATTTTCTATACCAGGTTGCCCATTTTGATGAGTGGAAGCAAGGTGATAACCCGCTCAGTCGACTGTGTCATACGTGTCGGACAGTTAAACCTATACGCTCCAAACACTGTAAGATCTGCAACCGCTGTGTGAAAGTGTTCGATCATCATTGTCCCTACATCTATAACTGTGTCGGTGTTAATAACAGGTAAGGAAGAATTTAACACATTTATCTGTTCATACTGCAACACCCTCATATGAGTATTACGTGCTCTTGTATACAGCAAAGTCTGTATTAGCCCATTTTATGCGGGATACACTTTTAGGTGTACCTCTAGGCAAACAGTTTTGATCTCAGATCAGGCCCCACATTGTGGGGCCTGATCTGAGATCAAAACTGTTTGCAGCTAAGTCAATATTATATCAGAAACTTCTAAAATCTTTAGTAAATATTTGAGTTATATCCGCTGCAGACGACATTTTAAAATGGCTGCCAAATATTACCCAGCATACAATGGGTTAAGCGACCATTCTATGGAGAAGAGTGCAATTCTATAAAGACTGGTAGTTGCATAATGAAGGACAAAAGTAATGCAGAAAGCTGTTAACCCATTACCCCATAAAAAGGTTTTTGTAAGCCTTTAACTTACTCTTCTATCAGAAGAAAATAGTTCCAGTTTATGTTGTTATAAATATGCACCATTAGAAGTTTTTTCTATAACCTAATACATAATAGCTGAAAGCAGGCTGAAAATAAAGCAGAATGTGCCTCAAGGCACATTCTGCTTTATTTTCAACCGGCTTTAGGTAATCAATAATTTAGGTCTTCAAAACTAGAAGCAGGCTATCGGTAAAAGGGTTTTTCTGCATTATTTGTGTCCTTCATTTAGGAGCCAGTTGTCTTGAAGAGTGTCCATTGATCTTTTAATTGGTTGCTTAATAGAGGTTTTATTACAAGCATTTTTAAAACAAGAACAAAAAAGGAATTTGATCAATAAGCCAAGCCTTGAGGTGAACATTAGATTTTGTGACATTCTTTGAATATTAGGTGACCTGCAAACCTTGTCGACCTAACTAACAACTTATTTAAATGTGAAAGTATTGGTGTTAGTATCTGAAGACAACCAAAGTAGTGTTTATATCTGATTCCTGCACAATAAGTCTCAATATATTTTGTTTTACGTCTCTATTCTCACTTGAAGGTTTAAGTTTCTATAACCTCTTTCTTCCTACAGTTTTAAGTTGTGTTTTAGGTGTTGGTGCATGAAATTAGAATGTTGCCTTGTTTTTCTTCATTTTGGAGTTTTTTTGTTGTTTGTTTAGACAGATAGCTAAAAAAAATATAAAGGAGTTAAGATATGAAAATTCTGTTTTAATCTCATATTTGCAGGACTCTAGTAGATATAGCTTGAAAATTCCAATCTATGTAAAATAGTTTGCAATGAATTTAGGTCAATATAGTTGTCTGTTTTCGTTATTTACATCTAGTACCTGTCATTTGTGCATTTGCTAAAAGTGGCATATACTATGCCAGTTTGGCACTCTTGAAATTAGCTGCTTTAAGAAAAGATTCCTATATATAGCTCTTATTCAAATTCAATGCAGGATAGCATTATGAAAACAGCATTTCTTTAAGGAATAGATACAGGCATGAAAAAGGGTATTTCTTAGAAGGAAAGAGCTATTGTGCCTGTAATTGTTAGAAATGTGTATTTTGTGACAACCTAGCACTCTTGTGTATATGCAACCCACCTATACCTGCTACTATATATATACATTTGTATAAATGAAGAAGGAACTCGATGCTGGAAATAAATATCGGAAAAAGACGTTATGAAAAATCAGCCGCCGCGGCCGGGAATCGAACCACGGGTCTATGGATTGCCGGTCCAGCATGCTAACCACTACACCACAGCGTCATTAACGTCATGAGAAGTCAGCTGGCCGCTGTGGTGTAGTGGTTAGCATGCTGGACCGGCAATCCAGAGACCCGTGGTTTGATTCCCGGCCGCGGCGGCTGATTTTTCATAACGTCTTTTTCCGATATACATTTGTATATATGTCAAATCTCGGGAAACCAATTTGTAACCTTAGAAAACTCCTCTGTGCTTTGGAGAAAGATGCATGCCATGTGCTAGCTGTTTGGTGGATGGGTTAAAACTATATTGATGTCTCCCTCTCGTCTTGGCTTGTAAACACCAGGGAGTTGAGTCTGAGATCTTTCTCAAGCATTTGATTGGTCAGATTTGAGCCTAGGCTCAAATCTGACCAATCAAATGCTTGAGAATGACTTCGGACTCAACTCAAAAGCTTTACCTTGGAGCCTGAACTCCTCAAAGTTTCTTGGTCTCCATTTAGGTTATATTTATGGAATAATATTATATTGGATGAAACTATTTCTAGGAGTGAGTTAACCAAAGATTTTATATTTTCTGGCAACAGTAAACCCTGTGTAGTAACTGCTTATTAGACATTTCTTTCAGATGGTTCTAATGAGAAATCACACCATAGGGTTTAATGAAGACATTAAGATTTATATATTTGAAATACATGTATTCACCATATCCGGTTCTAAATTTAGGAAACAAAAAATTGTAATATTTCATGTTTTTTATTTGTACTTTGAAAACAACTCTGTCAACTCCTGCACATATATGCCATAAATAACTATATGCCATAAATAACTACGCATTGATGGTTTTGAATACAGATTAAAGCTGCATGCAATATGGAAGTAAAGCAGAAAACTGGTAGAGGAACTTTCTACATTACCTACTTAGGCTACATATTGCTTTAGCAGTCACTGCCTTAAAACTAATTGGATATAGGTGATTCAAATAATCAGATCACTGGACTTTGTCAAAATCTGAATTTCTTTCGCATCATATCAACAATAAGATTTCTGCAATTTGAAAAAAACATGAAGTGAGTAGAATTTCTAAACAGTTCCCTTGCCTTGGTAAATTTCTCAAAATGGGACCATGGAGTTTGAAGGAATGAAGTATACTGCCACATGTAAACTGGATACACATATATATAATAACAGTCAAATTGGTGCTTAACCCTTTCCCACATAGAAGTGTCTTTTAGCGCATTCAGTTTATTCCTCCACTGAAGGAAATAGTTCCATTTTATACATTCATGAAAATGTATTGTAAGAAATATATTCGTTATTCTAGCAGGTGGTAGCTTAAAGCAGGCTGAAAGTATAGCAGAATGCGCCTTAAGGCGCATTCTGCTTTACTTTCAACCTGCTTTAAGTAGTCGCCAAATTTCAAAACTAGAAACAGGCTATGGGGTAAAGGGTTAAGTAACCAGGCCCCATGCTGAGTCAGAGCACATTCTAAAGCTTTTGATTGGTCCGATTTAGGCGTGGTGCTTAAATCTGACCAATCTGAATTAAAAGCTTGAGAATTGTATCAGACTCAATTCAATGCATAAAGACAACTCAAAAAGTCATCTTGACGTTAAGGAGTAACCCGATAAAGGCTGTTTTATCATCTTTTAATTGGCTGCATAGCACAAATTTTGTTGTTTAGCGGCAGTGAACTGTAGACATCCATCAGTTGTATATACAATAGAATTATGAGTTTTATATTAAAAAAATGCAAAGAAGCATCATGCCTTGCCTACTTGACATAATATTATTAATGCACAGATTCTATGAAGAATATAAAAGTGTAGTTCTGTAATAACTAATTGCTTTGACAGCCTTGCCTAATTATCTTTTGGGTAATTTTCAAATGTTCCTCCATGGCCAAATTTTTTACAACCTATTTCCAATTGTATTTAACCCATTACTCCATAGATACACATTTTAAGACCATTAGTTTACTCCTCCACTGAAGAAAATAGTTCCACTTATTAAAGTCATGAATATTTACCATAAGAAGTAGTTTCTATATCCTAGTAGATAGTTACTTAAAGCAGGCTGAAAGTAAAGCAGGATACACCTTAAGGTGTATTCTGCTTTACTTTCAGCCTGCTTTAAGTGGTCACCATTCTTCAAAACTAGAAACAGGCTATGGAGTAACAGGTTAAAGGCGTAAGGCAGGTGGTTGCTTATAGCAATATGAAAGTAAAGCAGAAAGCTACAACCTGTGTTGTGGAACCATCAATGAATATTCTTTTGTGGTACTTATGCAGGGCTCCAGATAAGGGGAGTATTTCAAAAACTAAAATATTTATTTCTGCTTTAAACCCTATGGTGTCACTACTCATTAGAATTGTCTCGAAGAGATGATTCTAATGAGTAGTAACACCATAGGATTTGGTGCTAAAATGAGTGAGAAAATGTTGAATTTGTTCAATTTACTCCCTCTTATCTAGAGCCCTGCTTATGTTGTAGTGAAGGTAAGTGATGTTCTAAGGCACTCTTGTGGAGGAACAGGTGATTGAATTGTTTTAGATATAAACTTCTTATTGATGGGGTATCTGTTAAATTTGACAGTCAGATTGACAAGTTAGGATCCCAGCCATACTCTTTTAAAACCTTCACTTGTATAGACCTGAATTCACGATCATATACTTGAGCATGAGTCGCAAGAGTAATATCCAAGAATAACTTCTTAGCCATTGGTTTGGCTCTTAGCCTCTCCCAGAATGACATTCTCAAAGGCCTATATCTTAAGAATAATCTCTAATCTGTTTGTTTGGCTGCCAGCTTCTGCTATTCTGGTAGAAGCTGGGATCCAGACCAAAGGGTTAGAGATTACTCTTGAAAATTAAGCCCTAATTCTTTTGGAACAGCTGCTAGAATCACACATTCATAGGCATTTATCTCAGGAATAAACTCTTATCCTTTGATCTGCATACCAGCTTCTGCAAGAGTTGCAAAAGCTTGTGACCAGACCAAAAGGTTTAGAGATTTCTTTTTAAACTTAGACCTAAGAATGGGGTTGTGAAATCAAGTCCAGGCTCCAAGGTTATACAGCCTTTGAGTTGAGTCTGTGTTTGTTCTCAAGCATTTGATTGGTCAGATTTGAGCCTAGGCTAAGTCTGACCAATCATATGCTTGAGAAGGACTTCAGACTCGACTCAAAAGCTTTATAACCTTGAACCCTGATGTTGTTTGCTTTCTTGGACTATTACATTTTCCATCTTTGTCATTTTTGTCAAACAATGAATGAGTGTTGTCTTCTCATGATGTAATCTTCTAAAATTTGAAGAATAATTCTTCCCTCTGATTGCAGTAATATGAACTGTGTAGTCTTTCTCATTCTAGCTGCTCTACTTTCAGCCTGATATTTGTCCAAATTGTTTGCCAAGCTTTCAAAAACTTATTTCTCTCATGTTTCCTCCCTAGTTTGTTTCTAGTTTTGAAGACAGGTGAACAACTTAAAGCAGGTTGAAAGTAAATCACATTCTGCTTTAAGCTGCCATCTGCTTGGGTATACAAAACAATCTTTTGTTGCATAGTGATGACTAAATGGAGAATTACTAATTAAGGGAGGTGTAAAAAGGCATATTTATGGGGTAATGGGTTAAACAGTATGATGGATGGAGAGTTGGAGACCTAATGAATTTAGTTATTGAAATTCTCCCTGTATTTTGAGCTATGACTGACTGCTTGAAGACAAGATCATTCTATGTATTGTATATTTCCTGCTTCACATGAATGTTAACGCAATGTTTGTGATGTCATTGTTTGCTACACTTCCTCCCCTCCCACATTAAAGAACATGAAAGAAATAAATGAAACATATTGATGAATGACTCTTAAGAGAAGTATAAGATGTCAAGATTGCAAGTGACTGCTTAAATCCAGATAAAAGTAATGCAGACAATTTTGAGGGAACTGTTTGCATTAATGTTAATCAGCATTAAATAATAACCCAAAATATATTTATTCCTTCCCTGAAGACATTTTGACACACATTTAGTTCCACTTTATATAGTCTTGAAACTACATGATTAGAAATATTTCCTTTATATCCTTGCATATCTTAACTAAAGCAGGCTGAAATTTAAGCAGAATGCTCTGTTAGTAACATAATGCTTTACTGTCAGCCTGCTTAAAGGAACCATTACTCTTCAATACTGAAGGCAAGCTAATGGGGGTTGGGTCGGGGTTAAGTGGTCACTAGTTTTAAAGTATCTCCAAGCTTCTTTAACAAGTTATTGCTGTTAGCTCCCATATACAGCAAGCATTTCTGTAAAATCATGCTAAGAAACTAGCTTTACATTATTAATATACACACAACTTTAAAGTTATCCTGTAGGATGTCTTATTAGCCCTTTCCCCAATAGAAGCGACTTTTAGCACATTAAGTTTATTCCTTTGCTGAATGAAACAGTTCCAATATATAGTCATGAATATGTATCATAAGCCATTAAGGAATACTTTCTTTATTCTAGCAGGTGGTAGCTTAACCGGTTACCCCATAGCCTGATTCTAGTTTTGAAAATAGGTGACTGCTTAAAGCAGGTTGAAAGTAAAGCAGAATGTGCCTTATGGCACATTCTGCTTTACTTTCAGCCTGCTTTAAGATAATTATCTTCTAAAGTATAAAAAATATTTTCTATGGAACATATTTATGACTGTATAAATTATTTCTATTTTCTTCAGCTGAGAAATAAATTGATGGCGTAAAAAGGCGTATTTATGGGGTAATGGGTTAAAGCAGACTGAAAGTAAAGCAGAATGCGCCCTTAGGCGCATTCTGCTTTACTTTCAACCTGCTTTAAGAAGTCGCCTATTTTCAAAACTAGAGACATGCTATGGTGTAAAGGGTTAACATGGGGTTATATGGCTGCATGCATGACTTGCTTGTAGTACTAAATGCTATGGTGTAAAGGGTTAACATGGGGTTATATGGCTGCATGCATGACTTGCTTGTAGTACTAAATGCTATGGTGTAAAGGGTTAACATGGGGTTATATGGCTGCATGCATGACTTGCTTGTAGTACTAAATGCTATGGTGTAAAGGGTTAACATGGGGTTATATGGCTGCATGCATGACTTGCTTGTAGTACTAAATGCTATGGTGTAAAGGGTTAACATGGGGTTATATGGCTGCATGCATGACTTGCTTGTAGTACTAAATGCTATGGTGTAAAGGGTTAACATGGGGTTATATGGCTGCATGCATGACTTGCTTGTAGTACTAAATGCTATGGTGTAAAGGGTTAACATGGGGTTATATGGCTGCATGCATGACTTGCTTGTAGTACTAAATGCTATGGTGTAAAGGGTTAACATGGGGTTATATGGCTGCATGCATGACTTGCTTGTAGTACTAAATGCATGCAGGAAATGTTCAAGCATGAAGCGTTATTGATGTGGGTAAAGTCTTGTGGAAATTACAATGTTACATCTCTGATACAGTGATAATTTTAGAAATCAGATGAATGAGTCCTTGGGTGCACATTCTGTAAAACAATGAGTCCTTGAGACAAACATTGAGTCCTTGAGGTGAAAACTTAACACAATATCTTATAATAACTTATTTCTAGTTTTTAAGACAGGTGGCTACTTAAAGCAGGTTGAAAGTAAAGTAGAATGTGCCTTAAGGCACATTCTGCTTAACTTTCAACCTTCTTTAAGCTTCTATTTGCTTATGACTAATAGGTTAATAAAGGCCAGAAAAGCTATGGGTCCATGGGACTCGCACCTTTTTAAATAATGAGTCCCTGGCAATTTTAATGAATATATGACTCGGGATGCGCAGGTAAAATTATCACTGCTGATAATTGTTGAATCTTTGTAAATGTTTCATCAGTTCAATATTCTGTCATCTAGCACATGGTGGTTTATTTCTATTTCAATGCCTATTAGCTATATATACCTGATATGTTAATGTGAACAATTCTGGAAAAGTCTGTTTTTCAGAGACAATATGGCTATAACTATAGATATTCAAAAGTCTCTGTCAAGTAATAAAAGGCTAACAATCTAAATTTTTATCATATTCTGGACAATTATGACCTTTAACCCATTACCCCATATCCTGTTTCTAGTATTGATAAGGGATGATCACTTAAAGCAGGTTGAAAGTAAAGCAGAATACACCTTAATTCTGTTTCTGCTTTACTTTCAGTCTGCTTCAAGCTCCAGTCTGCTAAGATATAAAAAATAGTTCTTATGATACATATTCATGACTATAAATTGGCAATATTTTCTTTAGTGGTAGGAATTATATCCGAATAAATAAAAGGCTTAAAAAAGGTGTATTTATTGGTTAAAGGGTGACTGGTGTATGGTATTAATGTCTGGTGGTTGCTTGAAAAAGAAAGCTCATTAAGGAGCTTTATAATCAATTTTTGCAAAATCAACATTGCTTGTCTAGATCAAAATGTAAATTAAAAAATTATTGAATTTTGTTATCATTATGAGCAGAAATCGAAAAAATGCAATACTTTCTGAAGAACAATATCACTGCTTTTGTTGTGTCAAACAGTATATATTCTGTTCAGACATTCAGTTGTTTAGCATTAAATTAATCTGGATCTTGCGACACCTTATCTGTGGCTAGCATGCAAAGAGTTAAGCATCAAATTGTCCTAAACATCTGACCATTTAAATTCTTTGGAACAGCTGCAAAACCTTCCTAATCGGAAAGCCCTCTTGCCAAATATAACTTTAGTCGGGCAAATAACCTCTGATTCTGAAGGCACACCTTTTGCCATGTAGTAATTGTTTAATACCCTTGGCAGATGTGGTCCAGTGGTAATGCTGTCGACTATGGGTTGTGAGTTGGATCCCCTTGCCGGACCAAGTCCTTCGGATGAGACTTTTTAAACCAAGGTCTGATGTATCATAGCTTTACACTGGGCATCTGAAAGAACCAAAGATTTCTGTTGATAATAAGATTGAGAATAGGGCATCACGTCCAGGTTTTCTGTATCCGCCCTACTCTCTCTGGTACATCAAAATTAACCCATAGATGGCAGAAACAGATGTTAACAAACAAATTCAATCTCTGTATAATACTCTGTTACTGCACAATAAGGTTTAATATCTGTCTATTAACACTGTTTGACTGTCTGAAGATTCATACCTGCTTTAAATCATTAACAGAACCTGCTTGACATCAAGAACTAGGCTTGCTTGATTCCAATTGCTAAAGTTTTGCTTGCTAACCAGAACAATACCTATGCTAGACAGCAAGAACTGTACCTGCTTGATACCAAGAGCTAAATCTATGCTTGTCATCAAACACTTTCTCTGTTTTTGGCAGGGTCCAAGATAACAAGGTTCCAACACTTTCTTTATGTCTGCACTAAACCCTGAGAAGTAGCTACTAGTGGTGGACCGATTATCCCTTAACCCTTTACCTCATAGCCTGTTTCTAGTTTTGAAGACAGGTGACCACTTAAAGCAGGTTGAAAGTAAAGCAGAATGTGCCTTAAGGCACATTCTGCTTTACTTTCAGCCTGCTTTAAGCTAAAATATGTTAGGTAATATAAAATATTTGTAATGGTAATTGTTCATGAGGGTATAAACTGGAACTATTTTCTTCAGCGGAGGAATAAATTAAATACGCTAAAAGTCGCTTCTATGGGGGAAAGGGTTAACCAATTACCCCATAGCCTGTTTCTAGTTTTGAAAAAAAGTGACCACTTAAACAGGTTGAATCTAAATCAGAATGCGCCTAAGGGGCATTCTACTTCAATTTCAACCAGCTTTCAGCTACCGGTCATCTGGATCTATTTTCATCAGAAGGGGAATATAAATTAAAAGGTATAAAAATGTGTATTTATAGGGTAATTGGTTAAGGTTGCCCACAGTCAGTTTTTTACGTCCAAGTCTGCAATAATCAATTGACCTTTTCCGCTTTATGCAATGTCACAAATCTATTTTAGACAAATTATTCAAAGTTATGGAAATATGGGAAATAGAGCTTTTAGTTCAGTAGAGCAAATGCTCCACTTTCTGTTATATTCTGAAACATCCGGTATTTAAAGGCACATTGAGGCTGAGTGTATGTTGCCACCACTTCTAAACAGATTGAAATTTAGAACACATGTTCGAATTCCAGGCGAGTGAAATTAAACAATATCAATAATAAAAATATGTTATCCAAGGAATGCATGGAGTAATGACCATAATAAAATGATCAAAATAAAATAATAGTCACATCATAGAGTTTGATGCAAGCATAAAGATTCTAGCCTTTGGAGAAAACCTCTTTATCTGGAGAACTGTTTTGGTTGTACTATGGTTAGGACGTTTACTGACGTAATACTGTTCTGTTGTCTCGTTGTAGGCATTGGTTTTACGGGTTCGTAGTGAGTGTCCTGGTAAACATATACTTGACTGATTACTTTTGCTACTACCTTCTAAATCTGTATGGCTGGGACTGGGCAGTTGTCATAGGCAGTGTAGAGGCTGGAATCTTCTCATTAGCAGTAACGGGGTTGACATTTATGATGGTAAGGCCAGATGATCCAGTCTGAACATCATCACACACTCTCCATGCCTTGCCTGTCTCGGGGGTTGGAGTCTCAGATGCTTATATTGTTCTAAACTTTAGAATACATTTCCTAGTTTGATACTTTAACACACTTACCTTTATAACTTAATATGTTAGGATACTGTAAAATCTGTATGAAGTGGCAATTTCAAAGTCTGTGAATTTACTGTTCCTTACACCAGTAGCTGCATTGTGAAGGTAAAAGTAATTGAGCAGGGAGCTTGCTGCATTACTTTTGTCCTGCATTAAGCAAGAATTTGTGTTTTTAGATTTTATCAAATTCTTAACTCAATGGTAGAAATTCTTAACTCAATGGTAGCTTCATACAGGTTTTACTGTTAATATTCATCATATGACATTTGTAAAAAAAATAAAAAAAATAAAATCTGATATACCAATTACTGACAGTGAAGGCATGTGTGTGTGGGTCGTGTAACACGCTTCATACAGTGTCACAGAGTCTCTAAAACATACAGAACATGCAGAACAACCGACACGCTGATTCCTGTTATATAAATGTGATGAATACCCCCTACATGGGTGTTACAATTCTGTTGAAAAAGCAGTTGTTAAAGCAAATTGCTATGGCAGAACTTGAAATTGAGGTCAGTATTTTGAAACAAAAACCAATAGCAGAAATTAACTTCCAGGATTAATGAACGGGTTACTGGTTTATTATTTGACAAGGCTCATGGCACTGTATGAGGCTTAACACATAGTTTAAGTTGGGTTCCATCTTACGTCAGGGTCTCGTACCCAGAGGTAAGGGATACAGAAATAGACATATCAGCTGTTATGAATGTTCTTCCAGCTGGGTTGGTTGATATGGTTTGTTGCCATGGTGACAGTAGCTTGTTTGCATAAATTAATTTATACGGTAGGTCATTAAGAGGATCTACTTGATAGTCTAATACTCAGAAAATGTACCTAGGCAGATGGATGCTTATAACCCTTGACTCCATAGTCTGTATTGAAAATCGCCTTCATTCAACTCCTTTCAAGAAAGGATACTGTTTAAGGCAAGATGAAAGTAAAGAAGGAAGCTTGTTTCAGGAGCTTTCTATTTTTCTTGCATTCTGCTTTACCCTATTACCACATAAATATGTCTTTTTACGCCTTTAATTTATTTCTCCACTGAGGAAAATAGTTCCAATTTATACCGTTATTAATATGTATGATTTACTATATATTCTAGCAGATTGTAGCTTAAAGCAGGCTGAAAGTAAAGAAGAATGTGCCTTAAGGCATATTCTGCTTTTCTTTCAACCTGCTTTAAGTGGTCAACTATTTTGCAGATGGTAGCTTAATGCAGGCTGAAAGTAAAGCAGAATGTGCCTTAAGGCACATTCTGCTTTTCTTTCAACCTGCTTTAAGTGGTCACCGATTTTCAAAACTAGAAACAGGCTATGGGGTAATGGGTTAAGCTGAAACCTGACGCTAGCACAGAACCTGAAACAGCAAAGCTATACGCCATACCCTGCCAGAGGAACTGTCATATTACAGTGATGTCTATTTCTGTTTCTGTTATGTTAGTTAGAATTATTTTCAATGTTCACATTAATGTTAGCCATGTTCGGTTATGGTTTGTTTCAGAGTTTCGTTTGTAGGTTTCGCAGGATCAGTGATGGTCAACGGGTTCTTATGCATCGGCTTGAGCTTGTACACACTGCGGGTGCTGGATGAGAATTGGAACCCCGTCTACATCTTCTACATGTTCCTCGGGCTCTTCTTCCAGGGCGTGTCCACATACATTTCGGGCTTTATGGTAAGTTACAGCCTTTGGCATGCAGAAGAATCTCTTTATTACGACCACTACTTGAGCTCAAATTGTCAGTGTTTAACTCATTACCCCATAGTATGTTTCTAGTTTTGAAAATAGGTGACCACTTAAAGCAGGTTGAATGTTAGTGGTGTAACGAATCATCAATGCATTGTGATGTACTTAGACGCCGATGTCTGTATCAGCTTGTAATTTATGAATCTTGCAATATATTGCGATGGCAATACATTCATCAGCCCTGCGATGCATAGATACGAGTGTTAAATATCGTGGATCACAATTTACACCTAATATGACACTTGATAACAAACTGTCTAATAAGAATCAAAACTGTTTGCCTTGTAACGAGAGAGAAAAATGGATTTGAATGTTTTGCAGACATCCATTTTAAAGTAACTGACATGGCGGTATAATGATATTCTACCTCTTCCAACATCATACTTTTTAGCTCGCCTGTATGAAGTACATGACGAGCTATTGCAATACCCCCGGTGTAGTCATCGTCGGCGTCGTCGTGAACGGCGTAAACAATTTTAAGAAAATGTCTGTAACTTCTATGTCCCTTGAGGTATTGCTTTCATAGTTGGTATGTGTGTGTATATGGACAAGACCTTTCCATGCACAGAAAAATTTGGACCCCTTGACCTTGAACTTAGGGCCCGCGTTTAGGTTTCGAAATCTGTGTTTAGGTTTGGAAAAATGTCTATAACTTCTACGTCCCTTGAGGTATTGCTTTCATAGTTGGTATATGTGTGTATATGGACAAGACCTTTCCATACACAGAAAAATTTGGACCCCTGTGACCTTGAACTTAGGGCCCGCGTTTAGGTTTCCAAATCTGTGTTTAGGTTTTGAAAAATGCCTATAACTTCTATGTCCCTTGTGGTACTGCTTTCATAGTTGGTATGTGTGTGTATATGGACAAGACCTTTCCATGCACAGAAAAATTTGGACACCTCGAACTTAAGGCCCGCGTTTAGGTTTCGAAATCTGTGTTTAAGTTTCGAAAAATGTCTATAACTTCTATGTCCCTTGAGGTATTGCTTTCATAGTTGGTAAATGTGTGTATATGGACAAGACCTTTCCATGCACAGAAAAATTTGGACCCCTGTGACCTTGAACTTAGGGCCCGCGTTTAGGTTTCCAAATCTGCGTTTAGGTTTTGAAAAATGCCTATAACTTCTATGTCCCTTGAGGTACTGCTTTCATAGTTGGTATGTGTGTGTATATGGACAAGACCTTTCCATGCACAGAAAAATTTGGACACCTTGAACTTAAGGCCCGCGTTTAGGTTTCGAAATCTGTGTTTAAGTTTCGAAAAATGTCTATAACTTCTATGTCCCTTGAGGTATTGCTTTCATAGTTGGTATATGTGTGTATATGGACCTTTCCATGCACAGAAAATTTTTGACCCCTGTGACCTTCACCTTGATCTAAGGGCGTTTAGGTTTCGAAATCTGTGTTTATGTTTCGAAAAATGCCTATAACTTCTATGTCCCTTGAGGTATTGCTTTCATAGTTGGTATGTGTGTGTATATGGACAAGACTTTTCCATGCACAGAGAAATTTGGACACCTCTGACCTTGACCTTGATCTAAGGGCCCGTGTTTAGGTTTCGAAATCTGTGTTTAGGTTTCGAAAAATGCCTATAACTTCTATGTCCCTTGAGGTATTGCTTTCATAGTTGGTATATGTGTGTATATGGACCTTTCCATGCACAGAAAATTTTTGATCCCTGTGACCTTCACCTTGATCTAAGGGCGTTTAGGTTTCGAAATCTGTGTTTATGTTTCGAAAAATGCCTATAACTTCTATGTCCCTTGAGGTATTGCTTTCATAGTTGGTATGTGTGTGTATATGGACAAGACTTTTCCATGCACAGAGAAATTTGGACACCTCTGACCTTGACCTTGATCTAAGGGCCCGTGTTTAGGTTTCGAAATCTGTGTTTAGGTTTCGAAAAATGCCTATAACTTCTATGTCCCTTGAGGTACTGCTTTCATAGTTGGTATGTGTGTGTATATGGACAATACCTTTCCATGCACGGAAAAATTTGGACCCCTGTGACCTTGACCTTGAACTTAAGGCCCACGTTTAGGTTTCGAAATCTGTGTTTAGGTTTCGAAAAATGCCTTTAACTTCTATGTCCCTTGAGGTATTGCTTTCATAGTTGGTATATGTGTGTATATGGACCTTTCCATGCACAGAAAAATGTTGACCCCTGTGACCTTGACCTTGATCTTAGGGCCCGCGTTTAGGTTTCCAAATCTGTGTTTAGGTTTCGAAAAATGCCTATAACTTCTATGTCCCTTGAGGTATTGCTTTCATAGTTGGTATGTGTGTGTATATGGACAAGACTTTTCCATGCAAAGAAAAATTTGGACACCTCTGACCTTGACCTTGCTCTTAGGGCCCGTGTTTAGGTTTCGAAATCTGTGTTTAGGTTTGGAAAATGCCTATAACTTCTATGTCCCTTGAGGGTTGCTTTCATAGTTGGTATGTGTGTGTATATGGACAAGACCTTTCCATGCACAGAAAAATTTGGACCCCTGTGACCTTGACCTTGAACTTAGATCCAGGGTTAAGGTTTCGAAATCTGTGTTTAGGTTTCAAAAAATGCTTATTTCCTATGTCCCCTGAGGTGTAACTTCATACGTGTATTAAATTTTGATTTTCATGTGTATATGGACAAGACCTTTCCATGCAGCAGGCCTCGATCTAACCGGTAGCCCGGTAGCCTGAGGCTACTTGAAATTGCCAGGGGCTACTTGAAATTACTGGTTGGGTAGTCCGATAGGCTACCTATTTTTCTGACTTGAAATGTCCCTTTTTAATGTTAAAATACGATTTAATGATAAAAACTACGATCTGTTGGTACTATTCTGAAAGCTAGGGAAATACGCATACACCGATTTGTTTCCGGAAGTTATATGTTTGATAAAACAAATAAACCGCTCCAAATAAACCGCACATGGATAATGATTAGCGAATTAGACCGCGGGATTCCGAATGTATAAGATAAAATTTATCCGCGTCTCGGTAGAGAATAAAACGTGAGCGAGATTGCACCCATGAATTGACAATTGCAGACAGGTAATATAATTTCTTTTTCACATTTTTTGAGAAGGTAACAGGCCCGTGATCTTTCCGCAGATCCGCGGATTGTATTGCCGCCGAAACCATTTCTGAGATTCGTCCAGATTCGTTGAGAAAATCTGACGACTATAAGGGGGGTGAGGTCTGAAAGTCGGTCGCGTCCACGGACGTGTTTTAGTCTGACCCGGAAATCGTTGTACATTAACATTAACGGTAACGGAAAAGTCCGAGTGTTCCACATCAATTTAACTGGTTACCGCATTTGAAAACTCGGAAACCAGTCTTCGCGACAACACCGCTTTTCGAGACCAAAATATTTTTGTGTTTTGATGTTTGAACGATGTTTATAGATTGTCAATAATATGACAGCTTCCTAAAATAACAAGGTTAGCAAATTTAAAAGGGGTTTGATTATGATATTGTTTTTTTTCGTTAAGACCAACGGCAAGCGAGTCGAGAAGTCGGTACCATCGTAACGCCCTCGGGTGAAAACGACCCCGGATCAAAACGGCCCACCTATATCTTTTATTACAAATAGCCTAATTGAAAGTAAAAATACACGAATGTCTGAAATGTATTCAACATTGAATAACCATGGTAGTGGCGAGATCAATCTACATGATCTAAACAATGCAAAATTTTGGAGAAGACCCCAACCCCCAGGCAAAATAATCAGTCTGTTGATTTTGGTCAGCAATAGGAAGAACTTTTCATGGGTTTCATAAAAATATATAGATCTAGTTAGAACTAATTTATCAAGAACTCATGTATAATTAATGACACAGACTTGCACAGAGGTGAATTTGTTATGTTTTTCGAAACCTTTATATCGAAAAGTTGAGGGGCTACCAGGGCTTGTTTTGGTCAAAATATCTGGTGATATTCGGTAGTTTTCCCCCCTCTGAAAAGTATGTTTGTTCCCCCAAATTATGAAGAAAAAAAAACCTCGTCTGAATTTTCGTCCTCCGAGTAGGCGCCGTAATTTAAACTATGCGGCCCGTCATACAGTTTATAAATTTTATATGGACAAGTTACCAAAAAAAGACTGGCAAATTCCTTTGGGACAGGGAGAGGTTTAAAGGCTGATCTATGAATATCCAGGCTAATTTAGATAAAAAATATTCAGAAAAAATTACCTAAAATAATCCCAGAAATGCCTCAGAAGCCACCTCCTGCAATGTAGATTTTAAAATTTTCCAGGGGAGGCCCCCCGTACCCCCACCAATGAGAGGGGGATACCCCCTCTCATACTCTCCCCCCTCGTGCCTTCGGCACTCGGTGAGCGCCACAGGCGCTCAATATTTTCCCCTTGCCCTGGCTACCAATATTTGCTGGGGGCTACCAGATTTTCTAAGCAGGTAGCCCCATGGGCTACTGACAGAAATTGATTAAGGACAAGGCCTGTGCAGGCTAAAAGGGTGACCTTGAGTGTGCTTTTAAGTTTCTAAATGTGAAGGGGCCTCCGTGGCCTAGTGGTATAGTCACTGTGACTTAAATCACTAAGCTCCTCACCGCTGTGAGTTCGAATCCCAGTAGGGTCGTTCGGATTTTTCATGTGGGGAAGCCTTCCAGCTGGCTTGCGGAAGGACGGTGGTTCTACACAGTTGCCGATTTGTGCCTAAAACAGTGCATAAATGACTTCTTGGGTCTTCCTCCACCTGTAATTAGCTGGACGTCGCGATATGACTGAAATACTGTTGAAAGCGACGTAACATCAAAACAAATCAAATCAATCTAAATGTGCCGATGGCTAGCTTTGTTGTCTCTCTGACAACTCTTGTTACATTACGTATAGTTGTTAATGTATACATATTTGATTTAAAACAATCTGAGTGGCTGCAAACTAACAACTGATGTGTTCTTATTTAAAAGTCTGTATCTTGATACGTATTGCATCACGACTTAGATATTGCAATAAACCTTTTATTCTCACAGGCAATACGTATCATGATAAGTATCATTGTTAAAATGAAATATCAGGATACAAATCGTGAAGGAAATAACTGCCAATGCACAGCCCTATTGAATGTACATTACCCTATAGCCTTTAAAAGAGACGGTGACCAATGCAGGTTGAAAGTAAAGCAAAATGTACCTAAAAATGAAATTGCTCGTTTCCAATAAACTGAAAACTCTGTATAACACAAACCATTCAGGAGTCCTCTGGGCTGTGTCTACACTGTTTGCCAAGGATGAGTATAGATCTCGCCCATCACTATAAGCGGCTAATATCATACTCTTGCTTTATTTCCACAGTTCTACCTGGCCGTGGTGAACCTGACCACCAACGAGACCATCAACTACAAGCGCTACGACCACCTACATAACAAGGAGGGCAAGCTAGACAATCCGTTCAACAGAGGCTGGAAGATCAACCTACTAGAGTTTCTGTTAATTATCCCCCTCCCAGAGGAGTTTCTAGAGCCTGATGACATGAATGAAACCTTGTAATGGCCTCATGCTGTAGCATATATAACTAGCTGCCTAGTTTTATAATAGAAGTTTTAATGTTGTTGTGTAATTTCTACAAGCAATAACAAGCTGATATTGAAGTACAGGCGAATTTCGATATCTGGAACTCGGTTAAATCGAACATACCCATATTTCAAAGTGGCTTAGCCATGTTTTAACTTTGAAATATGGGTATGTTCGACCTAACCGAGCATGAAATAATGCAGTTCATGTGTAGAACTATCAGATAGTTTGAGTTAAGCGAGTTCTAGATATCGAAGTTCGACTGTATTTACAACAGTCATATTCTTGCCAACTCTCCAACTGTTGTCTAGAAATGTAGTCAAACTTTTGTTAACTCATTGCATGCTGGATAGTTTTCTTGTCTGCAACTTAATTGTCGACTTCTACTTTTCTAAAAAGAGATTTGTCAGAATTTTTTTTCAAATCAGGGTCATAATGTCAAACAGCTTGGATTCTGATGAGAAGCCGCATTATGCGGCATCTCATCAGGATCCAAACTGTTTGCAAAGGTTATTATTGTTTCACGGCTAGCATACTAAAAACTAAGCTGCAACTTAAAACTGACCTATGATTTAACAGTAACTGTTGACACATTCAATCTTAGGGATGAGTATACTTTTCATTAACAAACAGAGTATAATTTGAAGGGTATACTGTCTTATACTATGCAAACAGTGTAGATCCTGATCAGAGGGCTCCCGCAGGAGCCCTCTGATCAGGGTCTGCACTGTTTGTCATTATGCAATATATTGTTAAGATCAAACCCTTGACAGTATATTTTAAATATGGAGTAGACTTAACCCATTAACCCATGGCGCTTTCTAGTTTTGAAGACAGGTG
The DNA here is from genome assembly GCA_922989275.2 of Gari tellinella. Classification (NCBI taxonomy): domain Eukaryota; kingdom Metazoa; phylum Mollusca; class Bivalvia; order Cardiida; family Psammobiidae; genus Gari; species Gari tellinella. The sequence continues at coordinate 13,292,900 of OV277861.1, forward strand.
ACTGCTTAAAGTAGGTTGAAAGTAAAGCAGAATGCACTTTTAGGTGCAATCTGCTTTACTTTTAGTCTACTTTAAGCTACAGCTTCTAGAATATAGAAATAATATTTCTTATGAGGCATTTTCATGACTGTATAAATTGGAACTTTTTTCTTCAGTGGAGGAATAAATGAAAGGCTTAAAAATGTGCATCTATGGAGTAATGGAACCCAATACGCCTTTGATTTATTTCTCCACTGAAGCAAATATTCCCAATTTTTACAGTCATGAATATGTATCATAAGAAATAGTTTCCATATCCTAGCAGATTGTAGCTTAAAGCAGGCTGGAAGTAAGGCAGAATACGCCTGAACCTGCTTTAAGTAATCAACTATCTTCAATACTAGAAATAGGCTATGGGGTAACGGGATAAGGTATAATGTATAATGCTGGTGAATTAGTCTGAGTTAAGTAAAGATATTCAACATGTTTTCAAGCAGTTCATATTCACAGAAAGCATTTACCTGGTATGTTTGAAGCCAGTCAAGTTGGTAAAGAATGGTCACTACCAGTTGGCATGATATTACTGTTATTCTTTAATCTAAAACTTTTATTTCAGGAATTGAGGCAGTTAACCCATTACCCCATACAAATGCCTTTTTTATGTCTTTTATATTTCCTCCAGTGAAGAAAAAAGCATCTTTTTGTACATTCATAAATATGAATCATAAGAAGTATTTTCTATATCCTATCAGATAATTGCTTAAGGCAAGTTGAAAGAAAAGCAGAATGTGCCTTAAGGCACATTCTGCTTTACTTTCAACCTGCTTTATGTGGTCAAATATTTTCAGTACTAGAAACAGGCTATGGGGGTAATGGGATAACTGTGAGGTAGTTAACTGTTACCTCTCAGGTTAAAGGTTTACCTTTTACCATGGGAAACAATTATTGAAGATATTTGCCAACATATTGCATCCAGATTAGGTCCCTGAAATAAGGGGCCTGATCTGGATCAATACTGTTTGTTTAACAATACTGAAAAAGATTAATTAACACATTCAAGCCTAACAACTAATATACTTGTCATTTACAAACAGTGTACCTGTGAGGATTTCACTTGTCCTATGCAAATAGTGTAGACCCTGATCAGAGGGCTCCTTAAGGAGCCCTCTGATCAAGGTCAACACTGTTTGTCATTTTGAAATATACTGTTAAAATCAACCCTAAATAGTCAAACATGGACTAGACTTATTTTGAAATTGGAATTGTCCATTAAAAGTTTCAGGGGTGAATGAGTTGATCATGAATGAATAGAAAAAAATTGATGAATAAATTAAAGGCGTAGAAAAGCGTATTTATAGGGTACAGTGGAGAATCTGTTATTCTTTCCCGTTTAAACGCAAACGTACGCAAAGCGCTAAAACGTAGAAAAGAACAAGTTTTGGACAATTCTGATAATTCATGTTTATCTTGGTGGCAAACAGTTTGGAGCCTGATCAGACGCCGGGTTACCCGGCGTCTGATCTGGCTCCAAACTGTTTGCTATGGAAATAATAGTTTTAGCGTGAACGCGTTTATTGGGAAAGAATAACAGATTCTCCACTGTAACAGGTAAATAGAAACATCATATTCATTTATGCTGTCGAATACATGTGGCAGCTTAAAGCAAGGTGAAAATAAACCAAACACTCCTAAAGGAGCTTTCTGCCTATTAATTTTCATCTTGCTTTTAGCAGCTACCTGACTTTTACACAGCATGATATAGGTAATTTGTGCTTTGATCTTTGGAGGAAAGGGTTAAAGTGTCTTTACCTTCCCCCCATATATTGCTTTCAATGTTGGAAGACAGCTGTTTGCTTAATGCAGGCTGAAAGTAAAGCAGAATCTGAATGCTCCTTAAGCCTACTTTAAGCTAACATCTGCTAGGATATAGAAAATATTTCGAATAGTACATGAAAGTGGAACTATTTTCTACAGCGGAGGAATAAATTAGAGACTTAAAAAGTGCATATATTATTATCATTATTATTGTGGAGTACTGAGTTAAGGCACTGGTGGAGAACAGGATTAATGAGATATTTAACCCACTACCCCATAAATACGCCTTTTTTTATGCCTTTTATATATTTCTCCACTGAGGAAAATAGTTCCAGTTTATACAGTTATGAATATGTATCATGAGAAATATTTTCTATATTCTAGCAGGTGGTAGCTTAAAGCAGGCTGAAAGTAAAGCAGAATGCGCCTTAAGGCGCATTCTGCTTTACATTCAACCTGCTTTAAGTGGTCACTTGTCTTCAAAAATACAAACAAGCTATGGGGTAATCGGTTGATGATGTTTATCTTTCTTTCTTGTTTCAGACTTTCCACGTTAGTTTCAACCTTACAGTCAATGAGAGAATCAATCATAACCGATATGGATACCTTAAAGATGGAAAGGGAGACTTCTACAACCCCTACAACCGAGGTCTAATACATAACTGGAAGGAGTTCCTCAATCTCACTAGACCCCTAGAGGAAAAAGACGTTGAAATGTTGAATATAAAGATAGTGTGATCATTTGTATTTATTATATTGACTCTTTTTATAAATAACTAACTTGTGTTAAGTGACTATTCCTTAAGGAAGCATGGATATACCGGTAGTTGGTAGCTCGATGCAGGAAAAAAGTTATCACAGCTCCAGATAAGGGGAGTATTTCAAAAAACTAAAATCTTTATTTCTGCATTAATCCCTATGGTGTCAATACTCATTAGAATCGTCTCTTTGAGATGATTCTAATGAGTATAAACACCATAGGATTTGGTGCTGAAATAAGCTGGGAGCTATTCAAGACTGCATGTGCATCGTTTTGGAATGATCGCTTAAAATGGGTTTGAGTATTCCTGTATTTAAGATGACTCTAAGTGTACTTACGAGATATTGTTTGTTTGTATATATTGATATTAAGACTTGTTTGCAAGGTCTAATTACGCAGTGCATCTATGGGATACTTAGTATTGCTAATATACCCTCTTAACCCTTCCCTCCATAAATACGCCTTTTTACGCCCATAATATGTTCCCCTACTTGAGAAAATAGTTTCAAACTATACAGTGATGAATCTCTATCATAAATATTTTCTTTATTCTATCAGATGGTAGCTGAAAGCAGGTTGAAAGTAAAGCAGAATGTGCCTAAAGGCACATTCTGCTTTACTTTCATCCTGCTTTAAGTAGTCACATTTCTTAAATACTAGAAACAGGCTATGGGGTAATGGGTTAATGTTGGCATCAAGATATGCAGATCAATGCAAACAGTTTGGATCCTCATCAGATTAGCTGGCATCAAAAGTTTTTCAGCATCTGATCATGAAGGGCCTAAAGTGTTACATTTGTCTGTATGTCTGATGGGTTAAACTTTGCTGTGGGGTATCCTGGACATACAGACACAATTTCTAGTTTTATGAAGTTCAAAGCATACAAGTTTTAGTTCAGTTAACCCTTTCAACCCTAGATATCTCTTGTGGGTATTTATACTCCTTTTGTACTATTCTAGGAACACCTTTACCTTGCCGGTCCCCAAAAAGTCTGGGAAATAATGACTGTTTATAAAGAAAACTGGATTTTTACCTCAAAATTGGAACCTCCGTACCCTTTTCAACAGAAAAATCAGGGGCTCGTGCCCCCGAACGCCCCATGGTGGCTTCGTAATGAAAGATAAACTGGTGGCGTATTTACTCTTGCATGGCAACCTGTTGGTAAGGAAGATCGTGGGGACCGGCAAATTAAATTCTATCTCTATTCTAGCACAGACATTTTGAACCAGTCTACTGTTGCATTTTTGGTATGACAACCAAAAACAAATGAAACATCAAACAGTGTAGACCCAGATCAGAGGGCTCCTAGGAGCCCTCTGATCAGGGTCTACACTGTTTGCATACATAATCAGTAATCTCTACAGAGGGCTGTGGGGTTGAAAGGTTTTACAAAGCATGATACAGCTGGATGCCATGTGTGAGAGATGAATGGAAGAATAGGTGCATCAATGATTGGTTGTTTAGGTGAGCCGATAATCATGACTTTCCAGTGTCTGAATGGAAGAATAGGTGCATAAATGATTGGTTTGTAAGTGAACCAATACTCGTGACTTTCCAATGTCTATTGGCATATAATTATGTAATATACAAATGCCAACAGTTTCTGTGCTTGAAACAAGTTTATGTATATTTTGCAAACAGTTCAGACCCTGATCAGAGGGCTCTGATCAGGGTCTAAACTGTTTGTTATTCTTTTATTTTTCTGAAGTATTTTCTAAAATATAGCCCTTAAAATCAATGTCAACTGATCATTTTTTCAAAACTAAAATACTGTATTTGAAAATAAATTGAGCATAGAAATGGTCACTAATCTTCAGTACTAGAAACAGGCTGTGGAGTAAAGGGTTAACACCCTACACATGTTTACAACAAGAAATCTTCACGATGAATGTTGATGATTTTCTCGTTGTTAAACCTGACATATTCTGTAACAAAGCATTTAACCCATTACCCCATAGCCAGTTTCCTGTTTTGAAAACAAGTTTCTACCTAAAACAGGTTGAAAGTAAAGCAGAATGCGCCTCAAGGCGCATTCTGCTTTACTTTCAGCCTGCTTTAAGCAAAAGTCTGCTATTTATAGAAAAAAAATCTTATGATACATATTCATGACTGTAAAGTGGAACTATATTCCTCCGAGTATGAATAAATTAAAGGCGTAAAAATGTATATTTATGGGATAATGGGGTAAACATCACAATGGCAATCATCTGTGTGATATTTGAATGAGATAAATAGAGAGCAAATATGTGGTAAAAGAAATGGTGAAAAAGGAATTGTATATGTCAGCATAATATAGCGATCCTTAGCATCAAGATTACATTTACATGTATTGAACTTGTTTTGATGTTTTGTTAAGTTTTAGAAATACGTGCTATACAGCAAAACCCCTCTTTTACAACCACCCGAAAGAATACTAATTGATTATATTTAACCCGTTCCCTGATAGAAGCATCTTTGAGCGCATTTTGTTTATTCCTCCTCTGAAGAAAATAGTTCAATTTTATACAGCCATGAATATGTACCATAAGAAATATCACCTATATTCTAGCAGATGGTAGCTTATAGCAGGCTGAAAAAAAGCAGACTGTGCCTTAAGGCACAATCTGCTTTACTTTTAATCTGCTTTAAGTGGTCACCTGTCTTCAAATCTAGAAATAGGCGATTGGGTAAAGGGTTAAGATAGATGACAGCTTAAAGCAGAATGAAAAGAAGCTCCTATCATTTTATTTTCTACTTATTGTAAGCAGTCTCCTACCTTTTACTCTATAGCCTGATTCTATGTTTAAAGATAGGTGACCATTTAAAGCAGGTTGAATGTATAGACGAATGCACCTAAAGGCACATTCTACTTTACTTTCAGCCTGTTTTAAGTTTACATCTGCTAGAATATAGACAACATTTCATATAATATATATTCATGGCCTGTAATTGGAACTATTTCTTCACTGTTAAAATTAAAGCGACTCGCAACCAGATGGTGCATTAAAAATAGTGATTTGTAAATATGTGTCAAACGCTTATATAAATGGTAAATAATTAGTTTAAGATAAGAAATTCTGTTTAAAAAAATGTATTTCAATAAAAAAAAATATTGGTCTCTGGTGGGATTCGAACCCGGGGCCCGGCATTGGCGGACAGAAGGCAAAATAGGGGAAACCGCTTAGACCAATGGACCACGGAACTATCCGTTTATCTTGGATCGATTTAACGTATTTCAATGTGTAGCGATCGAAAGTGCATACAACTTCACAATTCGGCTCGGGTTTATGTCTGAGCCCGTGTAGAGAAGCAACAACAACAACTATACCGTCTACTAGTCGGTATAGAAAAACGATGGAAAATATCTAAAAATCTAAGATTCGGTGACGATTCTTGAGACTTTTTTTGGACTGATCATATTTTTTTAATGTCAGAAGCCAAATAATGCCACAAATTTGCTTTTATTTGCGTATTTTATTTTATTATGACAAGTACACCATCCGGTTGCGAGTCCCTTTAAAGGCTTAAAAATGCTTATCTATGGAGTAATGGGTTCATCATTATAGGAATAAACAACATATTTTTGACGTTCATGACGGTATGACTACATTAGCTTCGCAGGGGGTAAATTGCGTAAACGCCCAAAGGGCGTTTTCGTTAAATTTACCCCCCGAAGCTAATGTAGTCATACCGTCATGAGCGGCAAACAGATGTTGTTTATTCCTTATATTTATATTTATATTTTCTGTCTTGTCAATTTAATGTGTTTATTGGCCAGATTTGTTTTTCTGTATAAGAATTTATCATATACCGGTCAAAGAGGTTTGATAGATGTAATGTCGATGTAATAGCCATTCCAGTTTCTAAATATGGTGAGAAAGTAGTCCCAACTACATGTACTCTAACTGTATTAAAGATTCAGGATTTTTTCCAGTAAACTTTCTCTCTGTGAATGGAAAAGACTTACAAGGCAAACAAATAACAGTGCAACTTAATATCTATTGCCAAAGCACATTCGAAAAATACAGGTCGCGGTTGTTTTCTTAACCCATTTACACACATAGCAACGCGATGGCAACGACCTATGGGTCTGTATCACTCCGCTAGTGTCATATGACCGTCGACCAATGAAAGCTTAGTGTTAAGTGCCCGATGTAGTCTATTTGAAGAAGTCCACGAATAGCACGGGCGAAATCCGAACTGGCTAAGACCAGTTCCGAAGTGTAGGTTCATCGGCAGATGTACCGCAAATTTTTAATAGGATTACATAAAGACTTTACAGGGTGAATGTAAATATAACAAAATAAACCACATTTAATGGTTGAAATAGAGGGGTTCTACTGTATTCCACTTAGTTGTGAGTGTTTTGATTTCTTACTTGAAGATAGGCCGTTTTTTTTCAACTGGCAGGGCGGAGCTAACCTTTTGCAAAGATAAACTTATTTATTATTGATTTTAGGGGTGATATGTATAGTTTCGCATTTTATCGTTATTGTCTGATACTTTCAACATGGAGAAACACAATTTATGCGTACATCCATATCCACGTGAAAATGGTATATATAGTGCTCCCTCTCTACAACAACACCATATGGAAGACAAAGATTGTGTGCATTGTTTGGAGGGAGTTGCTAGAGGGAGGGAAAATTAAGACTTGGCTTATATTTGCAAACAGCTTGAATCCAGATCAGACGCTACGTAACGCGGTGTCTGATCTGGATTTAAACTATTTGTTATTCTTCATTATATTCCTTTTGTCAAAATGTCCACTAATATGTAATGTTGAGAAAAAACAGGCAGACGACAACGGTAAATTCCGATAATAAAAGAGTGTGCTGTCGCCCCCAAAGTTGAAATGCAATGGTCCGTATCGAAACTCCGCCCTGTCAGGTCAATAAAATCGGTCTATATCATCTGAACAAACTTTTACAAGTTCATGGCAGTGTTGTCCTCATGGTCAATTCAGAATTCATCTAGCTTGCTTCATGCTGGAAAGAACCAGACTGAAGGAAGGTCACCTTGTTACTTTGTTGTTTCTATGGCAACTATTTAATTTTTTAAAATGCTGATTTTTTTTCATTAAGACTATTCTGCATTTGAAAAAATAACCAGTTTGTGTCTATTTCCAAACAGACTTTACAGCGAAATCAAACAGGGCAGACCCTGATCTCAATGAGGGCTCCTACTGTTTAGAGCTCAAGATAAAGGGGAGTATTTAAAGAAATGAAATGTGTATTTATTCATTAAATCCTATGGTGTCACTGTTCATTAGAAATATCTCTTCGAGAAGATTCTAATGAGTTGTAACACTATATGATTTGGGGCTGAAATAAGTGACAAAATGCTTGATTAGTTCTGTTTACTCCCTCTTTTTTTTGGTGCCCTCTGATCAGGGTTCACACAGTTTGTAAAGGATTTACACACTGGACCCCAGCACTGTTAGGGTTAACCCATTACCCCATAGTCTGTTTATAGTTTTGAAGACAAGATACCACTTAAAGCAGGTTGAAAGTAAAGCAGAATGTGCCTTAAGGCACATTCTACTTTACTTTAAGCCTACTTTAAGCTATACTTTACTAGGATTTTTAAAATATTTCTTATGCAGCATATTTATGACAGTATAAAGTGGATATTTTTTTTCTTCAGTTGGGGAATAAATAAAAGGCGTATTTATGGGGTAATGGGTTCTTATTTTGCAATAACATACTCTGAACATGTCCAATACTTTCTCATTTATTTTTCCACCCAATTCTATGTTACAAGTATGTATGTAGTTTGTATAGCATATTATTTTCTGATATAATGTATATTTCTAAAAGTATTAAATCACGTATTACATAGAAGGAGTAGAATAAGAATCAAGCAATGGTATCACACTGAGATTTACATGCATACATCGTTGAATGCATATAATGATAATCTAAAAGTACATATAGTTGGCAATGTTTTGCATGAAAATTTATGGGTAATTGATTTAAACTGTTGAGAATTGTCAGGTACACTGTATTTCAGTAGAACAGCTGAAAAACTGCTTATTACATCATATAGAAATGATTTGGTATGTTTTGTTTGAGAAATCATGTATTTATGAGCTGACAATATGTTTAAAAAAATCTTTTAGGGACCTTCTGCATTACCTTTGTCCTGCATTAAGTATTTTGAGACTATCATGTTAAAATACATGACTTTGTATTGACTATTCTGTTTGTGAAATAGAAAGTGGCAGCACAGTTTTTAGCATAGAATTTGACTTTTAAACTTGCAACTGATTTACAATAGTTTAAAGCAGGATTAGAGTAAAAGAGCTTTCTGCTTTACTTTTATTCTGTTTTTAACTGTCACCTGCACTGGTGGCTATGGGAGGGGAGGTTAAGGACAACTGGCTGTACTTATGTGGTTTTGGCTCACCTAGGGCCCCGTTTCATAAAACTTGATACGATAAATGTTGTCCTATGTCAGATTATAAAAGTCTCAATTACTATTTATTTCTCCATCTAATCCTGTCTTGTGACATCTCTTTGAAATAGTCTTGAAAAGACGATTCCAAAGAGATGTCACAAGACAGGATTAGATAGAGAAATCAGAAATAAAATGATTTTTAAAGTTTTGACTTACGACCATTTTTGTCGTACAAAGTTTTATGAAACAGGCCCCTGACACACACTGCCAAGATCAGAAATTTTGGTTTTGTAGAATGATAGTTAAGCCGCAGTCTGACTATTCATAAATTCTAGTGTCTGGTTCCAGGTTTTCTCTTTAACCCATTACCCCATAGCCTGTTTCTAATTTTAAAAACATTTGACCACTTAAAGTAGGTTGAAAGTAAAGCAGAATGCGCCTTAAGGCGCATTCTGCTTTACTTTCAGCCTGCTTTAAGCTATCATCTGCTAGGATAAAGAATTTTTTTCTAATAATGCACAATCATGATTTAATGAATTGGAACCATTTTCTTCTTTGGAGTAATAAATTAGAGGTGTAAAAAGGCGTATTTATGGGGTAATGGGTTTTTAATAGTTGAGCCTAGAAACAAGATAAAGTAACTGTTATGCATTTCATGAGTGTTGCATGCTGACATTTGAAAGCCAAAAATCTGATTCTGTATTTTATATTGTCTTCATACACTCCTTGAAAACAGGATGTATTATGGTACATGTATTGGGTTGTTCATCAGTCTGTCTGTTCTGTTTGTTTACGCAATAACTCAAACCATTTTTATGCCCCCTGCATCAACAGATGCGGAGGCATATAGTAATCATCCTGTCCGTCAGTCCGTCCGTAACAAGGTTAAGTAGAATTTACCGTTTCGTCTAGCATCAACACCGCTTACCTAAATGCTTGGATACTTATACAGTTGTTGCCTTTGACCATTCCCTATCCACCAATATCACCAAACTTTGATTTTGACCTTGACCTAATTTTAACCTAGAATATTTTAAATGGGCTCTTTCTGGGTTAACTAGATTTTACCGTTTCGTTTTCGATACTTATACAGTTGTTGACTTGGACCATTACCAACTCACCAATAATACCCAAGCTCAGTTTGACCTTGACCTAATTTGGACTTAGAAAAATTCAGAATATATTGTCAAGGATGCCACCGGGGGCATAAGCGTTTATTGAACGCGCAGTCTTGTTATTTTCTTGGTAAGATGCTTTGCAGCCTAAATAGTTTGAATGAGTTTGTAAATTGTACAATTACGACTTTAATTGGTGGAGTTATGCCCCTTGACAAGCGTACCTTGTGCTCAAGGTACGCTTGTTGTAGATATTTTAACTGACACATTGTGCTTTATACATTTAGCACAAATACACTGACTGGATTTATTTAATGTTTATCGATCATGACATCATATAAATTAGTTTGTAAGAAATCTTTGCTCATTTTTCATGACATACTCAACCACCAAAACATATATTCTTCTTGTTTCTCACTTTCCCTCATAGGTTTTTTTCAGTGTTAAAAACATACAGGTTGATAGTGGAGCAAAATGCTCCTTTAGAATAATTCTACTGGTATTGCCAACCTGCTTCAAGAGGTCACTTGACTTAAAACTAGAAACAGGCTATGGGTTGAAGCTTGAAGGGTTCAAATTTATCAGATCATTTCTCAGTAGTTTAACCCATTACCCCATAAATATGCCTTTTTACACTCTTAATTTATTCCTCCATTGAAAAAATAGTTCCAATTTATACAATTCTGAATATGCAGCATAAGAAATCTTTTCTCTATCCTAGCAGATGGTAGCTTAAAGCAGGCTGAAAGTAAAGTAGAATGTGCCTTAAGGCACATTCTACTTTACTTTCAACCTGCTTTAAGTGGTCATGTACCGTTAATGGTAGAAACAGGCTGTTGGGGAATGGGTTAACAGGTTGATAATCAGCGTACATCTTACATGCTTTAACAGTGTTACTGTGTACATCTTGTGGGCTTAACAGGAGCAATTAGAATCAACAGTTATTCCACCAGAATCATTTATAAACTCAATCTACTTCTGTTTTTTCCCCTTTTGTTGGAGATTGTAGCAGTATTTATGAATTGCAATTGTCTCATAATCACCCATGATTGTTTACTTCTGTCCATCATTATAAGTGATATAGACTGGTTGCATACATCTGTGTTTATATACAGTTTCGAGAAGACGTTATTCTTTCCCAATAAACATGTTTATGCTAAAACAATTATTTCCATTGCAAACAGTTTGGAGCCAGATCAGACGCCAGGTAACCTGGCGTCTGATCAGGCTCCAAACTGTTTGCCATGCAAATCGAAATATATTTTTAGAAAATTTAAAAAAAATGTAACTGTCTGCCGTTTAGTGCCTTGTGTTAACGTTTCAGTTGTGTTTAAATGGGAAAGAATAACGCCTTCTCTGCTGTACATGTGTAAGTGTGGTCAAACTTGTGCTGAAATCTAACCTATCATCAAAGCAACGTATCTTAACCCTTTACTCCATAGAAGCACCTTTTAGCACATCTGATTTATTCCTCCTCTGAAGAAAATAGCTCCAATTTATACAGTCATATACATGTACTATAAGAAATATTTTCTATATCCTAGCAGATGGTAGCTAAAAGCAGGCTGAAAGTAAAGCAGAATGTGCCTTAGGGCACATTCTGCTTTACTTTCAACCTGCTTTAAGTGGTTGTCTGTCTTCAATACTAGAAACAGGCTATGGAGTAAAGGGTTAAAACTGGTGGCTTTTACCCATTCCCCCATAGCCTGTTTCTAGTTTTGAAGATGGGTGACCACTTAAAGCAGATTGAAAGTAAAGCAGAATGTGTCTCAAGGTGCTTTCTGCTTTACTTTCAGCTGTAGTCTACCATCTGCTTGGATGTAGGAAATATTTCTTATGGTGCATTTTCTTGACCGTATAAATTGGAACTATTTTCTTCAGTGGAGGAATATATTAAAGCTGTAATAAGATATATCTATGGAGTAATGGATTAATCTCGCCTGTACTTCTTTGGTGCGGTGATATTCTTGTTAAAATCGATTAACACAGGTTTGATAATGTGCAGAATGATAACTTTGAACATCTAAACCACTCATTTGTAAAATTGCATATGTTATACTACATGTACATGTATATACATGTAGCCTAGGTGATCATTTTTCTGAATTTGTATTTTTCAGATATTATATTAAAAAATATTTTTCTGTCAAAATTGTTTTCAATTTAAGCTTTACTTATGAGTGTTCTGTCCTATGGACAAAATCATTATGCCAATGTTGCAAAAAGAAAACAGGAAAACCTCTCTATTACGTCCATTGAAGTAAGGCTAATTGATTGTATAAAAGACATGTGACAGCTTAAAGCAAGGTGAAAGTAAACAGGAAACTCCTAAAGAAGCTACATGTACATAACTTAACTCTTTCCTCCCTGAAACTTTAAATGGACAATCCCAGTTTCCATTTAAGTCTTGTCCATTTCTGACTTTTCATGATTGTTTTTGTCAATGTTTGGCATTATGACAAACAGTGAAGACCCTGATCAGAGGGCTCCTTTCGGAGCCCTCTGATCTTGGCCTTCACTGTTTGCATAGGACAAGTATACTATTCACATGTACACTGTTTGAAAAGGACGCTTATATACGGGACTAGGGTTCAAAGGGTTAAGACTAAATTAATTAACACAATTTAGTTGTAATAATTGAGTGGTCTTAATAAAGAGGTTTTACTGTATTTCATCTTTTCCATTGAACAATTTAGCCTGTGCTGAGTGGCTATTTGACCCCAATTCTGCTGAATATATATATGAGCGTGCCATGACAAAATCTGCCTACTGCATTGCAACATTGTACAGACCATGCACCGTTGTCACTCCAGGCTCTGTATATGAGTTTAGTCTACACTGCTAAATACTGTATGCAATACAGCTACATAAAATGCTTTAGATGCATGTGAGTGTCAAACAGAATAGATCAAGGCCAGTTGATGTGTCTTTGACGCTGCTGCTGGCCTTAATCTACACTGTTTGAAATACAATAAGGCAGATTTTCTCATGGCATGGCTCATATATATATATATATATATATATAACTCTGCCGAATAAGAAAATCTATGGTCTGAACTATTGCATTGGTCAATAAAATATGGAAATATTTGTTTAGGAAAGAGTGCAAACTCTTGTTAGGCCTATTTTGTAAGAAAACGGTGAAAACCCTGATCAGAGAGCTCTTACAGGAGCTCTCTGATCTTGGTCTACACTGTGTAAAAAAGCATTGGTAAAAACTGTTTTATGGAGAAAGAATAAGTGAAAATACATGGATAGTCCTGTTGACTTGCGGAAGAACAAAAAAACTGCAGCAAAACTATGTTGAGACTTTCCCCCATCTCTTCCAGTGTTAGCTCTGTCCTTGGTAGGAATGCCTGATTAACTCTAAGCATGCTAGGGGTGAAACCATTATAACATTTGCAAACAGCTTGGATCCTGATGAGATGCCGCGTAATGCAGCATCTCATCAGGATTAAAATTGTTTGACACTCTGACCCTGCTTTAATCTACCATCTGCCAAGGTATAAAAAAATGTTTCTTATGGTGTATATTCATAACTGTACAAAGTGGAACTTGTTTCATCAATGGACAACTAATTACAGGCTAAATGGTGTATCTATTTAGTAATGGGTTAATGTTCAGTTAGCACTATAGGTCTGCACTAATATCACCTGACAACAGGGCTTCCATTTCCCCGGATTTTTCTGAAATCTTCTGATTTTTATCCTAGCAGATTGTACCTTGAAGCAGATTGTAAGTAAAGCAGAATGCGCATTCTGCTTTTCTTTCAACCTGCTTTAAGTAATCGCTCTTGAAAAATAGAAAATTTGAAAATCTTAGGATTTTTCAAAATCAACTTATGGCAGCCCTGTGACAATCTATAGTCACCAAGTGAAGAAGAAGTAACTCAGCACAGTTACTGATCAACATTATCAAGATTAACCCTTTACCCCATAGCCTGTTTATAGTTTTGAAGATAGGCGACCACTTAAAGCAGGTTGAAAGTAAAGCAGAATGTGCCTTATGGCACATTCTGCTTTACTTTCAGCCTGCTTTAAGCTATTATCTGCTAGAATATAGAAAATATTTTCTATATTTAATAGTATAAATTGGAACTATTTTCTTCAGTAGAGTAATAAATTAAAGGCGTAAAAAGGCGTATTTATGGGGGAATGGGTTAATATGTTGCCCTAAGTGTTGTACATTTATTTACATTCTACATATTTATTTTTCTATCAGACTGTGTGTACAGCCATGATTTATTCATAATCCTCAGATAATCACTTACATTTCACTTTGAATTTGAAGTAAAAATATGTAAAACTTAGATCTTAGTTTATTGTCTCTGGATCATATTCCCAAACATCTTAACAAAAGGCTTTATTAGGATCGATTGATGTCTGTCCGTCCACAATTGTTCTACAAGATAAAAAATCTAGGCCAAGTTTGAATGAGGGTCATATCGGGTCAAAATCTAGGTCACTAGGTCAAATCATAGAAAAACCCTGTTAACACAAGAGGTTACAAGTCTCATTTGATTTTCATGAAACTTAGCCAAAATGTTTGACTTATTGATATCTAGGTCAAGCTTGAATGTGGGTCATGTAGTCAAAACCTAGGTCAAATTATAGAAAAAAACCTTGTTAACACTCAAAAGGCTGCAAATCTCATTAGATCCTCATGAAACTTGGTAAAAATGTTTGCCTCATTTATTTCTAGATCATGTTGAATATGGGTCATGTCCGGTCAAAAACTAGGTCACTAGGTCAAAGCATAGAAAACCCTTGTTAACACTCTAGAGGCTACAAATCTCCTTAGATCTTCATGAAACTTGGTCAAAATATTGGACATATTGATATCTAGGTCATGTTTGAATGTGGGTCATGTCTGGTCAAAAACTAGGTCACTAGGTCAAATCATAGAAATACATTGTTTTCAATCTAAAAGCTACATTTCTTATTAAATTTTGATCTTCATGAAACTTGCACAAAATATTTGCCTCATTGAAATCTAGGCCATGGTTGAATGTGTGTCATGTCGGTTTGAATGGGTGTTATATCTAGTATAGTTTAAAAATATTTATTTCCTCATATTTACATGGAATTAAGGTTGTGTCAAAGTTATTAGCTCATCTGAGCCAAAGGCTCAATGTGAGCTATTGTGATGGCCCTGTGTCTGTTGTGCCTTGTCTGTCGTTGTTAACATTTGCCTCGAATGACATATTTTCCTATACCGCACTGCTTGAAAGATTTTAACTAAACCTTACTTTGGTGTTTCTTGGGTCAAGCTCTTTCAAATTGGTTCAAAGAATTAAAAATACTGCAGGACTCTGGTTCTGGAATATTGTTCATTTGAAGTTTCATGGGTGAATGAGGTAACCTCAACAAGAGCCAAAGGGCTCTTAGGTGCTCACAGGAGTACAAAGTTCCCAGATTTACATAGCGTTATCACTAAAGGTGAGTAATACCCTACTAGCCCCTTGTAACAAGATGCAAATGTGTCGGGGGATAATGTTGATGTGTTTGTTTACTCCATAACTATGCACTTTTCATAAGCCTTTTCTATGATTTGACTTAAAAATCTTCTCCTCTAAAACGGTAAAGTACAGAGCTTAGATATTTGGCACATAGCATCATCTACAGGTCCTCTGTTCAAATTATGCCCCTGGGGTAAAAAGTGGCACCATCCGTGGGGTCACAGTTTTACATAGAGTTATATAGTGAGATTTTCAAAGGTCTATTTCTGACCCCATGGGGTAAAAGCAATGCCACTGCCACAGAACATAACTCATTCTCTCCAATTTGTCAGCTATTCTCAAGTGAGCGAAATATGGCCCACGGGCCTCTTGTTTATTATTTGACCTACTGACCTACGTTTTATTCAGACATAACCCATATTCTCAATTGTCCTAGATTTTGTTAAGGTGGTGGATCTGAGATAGTTTGGCGAACTTATGGCAAAAGATGTGGACCCTAGAGTACTTTGAAGTGTTTCCTATGATTTGACCTACTGGCCCACTATTTGACCCCAAATAATCCTTATAACTAGATTTTGTAAAAATGGTCATTCTGAGCAAGTTAAATGAAATTGTAGCTAAAAATACGGCCCCTACAGTCCTTAGAAGCTTTTTTATGTTTTGACCTACTGACCTAATTTTTACCCTAATGTGACAAAACCTAGCTTTTATCAAGATAATCGTTCTAAGCAAGTTTTTAGAAGATTGGAATAATATATGACCTCTGAGTGGCAAAAACTTTTTTCTACGATTTGACCAACTGGCCTACTTTATGACCCAAACTTTATCAAGAAACATGACACTGACAAAATCTCATAAAGATATAGCCAAAATTATTACTTGTAGAAGGTTTTTTTTTTTTAACTTTTAAGTCGATATTTCCTAACATGGAAAATGACCACGCCCTTTAGCGGCCATGTTTTTTGACGGATCAAAATTCTTTGAACAAGTTTTAAAGTCTATCCATTGAGAACCCTTTTGGTGAAAATCAAACGGAAACCGGACCAGTAGTTTCGGAGAAGAATATTATTTGTGCACGGTTGTCATGGCAACAGTGCCATTGGCCCCACCCCTTTTTTTGAACAACTTTTGAAGCTCAAACCAACAGCATGTTTCTGACCAAGCTTTGTTACACTGGGGCTATTGATTTCAGAGAAGAAGTTTGCAATTGTTGACGAACGTACGGTCAGAGCGGTATCATAAAAGCTCACACTGAGCACTCTGTTGTCTGGTAAGTATGGAAGGCCGGTGCGCCATGCTAAATGCGAATTGCTATATGCGAATTGCGAAATGCTAGTTTAATACAAAACTCTTAAAATGCTTAATGCTGATTGCGAAATGCCATTTGCTAATTGCAAAAATGCTAAATGCGAATTGCAAAAAATGCTATTCACAAATTCCTACATGCCAAATGCGAAGTGCTGTACTAAGGCCAAACAAACAAAAAAAACATGTTTTCGGTAACCCGACCGACCCTAGTTTTTCCCTCCGATCCTAAACTTTTTCTTTTCATTTTTCGAAATTAACCATTGACATATTCAACAGGCAGACAACACATTTTATTGACATATTTGACAAACATACAACACATTACAAAATATTATTAATTCCACCTATCATATATAAGCCACTACTTTGCCGGTTTGGTATCCCAATATTGGTTAACAATCATACCAGATTTCAATGTTTAAGGTAAATTTGGTTTTGGGGCCTATCAATTAAATTAATAACAATTTGAATATAATTATATAAAATACTCCATCAGAAAAGTTAAATACATGTATATCATCATTATATGATTGTGTTAAAAAAAAATAGGGTCGGTTTGGGTACCGGAAACCGAGGTATTTTTGTTTGGTCTAAGTACAGCAATTCGCAATTGGCATTAAGGAATTTGCGAATAGCATTTTTGCAATTCGCATTTAGCATTTTTGCAATCCGCAAATGACATTTCGCAAAACGCATTCGCAATCAGCATTTAACATTTGGCATTTTACAAATAGCATTTAGCATTAAACACCCCTAATAGAGTTTTGTATGGAAGGCCGGTGCGCCATGCTAAATGCTAAATGCGAATTGCTTAAACATGACAAGTTGCATCTTAACAGTTGGTCCTGGAGAGCTTTATCACTGCCCGATTCTGCATTTTTGAACCTGGTTTAGCAAGTTTACTACAAATAAGTTCAATTTATCTTAATGGAGTAGGTTTCAGACCACTAAATGACATTTCATGCAGCCAAAGGGTCAAAGGCTGTTCAAATGAAGTTGTGAATATGCGTCTGTCCCGTATTCATCCCTGTTTGCATCCAAAGAGCAGCTCCAAGAAGCTTTTCCCTGCCTCTGTCCGCCAGATAAAATAAGTTTTGTGACAAAACAAGGTGGTTATATCCGTTTTTATAAGAATTTGACTATGAATTTCAGTATATATACAGCTAGGGGGTGTATAAAAACCTTGAAAATCGATGTTTTATACACACCTGTCTGGCTTTTCTTGCCCCATTTAGGCACATGTGTCATCGTAAATACATTGTTTATCTCAAATCATGACGCTTAGGCAGTAATGAAGGCTTTGGAATGCCAAAACCATGATTTTCAGTTCACAGACCTTTAGCCTGCTACCCTTTGGCAGCAATTTCTTGCAAAAAAGTCACATTTCTTGCCTTTAATATCCTACTTAGGCCTTCCAACTGGCTGCATATTGCTTTAAGCAGCCTTTTCTGGTGCATACAAGTGTCTGCTGAAACAAACATAAAAATAATTGAACTACAGGCACTGATGACGTAATACTGGAGTATTGCTTAAACATGAGTACAGCGGCCATGGAAGATGGGTTGGCTCCTTGAGAGTACCAAAAACCGACCCTGAATTGGATGTAAACCTAAATTTTAGGTTCTAAAAGGTAGAAAAATGTCTAATGTACGTTTTAAGTGCGTTTAGTAGGTTGTAGATCCGTCCACGTGTCTCAGGGAAACATTTGAAAGTCAAAAAATGTGATTTTAGAGCAAAAATCACAATCCGTCACGCTTGAGTGAACATGATATCCAGTTATGCCTAGATCTCAAGTTAATTGGACAGAGTGTCTCGAGTACTTGCACTTAAGGTTGCATAACTGTCCTTGAGCTTAAACATGTACATTTTATGTGAGAAAAAACTTTTAGCAAAGGTGGACGAAAATTGACCAAAATTGAATAGTTTGCGTCCTCTTTAGACCTCCAAAAATAGGTCAAATGATTGTTGCTCTGAAAAATTCTTAGTCAGATTTTTTTCGTAATTGAGTCATTTACAAGAATTCCAAATTTGAACAAAATACTCAAAAATATGATGTCTCTTTAAACACGACAAGTTGCATCTTAACAGTTGGTCCTGGAGAGCCTTTTCACTGCCCGATTCTGCATTTTTGAACCTGGTTTAGCAAGTTTACTACAAATAAGTTCAATTTATCTTAATGGAGTAGGTTTCAGACCACTAAATGACATTTCATGCAGCCAAAGGGTCAAAGGCTGTTCAAATGAAGTTGTGAATATGCGTCTGTCCCGTATTCATCCCTGTTTGCATCCAAAGAGCAGCTCCAAGAAGCTTTTCCCTGCCTCTGTCCGCCAGATAAAATAAGTTTTGTGACAAAACAAGGTGGTTATATCCGTTTTTATAAGAATTTGACTATGAATTTCAGTATATATACAGCTAGGGGGTGTATAAAAACCTTGAAAATCGATGTTTTATACACACCTGGCTGGCTTTTCTTGCCCCATTTAGGCACATGTGTCATCGTAAATACATTGTTTATCTCAAATCATGACGCTTAGGCAGTAATGAAGGCTTTGGAATGCCAAAACCATGATTTTCAGTTCACAGACCTTTAGCCTGCTACCCTTTGGCAGCAATTTCTTGCAAAAAAGTCACATTTCTTGCCTTTAATATCCTACTTAGGCCTTCCAACTGGCTGCATATTGCTTTAAGCAGCCTTTTCTGGTGCATACAAGTGTCTGCTGAAACAAACATAAAAATAATTGAACTACAGGCACTGATGACGTAATACTGGAGTATTGCTTAAACATGAGTACAGCGGCCATGGAAGATGGGTTGGCTCCTTGAGAGTACCAAAAACCGACCCTGAATTGGATGTAAACCTAAATTTTAGGTTCTAAAAGGTAGAAAAATGTCTAATGTACGTTTTAAGTGTGTTTAGTAGGTTGTAGATCCGTCCACGTGTCTCAGGGAAACATTTGAAAGTCAAAAAATGTGATTTTAGAGCAAAAATCACAATCCGTCACGCTTGAGTGAACATGATATCCAGTTATGCCTAGATCTCAAGTTAATTGGACAGAGTGTCTCGAGTACTTGCACTTAAGGTTGCATAACTGTCCTTGAGCTTAAACATGTACATTTTATGTGAGAAAAAACTTTTAGCAAAGGTGGACGAAAATTGACCAAAATTGAATAGTTTGCGTCCTCTTTAGACCTCCAAAAATAGGTCAAATGATTGTTGCTCTGAAAAATTCTTAGTCAGATTTTTTTCGTAATTGAGTCATTTACAAGAATTCCAAATTTGAACAAAATACTCAAAAATATGATGTCTCTTTAAACACGACAAGTTGCATCTTAACAGTTGGTCCTGGAGAGCCTTTTCACTGCCCGATTCTGCATTTTTGAACCTGGTTTAGCAAGTTTACTACAAATAAGTTCAATTTATCTTAATGGAGTAGGTTTCAGACCACTAAATGACATTTCATGCAGCCAAAGGGTCAAAGGCTGTTCAAATGAAGTTGTGAATATGCGTCTGTCCCGTATTCATCCCTGTTTGCATCCAAAGAGCAGCTCCAAGAAGCTTTTCCCTGCCTCTGTCCGCCAGATAAAATAAGTTTTGTGACAAAACAAGGTGGTTATATCCGTTTTTATAAGAATTTGACTATGAATTTCAGTATATATACAGCTAGGGGGTGTATAAAAACCTTGAAAATCGATGTTTTATACACACCTGGCTGGCTTTTCTTGCCCCATTTAGGCACATGTGTCATCGTAAATACATTGTTTATCTCAAATCATGACGCTTAGGCAGTAATGAAGGCTTTGGAATGCCAAAACCATGATTTTCAGTTCACAGACCTTTAGCCTGCTACCCTTTGGCAGCAATTTCTTGCAAAAAAGTCACATTTCTTGCCTTTAATATCCTACTTAGGCCTTTCAACTGGCTGCATATTGCTTTAAGCAGCCTTTTCTGGTGCATACAAGTGTCTGCTGAAACAAACATAAAAATAATTGAACTACAGGCACTGATGACGTAATACTGGAGTATTGCTTAAACATGAGTACAGCGGCCATGGAAGATGGGTTGGCTCCTTGAGAGTACCAAAAACCGACCCTGAATTGGATGTAAACCTAAATTTTAGGTTCTAAAAGGTAGAAAAATGTCTAATGTACGTTTTAAGTGCATTTAGTAGGTTGTAGATCCGTCCACGTGTCTCAGGGAAACATTTGAAAGTCAAAAAATGTGATTTTAGAGCAAAAATCACAATCCGTCACGCTTGAGTGAACATGATATCCAGTTATGCCTAGATCTCAAGTTAATTGGACAGAGTGTCTTGAGTACTTGCACTTAAGGTTGCATAACTGTCCTTGAGCTTAAACATGTACATTTTATGTGAGAAAAAACTTTTAGCAAAGGTGGACGAAAATTGACCAAAATTGAATAGTTTGCGTCCTCTTTAGACCTCCAAAAATAGGTCAAATGATTGTTGCTCTGAAAAATTCTTAGTCAGATTTTTTTCGTAATTGAGTCATTTACAAGAATTCCAAATTTGAAAAATAATCAAAAATATGATGTCTCTTTAAACACGACAAGTTGCATCTTAACAGTTGGTCCTGGAGAGCTTTTTCACTGCCCGATTCTGCATTTTTGAACCTGGTTTAGCAAGTTTACTACAAATAAGTTCAATTTATCTTAATGGAGTAGGTTTCAGACCACTAAATGACATTTCATGCAGCCAAAGGGTCAAAGGCTGTTCAAATGAAGTTGTGAATATGCGTCTGTCCCGTATTCATCCCTGTTTGCATCCAAAGAGCAGCTCCAAGAAGCTTTTCCCTGCCTCTGTCCGCCAGATAAAATAAGTTTTGTGACAAAACAAGGTGGTTATATCCGTTTTTATAAGAATTTGACTATGAATTTCAGTATATATACAGCTAGGGGGTGTATAAAAACCTTGAAAATCGATGTTTTATACACACCTGGCTGGCTTTTCTTGCCCCATTTAGGCACATGTGTCATCGTAAATACATTGTTTATCTCAAATCATGACGCTTAGGCAGTAATGAAGGCTTTGGAATGCCAAAACCATGATTTTCAGTTCACAGACCTTTAGCCTGCTACCCTTTGGCAGCAATTTCTTGCAAAAAAGTCACATTTCTTGCCTTTAATATCCTACTTAGGCCTTCCAACTGGCTGCATATTGCTTTAAGCAGCCTTTTCTGGTGCATACAAGTGTCTGCTGAAACAAACATAAAAATAATTGAACTACAGGCACTGATGACGTAATACTGGAGTATTGCTTAAACATGAGTACAGCGGCCATGGAAGATGGGTTGGCTCCTTGAGAGTACCAAAAACCGACCCTGAATTGGATGTAAACCTAAATTTTAGGTTCTAAAAGGTAGAAAAATGTCTAATGTACGTTTTAAGTGCGTTTAGTAGGTTGTAGATCCGTCCACGTGTCTCAGGGAAACATTTGAAAGTCAAAAAATGTGATTTTAGAGCAAAAATCACAATCCGTCACGCTTGAGTGAACATGATATCCAGTTATGCCTAGATCTCAAGTTAATTGGACAGAGTGTCTCGAGTACTTGCACTTAAGGTTGCATAACTGTCCTTGAGCTTAAACATGTACATTTTATGTGAGAAAAAACTTTTATCAAAGGTGGACGAAAATTGACCAAAATTGAATAGTTTGCGTCCTCTTTAGACCTCCAAAAATAGGTCAAATGATTGTTGCTCTGAAAAATTCTTAGTCAGATTTTTTTCGTAATTGAGTCATTTACAAGAATTCCAAATTTGAACAAAATACTCAAAAATATGATGTCTCTTTAGGTGAGAGACCAGTAAATAACGAGTGATTTCATTGGTCAAAGCAAAAAACGGTAGAGACTCCTGACAGCTAATTGCAAATGGCGGCCTCTATTCAGCAAATAAATCAAATAATGTAATGAAAATGTTTTCTATACTTGCGATAGACATTTTCACACAAGTTCAGTGTATTTTAGAGAAGCGAAAATGCACTCTGGTTATTTTTTGGAGCGATATTTAATATGCAGTAAATTTCTGGTTGGGTCTAAGAAATTTACAGCAAAACGGGGGTCATCCTGTTTCGGCGGATGTAGCAAAAAATCTGGTGTGGTCAACCTGTCACTTACAGTTTATTTTTAGATGAGACTTGGTTAGCTCTTTCGAAGGAAAAATTCCGTTCCCCTCATCGGGTTCAAATATCGTCAACACAGCCTTGAACGTTATAATGGAGGTCTATGGAAAATGATTTAGTGGTCTCTGACCTAAATGCGAATTGCGAAATGCTATTTAAGTACAAAACTCTATTAGGGGTGTTTAATGCTAAATGCTATTTGTAAAATGCCAAATGTTAAATGCTGATTGCGAATGCGTTTTGCGAAATGTCATTTGCGGATTGCAAAAATGCTAAATGCGAATTGTAAAAATGCTATTAGCAAATTCCTTAATGCCAATTGCGAATTGCTGTACTAAGACCAAACAAAAATACCTCGGTTTCCGGTACCCAATGCGGATTCTAAATGCCTCTGACAAAATTCTAAACCTTATAGACAGTTTTAGACACTGCAAACACAAATACAATGATGTCTAGTTTGCTAACACTCACACAGCTACTGTGTTTGTCAATAGTTGTACAGGGGGGCAATGGAGTCAATGTTTCGACCAGTCGGCTAGAGGAAAGAATAGAGGCACTGGAACGGCAAGGTAAGCGGTCGGCTAGGTTAACATATAGTTGGTACTTGAATGTACTTTTGTGGGTAGGTTTGGTTCAAGTTAGACTCTCCCAGCTCATGATTGAATAACACACCATCGTTTTAAAACAATTCAATCATACATTGCACCCGTTAACGTTAACCTGGGTTTGTAGCCGGTTACTGTTGTAAGTTAATTTATTCGGCGTAGCTGTCTGATTTCTCCTTGAGCCTCAAACCTTATATGGCCCAACCAATCGTGAATGACCAGAAATGAAAGCTTAAGGACACGTGCTTAAAATCGAATAGTCTGATTGGGTAGCGGTTAGACTTGACTTCTGACTTTTACAAATTTGTAAAATAAGAGACACAGACTGTTATAGGCTGATTTGCTATGTAGCGGTACCAGTAGTAAACACGACTTTCCGCTACTGCTAGTGAGTTATAACCGAGACATTTTACGTGTCCCGACCGGTAGGTAGTGATTTGAATGACATAGTGTTTCTATTTTAAGATATGACATATTGTCGCAAGTTCGGCAATGATTTGATGCGTTCTGCAAATCAGAACGAAATTGTTCATAATAGAATTGATCATAATTTTAATCTAGTACCAAGTATATGAAAAAGAAAGAATAGCAGTAACAATTCAGTGAGATTACGAGAAAACTGGCGTTTGAATTTAACCTAGATATCGAAAAGATTTCGAGCATGATGGGTATTTTTTGTGTTAACACCGTTTTCCCCCAGCGCATGCGCATCTCTGTGACCTCAAATGTAAACAAACCGTGATTTTTTTAACGCGATCGCAATCTCTTGGTTAAATGCGAAAACCCAACAACACGTAGATACCTAAAACGTACATTGCTACACTTTGTAGATATTTTTATAATAAATCAGAACATAGAACTAACTCTACAAGACAAATTCCATACACGAATTCTTGAAGCGGACACAAGTTTGCTTTATTTACCGGTGGCAACATGAATTTCTCATTTTAGGGATCGTTTCAAACAATTCATATTCGGCATATTTCGGGGGTGCTTTCCAAAAATCTCAAATCAAAATCAGGTGATTGAGAATATTTAAACAATCAAACCATATTTAATATATAAACAACTAACAAAAGAGCACACACATACGATCTCATTAATGAACCCCTGGAACGACATTATATTTTGTGACAGTTGTCGTCCCTGGATATGGCAAAGACGAGAAATAGCTCCATATCATGTAACTGTGCACATGTGGACTAGGTATCTACAAATTACAAAATAAAAATGATACACGTAGATCTAGACATGGAAGTATAATTCCGTGATCTAGATCTGTCTTTAAAAATTCTCATCACTTTCAGTCACATCATAGGAAGAAGTAAGTGCAATTCAATTGGCTTATAAAGATGGAAGTGGAAATTTGACCCCCCCCCCCCCCCCCCATGTGAACCAAGCAGTAGATCCATGTGTAAACTGTACCTTCTGTCAAGAATTGTAAATCTCTCTACAACCACCTCCTCTGAAAAAGTACTTATTGATGGAATAAAAACAGCTGACAAACAGCTGACAACTTGCAGCAAAATGTAGCCCGATCAAAAGCATAAACGTGTGTAAATGCTCTCTGCTGTACGTTCACCTTCAATCTTTGAGAGACCAACTGCCTTAACAAACTAATGATTAACCTCAGATCCAGTAGTTTAATGATTGCAAAAACTCATTCTTGGCGACACTCAAGACCTGCAGTCTTTGATTATATGTATGTGGTCGTAGATTACTGCGCGTGTCTTATTTGATAAATATTAAGCTTAAAATCCTGATTTACCATCCTATTTATTGAACTTGGATAAAATCAATTCCATATACATCATTACTTTCACCACCTATTCCGCCGAATATCTTTTTTAAAGATATTTCTTGTTATTACATGGTTTTGCTTTGCAGTTTTTTTGTGGCGTTTTTTTTGTTGTTGCAAAATTTAACTTCCCCATAGTTGCATGTGTAATAGATATTTGTTTGTCTTCAAGGCACATGATTACTAAAGCGACTTGACAAGCAAGAAGAACAGCTGCAGTCCCAGTCTCTGGTGATAAAGAAACAAGAGAAACTCTTGCTGCAACAAGACCATGAAACAAAGGAACTTAAGGTACTCGTACGGACGCTAAATCACACAGTACAACACCAGGGACAGGCTATAACAAAACTGAAGACTTCTAACAAACAAGAAGAACAGCTGCAGTCCCAGTCTCTGGTGATAAAGAAACAAGAGAAACTCTTGCTGCAGCAAGCTGATGAAACAGAGGAATTTAAGACACTCGTATGGACGCTAAATCACACAGTACAAGACCAAGGACTGACTATAACAAGACTGCAAACTTCTAACCGCCCAGCAGGCACACAACGTTGTTTCAACGTTGAATCAACGTTGATTTTCCGTCGTAACGTTGATCAACCTGATTTCAACCATAGACGACCATCCATCGGTAGCCAATTTACAGCCAACGTTGAATCAACGTTTATAATGGTTGTAGATAAAAAATTAAAAAATACTGAAATTGAAATTTCTGATTAATTATATCGCAGTGTTTAATGTCTAACCACGTCGACTATGATTTATCGTTAAAATAAATTCAATTTAGAAAATCTAATGACAACGTTGAATCAACGTTGAATCAACGTTGATAATGGTCGCCCAGCAGTCGATCTTCCGTCGCAACGTTGATCAATCCTTTTTCACCCTTGGACGACCATGGGTCGGTACCGAATTTATTGCCAACGTTGAATCAACGTTGAAAATGGTCGTGGGAAAAAACAAATCGATGAAAATGAAAATTCTGATAAATTATATTGCAGTGGTTATGTCTCATCACGTCAACTATGATTTATCGTAAAAAAATATATTCAATTTAAAAATCTACTGCCAAAGTTGAATCAACGTTGAATCAACATTGTCAGATAATGGACGTAGGTAAAAATTATTATTTTTTAATAAATAATCATAACAACTTCAACTTAAATATTAATTTGATACTTCATAGTTTAGATGCAAAAGAAATAAGTTCTAAGTTCTTAATAGTAAGCACTGAACTTTACATTCAAGTTTACAATTAAAAGGAATAAAATACAAAAAGCAAGAAAAGCAAACCAATTCAATGTAAAAATGTTTAATTATAGATTCTCAGCGTACTAATAAATGAAGCAACCATATTTGATAAGCTGTAATCAAATATCTTCCAACGCCCATGCGTTGTCTACTCTACTATTAGTAGAGTAGAGCTCCTAAAACCTAAGTTGAAGGGAGCATTTGAAAATAAAACAATATCTGGAGAAAACAACGCACACAAAAACGGACAGCCCACTCGAAACAATGTTGTTTTGACGTTGAATCAACGTCATTTCAACGTTGAAACTTCAACCATTATCAACGTTGAATCAACGTTGAGGTTCAACGTCAACACAACTTTCAAAATCAAATATAAATCGTACGTTGTTTCAACGTTGATTCAACGTTGGTGTGCCTGCTGGGCGATTGCTTTCACAACACACAAACTCTTCAAACTATCACAATAGTAGTATTTCTATACAATCAGAAGGGACAGTGAACGACACCATGAGTATAGCAACTGTGCTGACGAATAAGGTCAAACATTTACGGAATGAGTTACCTGGCATTAGGCAAACTGAGCTTCACCGTAAGTCTAACATTGTTTGTTCACACCCTTCACTGCCATGGCGTAATCAATTACAACCAATTTCCGTCTGCTTTTAATTCTCAAATTTGAAATTTAGGTATTTTGACTTGAAATAAAAGTCAAACAGTTTGAAATTACCATTGTTCTTGTGGGTTAGGCAGTGAATGGGTTAATTGAAAATCCTAGCTGATATACAAACGGAATATCACCACAGTGTATGTTCCGGGGTCTGGTATCAGTTCGAGTTGGTTTTGTAATCCAGATCACTTGAGAGGCGTCACACATTGTGGTGATAATCCTTTTATTATATACCTCAATTGTTTGGGACTAGATCTACTCGTATATGTTGTTTATTCGAATAATCAATATATACATACTCATACTTGTTAAAACTCCTGCTTACATATGCAGTCTGAAACTATTTGTGGAAGTCATGTGACCACCAATAATTACGTACGTCATGCAATATTTCATTATTTATATTGATGACGTATTGTCTTGTTCTCAACTTTATCCGCCATTTCTATTGGTTCGATTGGATTGGATTGGAGGAAAACATTAGTAAGTATAGGTTAGAGCTAAATGGTTGAGCGCGAATAAACGATATAGATCTAGTTCGATCGAGGGAGCGTACCCCCCGAGAACTATGTCGTTTATTCGCGCGCAACCATGGTCTTACCTATTTAGCACTGGCTTGGGCTCGAGGAAAATAAGAAAACCCTTCGTTTCTGCTTTTTGTTTTAGACGAAAAAGACATTTTTATTTGTAATATTAGAGTGTATGTCAAAATCCCCTTGGTCCAAAAATGACAAAGTAGTCAAAATCCCCTTGATGAAAATTACAGGGTAGTCAAAATCCCCTTGATGAAAATTGCAAGGGTGTCAAAATCCCCTTGATGGGTAGTCAAAACCCCCTTGGTCAGGAAATGAACTTAATAATACTCAATTATATTAGAAATATTGATTAGTATTAATCAAACTTGTTATATAACTGAAGATAACTGAAGATATGCATAATATAAAAAAACAATTACTCTTTTTCCCAATGCTATGGCAGTAACCAAGTAGGCAGATAGAGTCTCACACATCTGCCCGCATGAAACCCCAAACCCCTAGAAAAATCCATCTATACAAGAAAGCCGACTGGGACGGACTGAAGACACATCTACAGAACTTGCACATTGCACTCACAACATCAAACACATACAACAACACTACCACTGAAGATCTCTGGCGGATCATCTCCTCATCTATAGAAGAAGGTATAAGCAGTTTCATCCCTACAAAATGGGCATCTACTAAGAACAAATTACCATGGATAAAAGCAGACTTGAAAAGATTATTTCGGAGACGTGACAAGATTTACAGAAAGTTCAAATCTCAGGGAACTAGTAGCTTGAGAGAAAAATACCTATCTCTGAAACACCAATGCAGAAAAGAGACCAAACTGGCATACCAAAAGTACTTGGAAGAAATTTTGAATGTTGACTCTGACCACAGACAAAGACAAGGCAAACATTCTCAATGAACAATTTCAATCAGTTTTTACCACCAAATCACCACTGTCACTAAAACGCCTCTCTGAAATGAGAGTACAGGAAAACAGAGACTCAGGTAAAGAGATCCCCTTTTCAAAGCCTAGTCCACATGCACCCATGCCAGACATAGAAGTTTCATTGAATGGAGTAGAGAAACTCCTTTTAGACCTAAACCCGCACAAAGCTGCAGGCCATGACCAGATAAGGCCCATAGTCCTGAAGAATACTGCAAAAGAAATTGCCCCAATTATTACTGAACTATTTAGGAAATCTCCTGCGACCCACACCCTCCCAGAAATATGGAAAATGGCGAACGTTGCTCCAGCATTTAAGAAAGGCACCAGGTCAGACCCTGCCAAATACCGCCCAATCTCTCTAACCTGTATCCTCTGTAAGTCTCTCGAACACGTCATCGCATCTAGCATCACTAAACACTTCAATAAACACAACCTATTCTATGAATTACAACATGGCTTTCGGGAAAAAAGATCATGCCAGACCCAACTCCTGATGCTTGTTGACGATATTCTGAAATCTGTAAATCTAAAAAGCCAAGTGGACCTGATTCTTTTGGATTTCTCTAAAGCATTCGATATGGTAAACCACGAAAAACTGCTCTACAAACTTCATTATTACGGCATAAGAGGCCACACCCTTTCTTGGATTAAGAGCTTTCTAGACAATAGGTCACAGTCAGTCTTAGTAAATGGTTCCATGTCAAACGTTATCCAAGTCCCTTCCGGTGTCCCTCAGGGCTCTTCTTAATCTATATAAATGACCTTCCCGAATATGTTAACTTCTCTAAAGTACGCCTATTTGCAGACGATACTGCTATCTACTTCTCTTTGACCAACGTGAATCATTCTAGCTTTCTACAACAAGATCTGCATCAGCTTGAGAAATGGGAACAACACTGGGACATGTCCTTCAATCCAAAGAAATGCCAAGTCATACAAATCACCAAAAGAAAAACTCCCATACCTACACAATATTCACTACACAACACAACACTAGACATAGTCACATCAGCAAAATACTTAGGGATTACACTGATAGATGATCTTACATGGAACACACACATAAACAGTATCACACGAAAAGCAAACCAAACTCTCTCATTCTTAAGGCGCAACATCAAAGTTCATTCAGAAACTCTCAAGTCCACAGCATACAGAACACTTGTCAGACCCCAGCTCGAGTATAGCGCAGTTGTTTGGGCACCACACACTGGCGCACTGGTTGACCAAGTAGAATCAGTACAGCGAAGGGCTGCTCGCTGGGCGAAGAGAGACTACGGACGAACTTCCATTGTGTCAGACATGCTTACCTCCCTAAATTGGAGAAGACTAGACTTGCGCCGTATTGACCAAACACTTATCATGTTTTATAATATTATTAATAATCTTGTAGCAGTTCCTCTTCCTGAATATATCACTCCACCCTTTAGACCATCAAGAAAGTCCCACCCTAAAGCATTCCAACAAGTTCAAACTAAAACAGACTACCATAAGTACTCCTTCTTCCCCAGATCCATCGTTCACTGGAATGCTCTACCCCCTGACATTGTAACCCTGCCCCTACCCGAGTTCAGTCTGGCTGTTAGCCAGATTGAACATATCTCCCCATAATCAAACCTGACCTGTTTTTAAACCTGCTTTTAACATTCTTCTCTGTATGTTTTAACTTTTACTTTTATTCACTTAACATTCTCGACAGTTGACGCGCGTCAAGTCTAGGTCCCCAACAGGGGTTTGACTCACTGGAAGATAGAGATAGGCACCAATCAGATAATTGATAACTATACATGTATATTTAAAGATTCACAAATGAGCAGAGGAATTTCACATCTTCACAGTCATAATATTGTCTGCTTATTAATTGCTGTCTGCTTTTCTTTGCAATTTTAGATATAAGTGTCAAACAATTATGATCATTATGATCATGATCAAACAAACTTGAGTCTGATATGAACATGACAACAACCATGCTTTTGCCAAGTTTGGATAACCACAAAATTATTAACAAACTTGTCAGCATTTAACTATAGTGTTAACTATTTTGACTGTAAAGTTTTTTTTTCAGCAAATTTAAACAGTTTCCAACTGTTTGCAGTATTGGATCTGATAAAAAGTAGAACTTGTTCAATGCAATAACCAGGACCCAACTAATTTGAATCATTATCACTGTATTTGCACTCAGTTTGGGTCATGCTCAAATACCAACTTGAAGAAAATTTCAATGCACTTATCAAGATCCAACTGTTTGCAATCATTTTCAACTCCATTTGACTGTATTGGCTCGCATGCTGGATCCTGATCAAACCTCAGCATTATTTCCTTACCAAGGGGATTTTGACTACCCATCAAGGGGATTTTGACTACCTTGTAATTTTCATCAAGGGGGTTTTGACTACCTTGCAATTTTTACCAAGGGGATTTTGACTACCCTGTCATTTTTTGACCAAGGGGATTTTGAGCGGTTTCCGTAATATTTTAATAAAATTGAAAGGTTTTTATTTATATATATTTAATTTTCTGATTAATTATTTGATATAATCATATAATCATATTCATAGATATGTATGAAAGCATTTTATTGTGCAGAACCTTGGGTCATATATATTTTTAAAAAATATTTATAAATCCATTCAAATCTACCTATTGGTAGGTCCAGTTAACAAAACTACCTTAAGTATCTTAACTGGTATAATCGTTGACCCTTATAGTGAAGCAGATAATCACTAAATAATTCACTTCCGAAAACATGCACCAAAATTGGCACACATACTCCTTGGGGTTGCTCTTTTGAAAAAAAAAACGCTGGCCACTTGAAAATCAAAAATGGCCGCCATTTTCCAAGATGGTCGCAAAGGCATATATACAGAAATATTGATTTTCGCCCCAAGTATGCAAAACCTTGTCAATTTCAATGGTATATGTGACAAATAATGCGTTTTGACTATGTATAATTTAATTTTGATCCATACAATTGTTAAATGGCTTCCTTTAACACGTAAGACGCTTAAAAATTCAAGACGGCCGCCATTTTCAAGATGCCCTGCATAGAAATACTAGGTTTTGCAAAATAATTGCAAATACTTGTCCTATATCAATGATCTTTGTTTGAAATGGTATTTTTGACCATATATAATTCAGGTTTAGAGCAACCGAGTATCTCAACGGCTTCCATGTACAATTAATTACTTGAAACTTCAAGATGGCAGCCATTTTGTCAAGCCGGCCATCACAGATATATAGGCGTTTTGAAAACAAAATGCCAAATACTTATCCAATATCAATGATTTTGTCAAATATACTTTTGTAAAATTCAAGATTGGAACAATTAATTTGCTCAATGGCTTCCTTGTACCAGGTAGCCACTTAAATCAAGATGGCCGCCATTTTTCAATATGGCAGCTACAGAACTTTTGCATTTCCCAATAAAAATTGCATACATTTGTCATACTTCAACGATCTCTGTGTCTAATTGTACTTTTCCGACTTCGTTCAAATTTTGAACATTGTGATTACTCACTTGCGTCCTTGTACCCTTAAGCTACTTTACGTTCCAGAAGGTAGTCAAGTTGAAGTTTGCCACCATGAAATAAACAGAAATATTGCACTTCGCCAACAAATTGCAAAGACTAATTGTTTGTGTGACAAATAAATTGAATATATTATTTTGACTATGTAGAATTCAATTCGGAATTTTGGAATTGCATAATTGCTTCCTTGCATCCGTTAGCCACTTAAACATTCATGATGACCGCTATTTTTTTTTCAAGATGGTCGCCATGGTATATGCATACTTATTGTATTTCGCAATAAAGTTGTAAAGACTTGTTCTTATTCAATGTTTTTTGTGTCAAATAATTGCGTTTGACTATGTATAGATAAAATGTGGAACTATGAAATTACTAAATGGCTTCTTTGTACCTTTTAGCCGTCTACAGTTCAAGATGGTCGTCATCCCTCAAAATGGCTGTCACAACAATATTGCATTTCTCGATGACCTGGTTTCAAAGAATACTCTTTTGCAGTTGACTATTTAAATTAAAAGCAATGGAATTCATGATGGCAGCCAAACATTATTGCATATTTGCTCTCATCGAAGATTTTATGCCACTGTTTGGTTATACTGGCTGGCCAGCAGCAATAACTGGCACCCTTTCCGGGGTTAAGAATGCCTCAATCTGATGCTTTACTGTGACAAACGTGTGTATCTGATCTCAGGGCAGAGGTAAAATTGATGTAATGCTGACCTCAAATGGTTTTGCTCTCTTCTGTAAGGCATAGTGGGTAGACCATATCATAGCGACAGGCCCATATGTCTCTACGATAGTATACAGCCTTTCATTATCGATTGACAGAAATGACCTCAACAGACAAGTGTCTGTGTGTTTCAAACAATTTTGAGGAGAAAATAATTCTCCTGTGAAGAAGGAAGGTTTCCCATTGGTTAAGGTTTCGAAAGTTTATTGACCGTCTTCAGTTCAACCTCCACAAACTTCAGCTGTCCACCTTCGTTTTCGTTTTAAGGGTGCTGGAAAACAGAAATGCTGGTTTCATTGAAAAAAGTGGTCGTTGTGGTTGCATTGGGCTTATGGTCTATGATGTCATATGGTGGTTATACTAACAGTTGAGAACCTGGGAACATTTATTTAGTCTTGTTATTGGGGTTCATCGTCATATGTCTTTGTCACATATGAAACATGTTTGACATTTGCGTCTGGTTCTAAGCAGCCTGGTATGGCATTCTAATGGCTGAGCGCTTTGTTCTTCAATTTCTGTCCGTTTCCTGCTCTGTTTTTCTGATAAAAACTGACAGTATTGGTGATGCTTTGCCTTTTAGCTCCTAAAAGTTTCTTTCGCGCCATCGCCATATTTAATTCAGGCTGGGTCCCGAACATTATGCATCTAATTAATTGCGAGAATGAAGGGAAAGTTAAGTGCAATCATAATGTAGCCATGATGCTTGTTGTTGTTTTGTATTTAGCAATTTGAGCTTTTTTATATTTTCTTCTGGTAAGACATACTTTGCTCATATCAGTCAGGAATTTGTATAGTACCGGATCTATATTTGCCATCTTTGTGAATGGTAAGAAGTCACAATATGATACTTTAATGTTCATGTATCTGCATTCAGTGAATCAATGTCAGCGGTTATGCCTTTACAACATATATCATTTAGTAATAAGTGAGTGAGTTAGATGTTTGGGCACTTCAACACTGAATAGGTCATACATTCAAAAGTAATTACCGGTAACATTGACTCGGCTTTCTCGCGCTGGCACACTAGGTAAAGCTATATCCAACTACATTAGCTAACTTATGCGGGGATTATTAGATAGCATATGGGATATGTATCAAACATGTCAGCTTATACTGAAACCATTGCAGTAGTGAGTAATGTCATTGTTCGAAATTTGGACTTTAATCAGTCAAAAGCGTATTATTTGACACACACAGCATTGCATAGGACAGGTATTTGTCATTTTATTCCACACGTTCTAAAGGCCTTTCTTGAAAGATGCCAGCCATCGTGGATTTTTACGAGGCTTTCAAGTACAAGAACAAATATGAGTAGGTCCATGTTTCCAAAATTGAAGTATAATTAGACGCAAAAGTCGTTGAAATATGACAAGTATTTGTGTTTTTATTGAGAAATGTATTATTTCTGTAGCGGCTATCTTGATTTTAAAAAGGCTACCGGGTACAAGGAGGCAATTGTACCATTACATAGTTCTAAATTTGTATTTTACAGAGTAAAAGAAATATCATTTCATATAAAGACCAATGATAGAGGACAAGTATTAGCCATTCTATTTCGAAAATGCTATATTTCTGTTATAGTTATCTTAAACAATGGCGGATATCTTTAATTTTTAAATGGTTAATTGGTACGAGGTAGCCATTGAGTCATTACATGGTTCTTAATTTGAATGTTACAGTCCAAAAGTCCAAAAAGTATTATCTGACACAAAGACCAATGATACAGGAGAGGTTTTTGCGATTTTTTTGGCAAAATGCAATATTTCTATGGTGGCCATCATGAAAATGGCGGTCATCAGGAATTTTTAAGTGGCTAACAGTTGCAAGGAAGCAATTGAGCAATTCCATGATCCCGAACTGAATTCTACATAGTCAAAAAATGTTCAACTTATTTGACACACAGACCATTGAAATAGATCAAGTCTTTGTATATTTTTAGCGAAGTTCAATATTTCTGTTTATACCATAGTGGCAAACTTGAACATTACTAACTTCTTGAACGTTATGTAGCTTACGGGTACAAGGACGCAAATGAGTAATCACAATTTCTACGTAGTCGGAAAAGTATAATTAGACACAGAAATCGTTGAAGTATGACAAATATATGCATTTTTTGGGAAATGTAACTTTTTTGTGGTGGCCATCTGGAAAAGTGGCGGCCATCTTCATTTTAAGTGGCTACCTGGTACAATTTTTTCATTGTGCCAATCTTGAATTTCACAAAAAGAATTTTTGACACAAAATCATTGATATTAGGTTAGTATTTGGCATTTCATTTCGAAATGCTTAATATATATATGCGATTGCCATCTTGACAAAATGGCTGCCATCTTGAAGTTTCAAGTAGTTAAGGAAGCCAGCGGGTTTTTTCAAAAGAGCAACCCTCAACAAGTATGTGTGCCAGTTTTGGTGCTTGTTTCCGGAAGTGAAAGATTGTTACAGTTATATGCTCCGCTATTATTGGTATAAGAAAATGGCAAAGTAGTGGCTTCTATAGAAAAAATACTTAAAATTAACGAAGTTTTGATTTTTTTTGTCTGCATGTCGAGTGTGTCAATGGTTAATTAAAAAGCAGATCATGCTTGATATGGTGGTGCTGTATGACAATCTTAGAGCAACGTTTACTTAGAAATTTGCTGAATCATTTAAACAATCCATTTTTAAAAGACTGAAACTTCTATAAATTAGCTATTTTCTGTATAAATAAGGTAATCTTTGTCAGGAAACATTCAACAGTCAGTATGCAAGACGTCAGACGGGGCACTTGAACTAATTAAACCCAAGCGACGAGTTTACACTTCTTTTACAGTGCATATGTAAAGAGAACACTTATCCTATGTGCATCGTGTTTGGAATTTGCTAAACGTGTATATATTTTCAATCACCCCTAACTTGTCAAATGGAAACTGGATTTTTGCAATTTCATAAAATAATGCTACTGAAGGAGTGTCTATGTTTCGAATTTAGTGTATTAAAGCTGATTAAAAGATTATATTGGCTAAATATTTAGTACATGTCATTTAATTGTTTTCAGAAACGAAGCGCCTTGTAGTGGGAAACGAAAGTCCAGTAGCTTTTCATGCTGTTATAGACAGAGGAGAGGTTCCGCACTTAGGTGTAAACCAAAATATCGTATTCGAAACTGTTCTTGAAAATTTCGGAGGGGGTTACCACAACCAGCATGGCGTGTTTATTGCTCCAAGGGACGGTATTTACATTTTCTCCGTTTCTATTATGTCGTACGTCAATCCCCATCCCGAGGCCGATGCAGAGCTGAAAAAAGACGGGGTGGTTCTAGCGAGGGTATTCACTCATGGCGACAATGGACGAGAGGATCAGGGTTCCGTTACTATCGTTACCAAATTGAATCAAGGAAATGAAGTTTGGGTCAGTCTTGGTTATCCAAGTGGTACATCAATATACGGTGGACGCGATAGTTCATTCATGGGATGTCTTATATATGCTGTGTAAGGTAACGACAGACACACGTTACAATTGCTATATTCTAAAGCAGGCTCAGATTTGTCAGTTATTGGCGAAATAATGATAATGCAAACCGTCTCCACAGATTTAGACATTGTTTTTTCCCCTCCTACTTGTAGTTGCCATTTGGTTTGGTCTCCCTTGATAAAGATTATTTTCAGGGGTCATGGTAGATGATGTCTACTGTACTTGACCGAGTCCATGCTGCTTTCATACGAACACTTTCAAGGATTCTTGCGACGTGATGGTTTAAGCTGTTTGTGCTATGACACCCGAGTCGCTAGTTCGACTACATGTCCCAATTTTATAAAGCGTTTTGAGCTGAAGCTTGATCGTTTTCAAGCGTTTGAATGGTCGGATTTGAGTTTTTGCTCAAATCTAACCAATCCAATGCTTGAGAACTATATCAGACTCAACTCAAACGCTTTATAACATTCGGGCCTGGTTCCTCCTGTCTGTTGGACGAGGCTCGTCCTGAAATGACTGCGTTGTAAAAGGGGCGCAGAAGCAATACTTAACCTAACAATGTTATATAGTAATTGGCAAAGTCATCAGACTTTTCCAACATTTGTTAATTAGAAACAAGCAATGTTGCTGAATGGTCTGCTGTCTCTGTCTTGAGGCGCTCCGAGAAAGCGATAACTGTTTTGAAACCAGAAATAAAGACTAGCTGTAAGTGTCTGAAAAAAGGTTGTAAGCCTATTTAGGTTGTCATGAATGCAGAGAATTTTTCACGTGGCGTTAGTTGTGAACGAACTTAAATCGACAAACCGTTTCATTGGCACTTCTGATTGATTTGACAACTAACATGACTAAGGTTGAATCGTTGTTAGTATAGACACTGACTAAATACGGAACCAGCTATAAAGACTGACCTCGAGTGCATGTGAACGTCAATGTAAAAATCATTTCCTAACTTTAAGTAAACTGTTACAAAGACCCAATTACATCTAAAATCCATAGCATGCTGATGACTGTGCATTGATATCCTTTCAAAGGAGGCCAATTTGTTTTTATTATCGTTTGGTTAATTGATATAGTTAATAAAAATCCCTTAACAGTCTAAATGGACTAGATTTAACTGTAAACTGGAATTTTCCATTTGAAGTTTCAGGATTGATAGAGCTAATTATAACTATTCCGATAGAGCTAGGTTATCTCCGCTTTAACCCTTTCACTGCCGTCATCATTTTTTTTAAATAATTGTCGTCTGCTTTTATTTCTTAAATTTAAATTTTGCTATTTTGATTGAAGACATATTGAAATGAGTGTCAAACAGTTTAATTCCTGATCTAACGCCGCGTGCCGCGGCGTCTGATCAGGATCCAAACTGTTTGCAAAAAACTGCTGTGCTCGGGGTAAGGCAGTGAAGGGATTAAGGTCATCTGATAACGTTGATATTTGAGGTTCTATGACTAAAACCTAAAACGTATAGCCACTGTAAACACAAGGATGTCTAGTTTGTTAACTCTGACAATACTGCTGCTATATCTAGCAGTTGTACACGGAGACAATGGCGTCAATGAGTCGACCAAGCGGCTAGAGGAAAGAGTGGCGGCACTGGAAAGGCAAGGCAAGTTTGGTAACTCTGACAATACTGCTGCTATATCTAGCAGTTGTAGATCTACACGGAGACAATGGCGTCTATGAGTCGACCAAGCGGCTAGAGGAAAGAGTGGAGGCACTGGAAAGGCAAGGTAAGTTTGGTAACTCTGACAATACTGCTGCTATATCTAGCAGTTGTACACGGAGACAATGGCGTCAATGAGTAGACCAGGCGGCTAGAGGAAAGAGTGGCGGTACTGGAAAGGCAAGGTAAGTTTGGTAACTCTGACAATACTGCTGCTATATCTAGCAGTTGTACACGAAGACAATGGCGTCAATGAGTCGACCAGGCGGCTAGAGGAAAGAGTGGCGGTACTGGAAAGGCAAAGTAAGTTTGGTAACTGACAATACTGCTGCTATATCTAGCAGTTGTACACGGAGACAATGGCGTCAGTGAGTCGACCAAGTGGCTAGAGGAACGAGTGGCGGTACTGGAAAGGCAAAGTAAGTTTGGTAACTCTGACAATACTGCTGCTATATCTAGCAGTTGTACACGGAGACAATAGCGTCAATGAGTCGACCAGGCGGCTAGAGGTAAGAGTGGCGGCACTGGAAATGCAAAGTAAGTTTGGTAACTCTGACAATACTGCTGCTATATCTAGCAGTTGTACACGGAGACAATAGCGTCAATGAGTCGACCAGGCGGCTAGAGGTAAGAGTGGCGGTACTGGAAAGGCAAGGTAAGTTTGGTA
Source organism: Gari tellinella (assembly GCA_922989275.2). NCBI lineage: Eukaryota > Metazoa > Mollusca > Bivalvia > Cardiida > Psammobiidae > Gari > Gari tellinella. The sequence continues at coordinate 13,331,678 of OV277861.1, forward strand.
ACTCTGACAATACTGCTGCTATATCTAGCAGTTGTACACGGAGACAATGGTGTCAATGAGTCGACCAAGTGGCTAGAGGAAAGAGTGGAGGCACTGGAAAGGCAAGGTAAGTTTGGTAACTCTGACAATACTGCTGCTATATCTAGCAGTTGTACACGGAGACAATGGCGTCAATGAGTCGACCAGACGGCTAGAGGAAAGAGTGGAGGCACTGGAAAGGCAAGGTAAGTTTGGTAACTCTGACAATACTGCTGCTATATCTAGCAGTTGTACACGGAGACAATGGCGTCAATGAGTCGACCAAGCGGCTAGAGGAAAGAGTGGAGGCACTGGAAAGGCAAGGTAAGTTTGGTAACTCTCACAATACTGCTGCTATATCTAGCAGTTGTACACGGAGACAATGGTGTCAATGAGTCGACCAAGCGGCTAGAGGAAAGAGTGGCGGCACTGGAAAGGCAAGGTAAGTTTGGTAACTCTCACAATACTGCTGCTATATCTAGCAGTTGTACACGGAGACAATGGCGTCAATGAGTCGACCAAGCGGCTAGAGGAAAGAGTGGCGGCACTGGAAAGGCAAAGTAAGTTTGGTAACTCTGACAATACTGCTGCTGTATCTAACAGTTGTACACGGAGACAATGTCGTCAATGAGTCGACCAAGCGGCTAGAGGAAAGAGTGGAGGCACTGGAAAGGCAAGGTAAGTTTGGTAACTCTGACAATACTGCTGCTATATCTAGCAGTTGTACACGGAGACAATGGCGTCAATGAGTCAAACCAAGCGGCTAGAGGAAAGAGTGGCGGCACTGGAAAGGCAAAGTAAGTTTGGTAACTCTGACAATACTGCTGCTGTATCTAACAGTTGTACACGGAGACAATGTCGTCAATGAGTCGACCAAGCGGCTAGAGGAAAGAGTGGAGGCACTGGAAAGGCAAGGTAAGTTTGGTAACTCTGACAATACTGCTGCTATATCTAGCAGTTGTACACGGAGACAATAGCGTCAATGAGTCGACCAGGCGGCTAGAGGTAAGAGTGGCGGCACTGGAAATGCAAAGTAAGTTTGGTAACTCTGACAATACTGCTGCTATATCTAGCAGTTGTACACGGAGACAATGGCGTCAATGAGTCGAGCAGGCGGCTAGAGGAAAGAGTGGCGGCACTGGAAAGGCAAAGTAAGTTTGGTAACTCTGACAATACTGCTGCTGTATCTAGCAGTTGTACACGGAGACAATGGAGTCAATGAGTCGACCAAGTGGCTAGAGGAAAGAGTGGTGGCACTGGAAAGGCAAAGTAAGTTTGGTAACTCTGACAATACTGCTGCTGTATCTATCAGTTGTACACGGAGACAATGGCGTCAATGAGTCGACCAAGCGGCTAGAGGACTGGAAAGGCAAAGTAAGTTTGGTAACTCTGACAATACTGCTGCTGTATCTATCAGTTGTACACGGAGACAATGGCGTCAATAATTCGACCAAGTTGCTAGAGGAAAGAGTGGCGGTACTGGAAAGGCAAAGTAAGTTTGGTAACTCTGACAATACTGCTGCTATATCTAGCAGTTGTACACGGTAACAATGGCGTCAATGAGTCGACCAAGCGGCTAGAGGAAAGAGTGGAGGCACTGGAAAGGCAAAGTAAGTTTGGTAACTCTGACAATACTGCTGCTATATCTAGCAGTTGTACACGGAGACAATGTCGTCAATGAGTCGACCAAGCGGCTAGAGGAAAGAGTGGAGGCACTGGAAAGGCAAGGTAAGTTTGGTAACTCTGACAATACTGTTGCTATATCTAACAGTTGTACACGGAGACAATGTCGTCAATGAGTCGACCAAGCGGCTAGAGGAAAGAGTGGAGGCACTGGAAAGGCAAGGTAAGTTTGGTAACTCTGACAATACTGCTGCTATATCTAGCAGTTGTACACGGAGACAATGGCGTCAATGAGTCGACCAAGCGGCTAGAGGAAAGAGTGGAGGCACTGGAAAGGCAAAGTAAGTTTGGTAACTCTGTCAACACTGCTGCTGTATCTGTCAGTTGTACACGGAGACAATGTCGTCAATGAGTCGACCAGGCGGCTAGAGGAAAGAGTGGAGGCACTGGAAAGGCAAGGTAAGTTTGGTAACTCTGACAATACTGCTGCTATATCTAGCAGTTGTACACGGAGACAATGGCGTCAATGAGTCGACCAAGCGGCTAGAGGAAAGAGTGGCGGCACTGGGAAGGCAAGGTAAGCTGCCGCTAGGTTAACTCTTTCACCGCCAAGCTTTTCATCTCTTACGTTTATTAAATCTTACCGCCAAAATATTGTCTGCATTTGCAGTGTCGTCTGCAATATTTTAAAATCAGCCTCAGGGCTGTTGTGACTGAAGAAATGGAAACACTTTTACAATAATTATTGATTCGCCACAAAAATGTCATTTTTATGGCCACGTTAATGTCACAAGAAATGGCCAGGTCAATGTCACAAGAGATGGCCAGTTAATTTCAACGAAAATACCAAAAGTACCTGCGGACAGATTCTAAAGTTTATTCTAACGGCCTAACCCTAGTTTTTGGTGGCGGACCAATTGTTACCCCTAGCCAAGAAATGTCGATACGAGTTTCAAACAGTTTGGATTTTGATCAGACGCCGCGTTACGCTCCAAACTGTTTGTAAATTCGCCTGTTGGTGCCGTTGGCAGTAGAAGAGTTAACCTAGATGGTACATGAAAAGGGCTTTTGTGGGAAAGGACAGATTCGATTCTAACACTCTTGGTTCATGAAGGAATAACACGTCATCGTTTTAATATAATTTATTTATAGTTCTGGTACATGTATTGCCTCTGTAACGTTTACCTGGCTTTGTAGCCGATTGTTGTTGGCTTGACATAAAACCAATATCTATATTGGCGAGTTGGTTTTATTGTTAGCACGGCGTCTAACATATTTTGCCTGACAGAAAACCAACATCTTTCTTATCATGTGCAATAAAGATTTGTTTGTCTTCAAGGCACAGAGTTACTGAAGCGACTTGACAAACAAGAAAAACAGCTGCAGTCCCAGTCTCTGGTGATAAAGAAACAAGAGAAACTCTTGCTGCAGCAGACCCATGAAACAGAGGAACTCAAGATACTCGTACGGACGCTGAATCACACTGTACAAGACCAGGGACAGGCTATAACAAGACTGAAACTTTCTAACAGGCTGCTACGAAAACCTAAAGTGTTGCACCAGCCACAGCACACATACTTAGGCCCACACAACACAGAATACTATCCAAATGGAGGGATACAATCGACAAGAACGAGTAAAATCAAAAGTACGGGACATTCATTGGCGGAAGAGTTAGCTGACACTAGACGAAGAAATGTTTGGCGTAAGTTACACAAATTTTAAACTAATCCTTTCAATGACTTAGTACTGTAGTTATTTCCAAACAGTTTAGATTTCATATGTCGGAATACATAAAATTTAAATTTGAGAAATAAAAGGAGAGGACACTTTTGAAAATTATGACATCATGGCAGTGAATGGGATTTAAAAGGTAAACCTAGATAACATACACCTAATTTGTAGTAGATCCAGATCAACGATTGGTGAATTTTCTTAAATATCCGCAATTTCCAGTAAAGGACTGATAATTAACCACGATGACACCCAAAGCGATAAAAAACAAACCAAACAACTTGATCAAACTTATGAAATACTTTTTATTTAATTTAACAAATGAACGACATAAACACTTGCAACTTTGGGGTTTGTTATACACTCTTGTTTTTAATAGCTGTAAATAAATTAGGAAATCATGTACAATGTATTGAAGTTTGAGTTAGTTTAGATATTTGCTATATTTGCATAACGATTTATAGGGTTGCTTGTAAAGATGTGTATAGTTACAGACATTTTCATCTCAATCTAATGCGGCTCTGTATGATCACGAATGAAGAACGACTTGCATTCAATTATTTTAACTTGAATATACATGTATTTGTATATAACATTCACCTTTTTCAGAAACGAAGCGGCTTGTGCTAGCTGATGAAGGACCTGTTGCTTTCCATGCTGTAATAGACGGGGGAGAGATTCCACACTTAGGCGCAAACCAGAACATCGTCTTTAAAACTGTGGTAGAAAATCTCGGAGGATCTTACCACAACCAGCATGGCGTGTTTATTGCTCCAAGGGACGGCGTTTACATTTTCTCAGTTTCTATTATGTCATACGTTAGTCCACATCCTGAGGTCCAGGCTCATTTAATAAAGGACGGCACAGTTCTAGCGAATGTATTTGCTCACGGGGACAGCGGACGAGAAGATCAAGGTTCCGTTACTGTTGTTACCAAGTTGAACCAAGGAAATGAAGTTTGGGTCAGTCTTAAGGGCCCGAATGACGACTCATTATACGGTGGTCGTTTCAGTACTTTCATGGGATGTCTTATAAATGCAGTGTAATAAACAGCGTCGAACACATGCAAATGCTTCTTTCTGAACACATTACCACGTAGACTGTTTCTAGAATTGAAGATAGATGACAACTGAAATCAGATTGAAAGTAAAGCAGAATGCGTCTTAAGTCCCTAAAATGATGACTCATTATATGGTGGACAGTTCAGTTATTTCATGGGGCAACACCGAACACATGCAAATCTTAGTCCAAATGCAAGTGTATATATAATACAAATTGGTATAAAACTTTCCTTTTTATTTTTGATCTCATCTGACAAATATCGGCAAGAGGAACAAATCACCTAAATAAGTAACAGATGGTAAGGTACGAAGTTCCAGATAAGATGGAGTCAAAGCAAACTAAATACATGTACATGTGTTTCCAACATTAATATTTTTATGTCACCAGCAAACCATATGTTGTAACTACTCATTAGAATTGTCTCGAAGAGACAATTCTAATGAGTAGTCACAATATATGGTTTGGTTGCATCATAAACATTTTAGTATTTGAAAAATAAAAAAAAACGCCTTGCCTGGAGCTATTGCGTAACACTTGCATCAACCAGGAAACTATACACATATTAGGCTATATGGACTATGTATAAGTATAGGTTAGACCATGGTTGCAAGCGAATAAACGATATAGTTCGAGGGGGCGTAGCCCCCGAGAACTATGTCGTTTATTCGCGCGCAACCGTGGTCTAACCTATTTAGCACTGGCTTGGGCTCGAGGAAAACAAGAAGACCCTACGTTTCTACTTTTTGTTTTAGACGAAAAAGTCATTTTATTTGTAATACTTTACTTAAATTGAAAGGTTATTTCAATGTGCAGTTTGAGACATTAAGCATGCTTTAAAACCAACATAAATAACGCTTATTGAAGCTCTATATGTAAGCACAATTCATTATTAATTGCCTTTAAAGTTTAGGTCTCACTGTACATAATATGACGTCATCAAGCGAGTGCAGTTCCCCTCCGATCTAGGGTTGTGACGTCAATTTGCCTTGATATGACGGAAGCTTGGAATAAGTGAACAGTGTGTTAGTTATTTCATGGTTTTGTAAAATAAACGATATATTCACAGGTTTTTGAGGCCTCTGATTGGCCGAGAGCTCCAAGCCATGTGCTAATTCCCTATATGTACATAACTGAACATTAAATACACTGGTAAAACAACTTCCAACAACAGAAACTGTAGTGTAATTGCCATCCAGGCTCAAATAAAGCATCAAAATGCATGACTTGATATAACTTCATCTTACTCAAGTAGTGTCTGCTCTGAAATGATAAAATATATTTGTTCAGTTTTGAACTACTGTTAGATTGATGTAACATCAATATGAGTATCAATTTGGATCCTGATCCAACACTGAGTTCACCCTTTACCCCATAGCCTGTTTCTAGTTTTGAAGACAGGACACTACTTAAAGCAGGTTGAACGTAACGAAGAATGCGCCTTAAGGAGCATTCTGCTTTAATTTCAGCCTGCTTTAAGCTACCATCTGCTAGGATAAAAAAAATACAAAATGTATTTCTTATGGTACATGTTCATGACTGTATAAATTCGAACTATTTTCTTCAATGGAGGAATAAATTAAAGGTGTAAAAAGGTGTATTTATGGGGTAATGGGTTAATGTGGTATGCTCTGGCTCCAAATGTCTACAAATGCAACTTTCCATATTCAATTATTCATTAACTCCTTCAATGCTGAGTTTTTCAAATTTGTTATACATACTATTTCTCTTTTAAAACAAGAAGACTCAGAGCTTAGGCATTTGACACATTATATGATAATAATCTACAGCTTCTGTATCATAATTGAATGAATTGTGCCGCTTGGGTAAAAAGTAACCAATCTACAGTTTTTTTTACCGTGAGCGATTTAGGACCGCATGGTTCTCTTGTCTAGTATGTCCAAAGTAAACAGCGTGTACTCTGATCAGAGTCTGCACAGTTTGTCATTTTGCAATATATTGCCAAAGACAACGTTAAATAGTCAACATAGACTAGACACTAAATTTGAAATTTGAACTGTCTATTCCAAGCTTCAGGGGCGAAGGAGTTAGACTATACATGTAAACGGAACGTGAAATCTCATATTCCATGACCCACTCCGGATATGGCCTTTTAAACACATTCAACCATGGCGACGAGTATACTCGTTATTTACAAACAGTGTGGTTGTGAGGATTACACGTGTCCCATGTAAACAGCAGTGACCCTGATCAGAGGGCCCCTTAGATGAAACAGGCCAGACAGTCTACTATTTTACGTTACATCAAAAACTGGGGATAATCGCAAAGTTCATTTTTTGCCAACTTAGTGCTTACTTCACTGTTAAAGGTAAATGCCAATATACAGGGTGGGGTTTAACCCATTAATCACGAATGACAAGAATACTCGTCCTTTAAAAGCAGTGTTCTTGCTAGTACATTGTTCCCTCCTTAAAACGGCCCCCAACAGCGACTCCCTCCTTACAACGACACTTGCCACAGATCCCTAAACAGGACAATTATGTCTAACGTTTTTACTGCTGCAATATCGTCTGCTTAAAGTTGTCGTCTGCTGTTTTTCTCAAAGTTACATAATGAACAATTTGACATCAATGACGAGTGACAAACATATTGAATCAAGATCAGACGCCGCGTTACGCGGCGTCTGATCTGGATTCAAGCTATTTGCAATTGTAAATCAATTTCCCTCTATATAACGACTCGCTCCGAACAACGAACATATGTTTATGTCCCATTGGGTGTCGTTGTAGAGAGGGAACGCTGTAGCACACTCGTCCGATGCAAACAATTTACAGTTCAGACCATAATCGGATTAGGATCCTCCAATCTGGGCATGCACTGGTTGTTATTTTGCAATATATTCAGCAAACAACCCTGCATAAAAACATACACTAGATTTAAATAATTATTGGAGTGTTCAATTCAAGTTTATAGTTTCAATAAGCTAAACCCCAAAAATAAGGTATTCGCAAAAGTGTTACCCCAGACTTCATGAACTATTCCTCATTCAATGTGATATACCCTCGTGTAACACGTGACCATATTCAAGTGTTCAATAGAGAAATAAACATGGCAATATCATATGTCAAAGCTAAAATGCTATATAACAAAAAAAAACGCTCTTCAAGTATGAAAGTTTTCACAGCATATTTACTGATATTATAGTACATGTATCTCATCTCGCCCCTTAGACTTCAAAGGGACAATTCCAGTTTCAAATTACAATGTATGTCTAGTCAATTATTGACAATTTTAGGACTGATTTTAACAAATACAGACATTGCAGAGCCTGATAAGAGGGCACCTAAAGAAGTCCTATGATCAGGGTCTAAACACATTGAATAGGACAAGTGAACTATTTTAAGGTACAGTATTTATAACTGCCAACTATACTATTCGCTATATGAATGAACTTCTTTGACCGTATGGGCATTTCTAATGTTTAATTCACATGTTAAAGTAGCCTAGCTTTCTACCATAACATGTTTTACGACGAGATATTGCAAAACACTTTCAACTCTTTTCCATACAAAACAGGTTCCAACCCTGAAATTCCTGTTTCTAACTATGTCTAATCAGTTCTTGACTATTTAAGAGTATGTTTGTTGGTTCTTCTTTACCTTTTTGTATGAGCCTTTGATCGGGATATTTAGTGTTTACTAGTGTAGAACAAGTGTATTCTTTACAGACACATGTACTTTGTTTGAAAATGACTTGTTAACCAGTTATAAATATGAAATATGAATAGTTAACCAAAATAAACCACAACAATAAATAACAACGACGATTCCGACTGAGTGTACATGTATATACGTCTTGTTTTTTCACTATCTTATAGGTCATATCATTGGCAATATTAAGATTAAGGTTCATCATCCCTAATGAGATCGGGTTCAATATCGGAACTCTACGGTGAGCGATCGGACATTCTCGCCAACTGCCGTCCTATTCTGAACCATGATAATGCATAGTCCGTGGCATCCCGGCAGTTAACGATAATGACCGATCGCTGTACTTAGAGTACATATTTTGTTCCGATATCGTTAGGGACTCTCAACCCTAAATGTATTAACGTATTGAACCCTAGCGACGATCTGTAACGTCTGCCATAAATTGTAAGAATCGGCATCCCTTATAAATCTTTAATGGACTAGATTTATTTGAAAACTGGAAGTGTCTATTTGATGTTTCAGGATTGATAGAGCTGATTATAACTATTCAGAAAGAGCTAGGTTATCTCCGCTTTAACCCTTTCACTGCCGTGACGTCATCAATTTTTTTGAATAATTGTCGTCTGCTTTTATTTTCTAAATTTTAATTTTTGCTATTTTGACTGAAAAAATATTGAAATGAGTGTCAAACAGTTTGACGCGGCGTCTGATCAGGATCAAAACTGTTTGCAAAAAAAAACTGTTGTGCTCGGGGTAAGTCAGTGAAGGGGTTAGGGTCATCTGATAACGTTGATATTTGAGGTTCTTTGACTAAAACCTAAAACGTATAGCCACTGTAAACACGAGGATGTCTAGTTTGAAAACTCTCCAAACACTGATGCTATATCTAGCAGTTGTACACGGAGACAATGGTGTCAATGAGTCGACCAGGCGGCTAGAGGAAAGAGTGGAGGCACTGGAAAGGCAAAGTAATTTGGTAACTCTGACAACACTGTTGCTGTATCTGTCAGTTGTACACGGAGACAATGGCGTCAGTGATTCGACCAGGCGGCTAGAGGAAAGAGTGGCGACACTGGAAAGGCAAGGTAAGTTTGGTAACTCTGACAATACTGCTGCTATATCTAGCAGTTGTACACGGAGACAATGGCGTCAATGAGTCGACCAAGTGGCTAGAGGAAAGAGTGGAGGCACTGGAAAGGCAAGGTAAGTTTGGTAACTCTGACAATACTGCTGCTATATCTAGCAGTTGTACACGGAGACAATGGCGTCAATGAGTCGACCAAGTGGCTAGAGGAAAGAGTGGCGGTACTGGAAAGGCAAGGTAAGTTTGGTAACTCTGACAATACTGCTGCTATATCTAGCAGTTGTACACGGAGACAATGGCGTCAATGAGTCGACCAAGCGGCTAGAGGAAAGAGTGGCGGCACTGGAAAGGCAAAGTAAGTTTGGTAACTCTGACAATACTGCTGCTATATCTAGCAGTTGTACACGGAGACAATGGCGTCAGTGATTCGATCAAGCGGCTAGAGGAAAGAGCGGAGGCACTGGAAAGGCAAGGTAAGTTTGGTAACTCTGACAACACTGCTGCTATATCTAGCAGTTGTACACGGAGACAATGGTGTCAATGAGTCGACCAGGCGGCTAGAGGAAAGAGTGGAGGCACTGGAAAGGCAAGGTAAGTTTGGTAACTCTGACAATACTGCTGCTATATCTAGCAGTTGTACACGGAGACAATGGCGTCAGTGAGTCGACCAAGTGGCTAGAGGAAAGAGTGGAGGCACTGGAAAGGCAAGGTAAGTTTGGTAACTCTGACAATACTGCTGCTATATCTAGCAGTTGTACACGGAGACAATGGCGTCAATGAGTCGACCAGACGGCTAGAGGAAAGAGTGGAGGCACTGGAAAGGCAAGGTAAGTTTGGTAACTCTGACAATACTGCTGCTATATCTAGCAGTTGTACACGGAGACAATGTCGTCAATGAGTCGACCAAGCGGCTAGAGGAAAGAGTGGAGGCACTGGAAAGGCAAGGTAAGTTTGGTAACTCTGTCAACACTGTTGCTATATCTAACAGTTGTACACGGAGACAATGGCGTCAATGAGTCGACCAAGCGGCTAGAGGAAAGAGTGGCGACACTGGAAAGGCAAGGCAAGTTTGGTAACTCTGACAATACTGCTGCTATATCTAGCAGTTGTACACGGAGACAATAGCGTCAATGAGTCGACCAGGCGGCTAGAGGTAAGAGTGGCGGTACTGGAAAGGCAAGGTAAGTTTGGTAACTCTGACAATACTGCTGCTATATCTAGCAGTTGTACACGGTAACAATGTCGTCAATGAGTCGACCAAGCGGCTAGAGGAAAGAGTGGAGGCACTGGAAAGGCAAGGTAAGTTTGGTAACTCTGACAATACTGCTGCTATATCTAGCAGTTGTACACGGAGACAATGGCGTCAGTGATTCGACCAAGCGGCTAGAGGAAAGAGTGGAGGCACTGGAAAGGCAAGGCAAGTTTGGTAACTCTGACAATACTGCTGCTATATCTAGCAGTTGTACACGGAGACAATGGCGTCAGTGATTCGACCAAGCGGCTAGAGGAAAGAGTGGAGGCACTGGAAAGGCAAGGCAAGTTTGGTAACTCTGACAATACTGCTGCTATATCTAGCAGTTGTACACGGAGACAATGGCGTCAATGAGTCGACCAAGTGGCTAGAGGAAAGAGTGGAGGCACTGGAAAGGCAAGGTAAGTTTGGTAACTCTGACAATACTGCTGCTGTATCTAGCAGTTGTACACGGAGACAATGGCGTCAGTGATTCGATCAAGCGGCTAGAGGAAAGAGCGGAGGCACTGGAAAGGCAAAGTAAGTTTGGTAACTCTGACAATACTGCTGCTATATCTAGCAGTTGTACACGGAGACAATGGCGTCAATGAGTCGACCAAGCGGCTAGAGGAAAGAGTGGCGGTACTGGAAAGGCAAAGTAAGTTTGGTAACTCTGACAATACTGCTGCTATATCTAGCAGTTGTACACGGAGACAATGGCGTCAATGAGTAGACCAAGTGGCTAGAGGAAAGAGTGGAGGCACTGGAAAGGCAAGGTAAGTTTGGTAACTCTGACAATACTGTTGCTATATCTAGCAGTTGTACACGGAGACAATGGCGTCAATGAGTCGACCAAGTGGTTAGAGGTAAGAGTGGAGGCACTGGAAAGGCAAGGTAAGTTTGGTAACTCTGACAATACTGCTGCTATATCTGGTGTCACTCCTGTACAAAAGCCCTTCTTCTTCCTCCATAGAACTCTATAGTAAATTGACAATATTCTCCTGTCTCTGTCCAGTTCCAGGACCTACCGCACAATATAACGACCCTGTTTCCATGGAAAGCAATAACATGGCACCAGAATTAACAAAAGAAAAAGATACCATTAAGGTTCAACTTTTCCACAATTTTCACATTTCTAAGGTCACCGTCAATATTTACAAAATGAAAGTTGATGACCCGCCGCACCACACTCGCATCTCTGACCACATGTTCTCACAAATTAGTTCCCAAATAGAACCCAGAAACACCTTTGATTTATCAACAACATCACTATTTCAGCTCAAAAACAAATGCATCTGCAGTTAATCAGCATTTTCAATAAAAAATATGACCATGAACACACACACATCAATTTTTCACTATATAAATTAGGAACTATTTAGGCACCCTACGACCCGGAAGCACTTCCGTACAGGTGTGACACCTAAATATGAACTATTTTTTTCCTGATTTGCCTGTTTTTACTCTTATATCATAGCTATAGGTATTGAAAAATAAAAAAACATGGTGACAGATGTCAAGTTCCACAACATTTGGCATTATAGACTGTTTAAAAACAAGGTCTAAGTCGCAAAATTGGTAAAAAATCAGCTTTTTGGATTAAATTCAACGCGACCGCTAAATCTTTGTTTTCGCCACATGTAAACTTATTCGAACACTTTTTATGTAAACGAAAGTGTGCGGATAACCCTTTTTGAAAGGAAAATTGTCTTTTCGGGTAAGAAAAATATTGAAACGACAAAATTTGCCCTTCACGTCTGTCCTAGATAGTAGGGTTTTTCTATGAAAAAATGCATTTTTTGCCATTTTCACCCAAAATAGCTCCTTTTTTCAGCTAAAAAACGTTTTGAATATGCTGATAGCCATGAATAATATGGAGTACATGAATTTGCAGTGAAAAATAGAAGAAAAACTATGTTTATGACAGATTTGAAGGAAAAGTGAAAGCTCATTGGTCTTGGACCGGGGTAAAAAATGACCAGGCCGAATGGTAGCAGCCCCCTTTTTTCTGAGGAAAAACAAGAAATCAACATTTTGTGGACCAAAACCTGCAAACCTACTGACATTCAGCTTAAACAGACCTTTAAAGCCTACATAAGGCAAGCACAGAGCTTTTCTACAGCATTTCAAGAAAAAACGTGTGCATCGGTCTCTTTCTCAAATCGCAGGCGTCACAATTTTAAGTGAAAAACCTCATTTTTAGCCAAAATTATTACCTAATGCAGCTAAAAATAACTTTTCTACCATCACATGTTCATAATTTCCCTAAAATAGCACTCTAAAATTAACATAAACTGTGACGTCATTTTCCGGGAAATCCTTCATATAGGTGTCACTCCTGTACAAAAGCCCTTCTTCTTCCTCCATAGAACTCTATAGTAAATTGACAATATTCTCCTGTCTCTGTCCAGTTCCAGGACCTACCGCACAATATAACGACCCTGTTTCCATGGAAAGCAATAACATGGCACCAGAATTAACAAAAGAAAAAGATACCATTAAGGTTCAACTTTTCCACAATTTTCACATTTCTAAGGTCACCGTCAATATTTACAAAATGAAAGTTGATGACCCGCCGCACCACACTCGCATCTCTGACCACATGTTCTCACAAATTAGTTCCCAAATAGAACCCAGAAACACCTTTGATTTATCAACAACATCACTATTTCAGCTCAAAAACAAATGCATCTGCAGTTAATCAGCATTTTCAATAAAAAATATGACCATGAACACACACACATCAATTTTTCACTATATAAATTAGGAACTATTTAGGCACCCTACGACCCGGAAGCACTTCCGTACAGGTGTGACACCATCTAGCAGTTGTACACGGAGACAATGGCGTCAATGAGTAGACCAAGTGGCTAGAGGAAAGAGTGGAGGCACTGGAAAGGCAAGGTAAGTTTGGTAACTCTGACAATACTGCTGCTATATCTAGCAGTTGTACACGGAGACAATGGCGTCAATGAGTCGACCAAGCGGCTAGAGGAAAGAGTGGCGGCACTGGAAAGGCAAAGTAAGTTTGGTAACTCTGACAACACTGCTGCTATATCTAGCAGTTGTACACGGAGACAATGGCGTCAATGAGTCGACCAAGCGGCTAGAGGAAAGAGTGGCGGCACTGGAAAGGCAAGGTAAGTTTGGTAACTCTGACAATACTGCTGCTGTATCTAGCAGTTGTACACGGAGACAATGTCGTCAATGAGTCGACCAAGTGGCTAGAGGAAAGAGTGGAGGCACTGGAAAGGCAAGGTAAGTTTGGTAACTCTGACAATACTGTTGCTATATCTAGCAGTTGTACACGGAGACAATGGTGTCAATGAGTCGACCAAGTGGCTAGAGGAAAGAGTGGAGGCACTGGAAAGGCAAGGTAAGTTTGGTAACTCTGACAATACTGCTGCTATATCTAGCAGTTGTACACGGAGACAATGGCGTCAGTGATTCGACCAAGCGGCTAGAGGAAAGAGCGGAGGCACTGGAAAGGCAAGGTAAGTTTGGTAACTCTGTCAACACTGCTACTGTATCTGTCAGTTGTACACGGAGACAATCGCGTCAATGAGTAGACCAAGCGGCTAGAGGAAAGAGTGGCGACACTGGAAAGGCTAGGTAAGATTTCGGCTAGGTTAATTCTTACACTGCCAAGATTTTTCGTCTCTTACGTTTTTTAACTCTTACCGCCAAAATATCGTCTGCATTGGTAGTGTCTTCTGCAATATTTTTAAAATCAGCTTTAGGGCTGTTGTGACTGAAAAGTTGGAACACTCTTACAATAATTGGTCCGCCACCAAAAATATCTTTTTTTGTGGTCAGGTAAATGTCACAAAAATGGCCAGATTAATGTCACAATAAATGACCAGGTTAATGTTAGGTTGATGGCCAGTTAATTTCAACGAAACTACCAAAAAATACCTGCGGACAGATTCTAAAGTTTACCCTAACGGCCTAATCCTTACCCTAGTTTTTGGAGGCGGATCCAAACTGTTTGCAAATTCGCCTGTTGATGCCGTTGGCAGTAGAATAGTTAACCTAGTTGGTACTTGAAAGGGCTTTTGTGGGAAAGGACAGGTTCGATTCTAACCCTTTTGGTTCATGAATGAATAACACATCATCGTTTTAATATAATTTATTCAAAGTAGATATACTGGTAAATGTATTGCATCCGTCACGTTTATCTGGCTTTGTAGCCGGTTGTTATTGGCCTTACATAAAACCAATATCTTTCTTATTCGTATCATGTGCAATGAAGATTTGTTTGTCTTGAAGGCACAGAGATGCTGAAGCGACTTGACAGACAAGAAGAACAGCTACAGTCCCAGTCTCTGGTGATAAAGAAACAAGAGAAACTCTTGCTGCAACAAGATCATGAAACAGAGGAACTTAAGACACTCGTACGGGTGCTGAATCACACTGTACAAGACCAGGGACAGGCTATAACAAGACTGAAACTTTCTAACAGGCTGCTACGAAAACCTAAAGTATTGCACCAGCCACAGCACACAGACTTAAGCCCACACAACACAGACTACTATCCAAATTGCGGGATACAATCGGAAAGAACGAGTAAAATCAAAAGTACGGGGCATTCATTGGTGAAAGAGTTAGCTGACACTAGACGTAGAAATGTTTGGCGTAAGTTACACACATTTTAAACTAACCCTTCAATGCCTTAGCTCCAAGAACTGTAGTTATTTCCAAACAGTTTAGATTTCATCTGTCGAAATTCATACAATTTAAAGGACAAGGTTCACGAGGCCGCTGTTTCGGCCTTTTATTTCTTTATTTTCTCTTTATTTGTCAATTTCAGATATAAATGCTTCATACTATACACATATTCAACCCAAATTCAAGTTTCTGACAATTATATAGTTTCTTGAAAAGGAGCCAAATGTCAAAAAACGCAGAATTTTGGCAATTCCTGGGAATAAAATATGAAGGCACTGATGCGAAACAAAGATATTTTTTAAATAAAAGGAGAAGACTATTTTAAAAATTATTATGTCATGGCAGTGAATGGGTTTTAAAAGGTAAACCTAGATAACAAACACCAGATTGATATGAACTTCAGGAAGGCTTAATGTCAAAGACATCTTTTTCTTTAAAATTCCACTATCTCAAAGAAACAAAGAGTAGATCTACATAATTTTCGTTGTTAACTGGCGAAAAGTATATTCCCTCGATTCTCAACTTGAACTTAGTTGTTTCTTATAGGCGCTATCTGATATTAAGAATAGTAAAGTAGTGTTAGTAATTATAGACCCAGTGTCAAGATAATTAAAATATGTTTATTTAAGACATACACAGCACCACTGGTACATGTATAAGCCTAATTTGTTGTAGAACCAGATCAGCGAGTAGCGATTTTTTTTAAATAGCCACGATTTACAGTAAAGGACCGATAATTAACCACTATGACACCCAAGGCGATAAAGAACAAACCAAATAAAACTTTATCAAACTTATCAAATACTTTTATTAAAATTCTAATGCTGTTTTAAATAGTTATAAATAAATTTGGAAATCATCTATTGAACTTTGAGTTAGGTTAAATATTTGCTATATTTGCATAACGCGACTTTTTTACGTTTAAGCCTTTCACTACCAAAATGTTTGTGAGATTTTTACCCCTTCAACGTTTGATTGTCTGCTTCTTCAATTATGCTGTTTGCAAGATCGTTTCAAAGTAAGACTCAATGTAGTACGACTTAAATCATTGCGATACGAGTGTCAAACGCGGCGTCTGATAAGGATCCAAACTATTTGCAAACGCGCTTGCATGCGTCATTAAGAGTGAAAGGGTTAAGAGGTACTTTTTCGAAATGTGTAGGATTGTTTGTAATGATGAGTATAGTTACAGACATGTTCATCTCAGTTTAATGCGTTTCTATATGATACATATTGCTTGTTTTCACATAGTGCCAAGGTTAGCTATTTTGATCGTCCTCTGTCCATTGTCGTCCGTTCGTTCGTCATCAACAATTCAGTAAAACGACATCTCCTTCGTGTTTATATATTTAGATAAGTGAAATTACTTTGGACTGTGTATGCAGACGAAACGTAGCTAGTGCAGGAGCCCCCTGAATTTGGTAATCACTGTTTGCATAGGACAAGCATACTATCCACTGGTACACTATTGGTAAATGACACGTATACTAGTCTGTATGGATGAATATGTTAAGATTAGATCAGATCTATTCTGTAAAATCTTTGTTCAAAATTTAGGTTTAAGCTCACATCTGTAAAGATACTAGAAATGGGTTTTATATACTAACATGTATCATGTTTAAAAAATTCTAGATTGGGACTTTTTTTCTTAGTGTCTGAATACGGGTTAAATACGGGTTGTTAGAAGCGTAAAAGTGAGTTTTTGTGAAGAAAAAAAAAGAGATTAATTTTGAGCGTTGAAAACTAAAGCTATCTACATTGTACATGCATAGTTATCAACATGTATATCGTTTGTCACTATCATTTTCCTGTCTTTAACATGATATAATCGTAAGTTAATTTCATACAATTTTTTAACTTGAATACACATGTATTTGTATCTTAACGTTCAACTTTCTCAGAAACGAAGCGACTTGTGCTAGCCGATGAGGGACCTGTAGCTTTCCACGCTGTGATAGACGGGGGAGAGGTTCCCCACTTAGGCGTAAACCAGAACATCATCTTCAAAACTGTGGTAGAAAATCTCGGAGGAGCTTACCACAACCAGCATGGTTTGTTTATTGCTCCAAGGAACGGTGTTTACATTTTCTCCGTTTCTATTTTGTCATACGTTAGTCCACACCCTGAGATCGAGGCATCCTTGAAAAAAGACGGCACAGTTCTAGCGAATGTATTTGCTCATAGTGACAGTAGACGAGACGATCAAGGTTCAGTCACTGTTGTTACCAAGTTGAACCAAGGAAATGAAGTTTGGGTCAGTCTTAAGGGCCCGAATGACGACTCATTATACGGTGGTCGTTTCAGTACTTTCATGGGATGTCTTATAAATGCTGTGTAATAAACAGCGTCGAACACATGCAAATGCTTCTTTCTGAACACATTACCACGTAGACTGTTTCTAGAATTGAAGATAGATGACAACTGAAATCAGATTGAAAGTAAAGCAGAATGCATCTTAAGTCCCTAAAATGATGACTCATTATATGGTGGACAGTTCAGTAATTTCATGGGGCAACACCGAACACACGCACATCTTAGTCCAAAGGCAAGTGTATATATAATAAACTAAGTCGATGGTATAAAACTTTCCTTTTTATTTTTGATCTCATCTGACAAATATCGGCAAGAGGAACAAATCACCTAAATAAGTAACAGATGGTAAGGTACGAAGTTCCAGATAAGATGGAGTCGATGTAAACTAAATACATGTACATGTATTCCAACATTAACATTTTTATGTCACCAGCAAACCATATGCTGTAACTACTCATTAGAATTGTCTCTAACAGCAGGTAAGGTACAGAGTTCCAGATAAGATGGAGTCGATGTAAACTAAATACATGTACATGTATTCCAACATTAACATTTTTATGTCACCAGCAAACCATATGCTGTAACTACTCATTAGAATTGTCTCTAACAGCAGGTAAGGTACGAAGTTCCAGATAAGATGGAGTCGATGTAAACTAAATACATGTACATGTATTCCAACATTAACATTTTTTATGTCACCAGCAAACCATATGCTGTAACTACTCATTAGAATTGTCTCTAACAGCAGGTAAGGTACGAAGTTCCAGATAAGATGGAGTCGATGTAAACTAAATACATGTACATGTATTCCAACATTAACATTTTTATGTCACCAGCAAACCATATGCTGTAACTACTCATTAGAATTGTCTCTAACAGCAGGTAAGGTACAGAGTTCCAGATAAGATGGAGTCGATGTAAACTAAATACATGTACATGTATTCCAACATTAACATTTTTATGTCACCAGCAAACCATATGCTGTAACTACTCATTAGAATTGTCTCTAACAGCAGGTAAGGTACAGAGCTCCAGATAAGATGGAGTCGATGTAAACTAAATACATGTACATGTATTCCAACATTAACATTTTTATGTCACCAGCAAACCATATGCTGTAACTACTCATTAGAATTGTCTCTAACAGCAGGTAAGGTACAGAGTTCCAGATAAGATGGAGTCGATGTAAACTAAATACATGTACATGTATTCCAACATTAACATTTTTATGTCACCAGCAAACCATATGTTGTAACTACTCATTAGAATTGTCTCGAAGAGACAATTCTAATGAGTAGTCATAATATATGGTTTGGTTGCATCATACACATTTTAGTATTTGAAAAATAAAAAAACGCCTTGCCTGGAGCTAAATAGCGTAACACTTGTCTCAACCAGGAAACTATACACATATGGACTATGTATAATTCCCTATATGTACATAACTGAACATTAAATACACTGGTAAAACAACTTCCAACAACAGAAACTGTAGTGTAATTGCCATCCAGGCTCAAATAAAGCATCAAAATGCATGACTTGATATAACTTCATCTTACTCAAGTAGTGTCTGCTCTGAAATGATAAAATATATTTGTTCAGTTTTGAACTACTGTTAGATTGATGTAACATCAATATGAGTATCAATTTGGATCCTGATCCAACACTGAGTTCACCCTTTACCCCATAGCCTGTTTCTAGTTTTGAAGACAGGACACTACTTAAAGCAGGTTGAAAGTAACGAAGAATGCGCCTTAAGGAGCATTCTGCTTTAATTTCAGCCTGCTTTAAGCTACCATCTGCTAGGATAAAGAAAATACAAAATGTATTTCTTATGGTACATGTTCATGACTGTATAAATTCGAACTATTTTCTTCAGTGGAGGAATAAATTAAAGGTGTAAAAAGGTTTATTTATGGGGTAATGGGTTAATATGGTCTGATCTGGCTCCAAATGTCTACAAATGCAACTTACCATATTCAATTATTCATTAACTCCTTCAATGCTGAGTTTTTCATATTTGTTATACATACTATTTCTCTTTTAAAACAAGAAGACTCAGAGCTTAGGCATTTGACACATTATATGATAATAATCTACAGCTTCTGTATCATAATTGAATGAATTGTGCCGCTTGGGTAAAAAGTAACCAATCTACAGTTTTTTTTACCGTGAGCGATTTAGGACCGCATGGTTCTCTTGTCTAGTATGTCCAAAGTAAACAGCGTGTACTCTGATCAGAGTCTGCACAGTTTGTCATTTTGCAATATATTGCCAAAGACAACGTTAAATAGTCAATATAGACTAGACACTAAATTTGAAATTTGAACTGTCTATTCCAAGCTTCAGAGGGCGAAGGAGTTAGACTATACATGTAAACGGAATGTGAAATCTCATATTCCATGACCCACTCCGGATATAGCCTTTTAAACACATTCAACCATGGCGACGAGTATACTCGTCATTTACAAACAGTGTGGTTGTGAGGATTACACGTGTCCCATGCAATCAGCAGTGACCCTGATCAGAGGGCCCCTTAAGATGAAACAGGTTAGACAGTCTACTATTTCACGTACCAACAAAACCTGGGGATAATCGCAAAGTTCATTTTCTGCAAACTTAGTGCTTACTTCACTGTTAAAGGTAAATGCTAATATACAGGGTGGGGATTAACCCATTAATCACCAATGACAAGAATACTCGTCCTTTAAAAGCAGTGTTCTTGCTAGTACAGTGTTCCCTCCTTAAAACGGCCCTCACAACAACGACTCCCTCCTTACAACGACACTTGCCACATATCCCTAAACAGGACAATTATGTCTAACGTTTTTACTGCTGCAATATCGTCTGCTTAAAGTTGTCGTCTGCTGTTTTTCTCAAAGTTACATAATGAACAACTTGACATTAATGACGAGTGACAAACAGATTGAATCCAGATCAGACGCCGCGTTACGCGGCGTCTGATCTGGATTCAAGCTGTTTCCAAATGTAAATCAATTTCCCTCTCTATAACGACTCCCTCCGAACAACGAACATATGTTTATGTCCCATTGGGTGTCGTTGTAGAGATGGAGTACATGTAGCACACTCGTCAAATGCAATTAATTTACAGTTCAGACCATAATCGGATAAGGAGTCCTCCAATCTGGGCCTGCACTGTTTGTTATTTTCCAATATATTCTAGAAAACAAACATGCATAAAAACATACACTATATTTAAATAATTATTGGAGTGTTCAATTTAAGTTTATAGTTTCAATAAGCTAAACCCAAAAAATAAGATATTCGCAAAAGTGTTACCCCAGACTTCATGAACTATTTCTCATTTAATGTGATATACCTTCGTGTAACACGTGACCATATTCAAGTGTTCAATAGAGAAATAAACATGGCAATATCATATGCCAAAGATAAAATGTTATTTAACTAAAAAAACGCACTTCAAGTATGAAAGTTTTCACAGCTTGCATATTTATCTCATTTCGCCCCTTAGACTTCAAAGGGACAATTCCAGTTTCAAATTACAATGTATATCTAGTCAATTATTGACAATTGAAGGACTGATTTTAACAAATACAGACATTGCAGAGCCTGATAAGAGGGCACCTAAAGAAGTCCTCTGATCAGGGTCTAAACACATTGAATAGGACAAGTGAACTATTTTAAGGTACACTATTTATAACTGCCAAGTATACTATTCGCTATATGAATGAACTTCTTTGACCGTATGGGCATTTCAAATGTTTAATTTACATGTAAAAGTAGCCTAGCTTTCCACTATAAAATGTTTTACGACGAAATATTGCAAAACACTTTCAACTCTTTTCCATACAAAACATTTTTCCTGTTTCTAAATATGCCGTTGTAATGAAATAAAGTGACCCGCCGTAATAGAGTGACCCCCGGGTCGAAATATTTCGACTCCCCCGGTCGAAATATTATGACCCCTTACGTGAAACAAAGTGACCCCACATGAAATAAAGTGACCCCCGTAATAAAGTGACCCCCTATACAAACGTGTGTCTGTTTAGTATTATTAACAAATAATAACATCTACTAGCGTATCATCGTGCAATAGAACTCGGGTAGAAGTTGAGATGCGTAAATATTAAATCACGAGGCCGTAGGCCGAGTGATTTAATTACCACATCTTTTCAGCATTATCACCGTTGTTTTGTCGCGTTATCACATGTCTTACTGTCGAAGTATAACCGTCGTACTGTCGCGTTATCACCGTCGTAGTTAAATGGTCGTACTGTCGTATTATTAACGTCGTATTGTCACCTCTCGGACCATATGCGCATAGAGGAACACCCTCCCTCCGTGTGAGCTTCAAACAGTTTTAATATTGATACGTCGCCGAGTTTATCGGTCTCAAATCTGGATCCAGACTATTTGTAAGCACCAGTATTGTCACATTTGACAGAGTAGCATAAAAGGTGCCAACAATGTTATTTTTTTTCAAGCATTTATACTAATAATAATACCTTTTCATTTCCCACAGGACATGTATCTTAAAAGCTTGAACCCTTTCATCTCCAAAACACCATCTGTCTTAAACCTATTTTCCGAATTATCATTTTAAGGTTAGATTTACAGTACATGACTATCATTTCGTGTGTCAAACAGTTAATATTATTACCTGACTCTCTATTTAAGTGAATATAAAGCATTTTTGACTGTTTTCCGCAAATATTTACCAGACTGAGGCCAGCGGGCAACAGTTCACTGTTACACAGCACTGTTACATGCGCGAAAATGGTGCGCAAAAAAAATCTGCATCGCGGGACCGAATAAGGCGTCAAATTATGATACAGATTTTTGTTTAAGGATTTTGCCTATTGTGGAGTTGATCGAGTCATTGTTTCTCTCTTAAAAGGCTATATAGTTCTAGGTCTAAAATTAAGAGTAACTCCGAATAAAATCGGTAAACCGCTTGCAGATCTAACGTCTTCCTTTTTAAAAACAAATTATGACGTTACAAACATAAATGACGTCATATCATACATGACGTAATTTCGACAATGTGTCAATCAATTTCAGTCAATGAGAAAGAATAATAATTTCAATCGTAATTGAAAATATGAATATAGTAGACATCTTTTTTACATTGTAGTTGTTGTATTGAATTTAATGAAGATTAAATATAAGATCATCTCTAGAATCTAAATACGTGTTGTTCAAATCTTGTATATCTAGATAGATCTAGATCTAGCCGTTCATTCAGCCAGGCTTAAATAGAGAGTCAGGTAATAAATCATTTGTTTGATAGTTACTTCGGGAACAGCCAAACCATTGTCCCTCGGTAGCAGGGAAGACCTTGAGAACTGCTGCCCTCGGCCGTCGGGTCAATGATTTGACTGTTCCCTCAGTACCTATGAAACAAATGTATACCGTATACTGAACAGACGACAGACTACTAAGCGACTGATCTAGCTCCAAATCTTTTGCCAAAACGACTGTAGATGCTTATGGTGGTAAAATGTTAAATACGTTTCGGCAAAAAGGTCAAAACAAACCCTCTAAGTGCAATGTTCTACATAAGTGCATATTTCTTATCTATATCCAAACTGTTTGCCTGTCTTAGAGTTGTCGAACATGGCACTTACAGGGTTACCGTAATTGGTGGTCATTTTAGATATTTTGGGACCAGATCTAAGTAGCAACTCGACGTCTAATAAGATTCAAAAACTGTTCCAAACTAACATGAACATTAATTTATATTTGTAATAACCCCATTCCACTGGACGACGATAAGAATATTGGGTAAATAATTAAGCGGTGGTATTTTTTCAGAGAGGACTTTAAATAAAGTCCACCTGCGAGATGCAATGGGTGGTCTGAATCTGTATTATTTGGAAAGGTGAACATTTCATTCATATATTGTCGTCGAAAAGGAACATTCATACAGATCAAATAGTGAAACAGACTATAGACGTAGATTCTACACTAAAATTGACTTGTCTTCGTCATCTGTGTTTATGACGTATGATTATGACATCACGTCGTGACTGCTTACTGTTTTCATAATGCAATGTATATGTACCATTAAACCCGTGTGTAGCGACACCAATTAAGTCAAGTTTAACAATGATTTGTTCACCAAATTATTCCTTCTGACACTGTTTGGGAACAGTGCGAATTTAGAATGCAAACTTGTAAAGGTTTTTGGGCTAGTGAAACTAGTTTTTAAAAATGATAAGCGGGAACTATTTCGATAGAGACAACTCAGATCGCGTGTCATCCAAAATAACTGACAGACGTACCAGCGCTAGATTTATTTGTAAAATATATTTGTACCGGGGTAACTTTTATATGTACACCAAAAACGGAGTACCATAACTTTTAGAGAACAAATTCACAAGGGTATTAGATCTAATATGTATTTAGGCTTTGCCTATGAACGGAAAAAAGCAAAATTATACTAATGAAAACGGAATAGATCTATCACCAGTGTGTATCAGTTCGTTGTGTATTCCAGATCACACTCGAGGCTACGCCTCTCGTGACTGAGATCTGGATTACACAACCGACTCGAACTTTTATTTTATACCTAAATTTATTGGGACAAGATCTATATGTTGTTAAACCAAATAATCAAATAGATCTATAAGCACCCGTGTATACAATGTTAAAAGTTAAATCTCCTCCGTACACCTATAATGCAATCTGAAACTATTTTTGGAAGTCATATGACCAGTTGACCACCAATAATGACTTCATTATTTATATTGATGGCGTATTGGTAATCCGTTATTTTTATCGGTTCGACTGAGAAGTAGATTTTTGTAAATAACGTTCATTTAAGCGTTTAAGGGTATGAATTGAACTGTTTGAAGCTTTGTCCTTTGGAGAAAATCATTTCAAGTGAGTGTTGGGGGTTATTCATGCTTAAAATGGTTTAAAAATAGCACCGAAATCGGGAATTCCGAAACGTCACGCACAACTCTTCGTAAAAGCCGTGACGTCATCATCCAAGATGTCAGCCCCCATGTTTTGTAGTTGCCTAGTTTTGAGGAAATTATTCACGCGCAAATCAAACACTTTTCAAAGTATGTCAGTGATTGTGAATAAAATTGGAATACCTTTGATTTTATCATGCATTACTTAAGAACGGAAAAAAGGCAAGCCTTTTTTCCGTATTAGTAGCTTTACAATGTGAAGTTACAGTATCGTTAGAAGTCATGCGGTTGTTTTAGTTTAAAGAGCCAACGTTTAAAAAAATACCATGGGCTTCGTTATTTGTAAAATGTGTGACTTATCAATGTCATAGTATAGAGGGTAACTAGATTTGCATTTAAAGTTCTATCTCTTGAAATATAATAGAGCTGTTTGTAACGCTAAATACAATTCAAAACGCTATTTAAAACCCATTTTGGACATCGATTAAGACGTTACAAACGTTAGTTCGGGCATCGTGCGCGACGTCTATAAAGGCTTTTTTGACAGTGTTATCAATTCACACTTAGCAACTACAGTTTTGAATTCATTTTGATTATATTTGCCCACAGTATAATTATAGTGTTACGAAACAGGCGCAACAGAAAGACAAAGCCAGCAACAAACTTTACAAACTTTATTAAAACAAAACTACAAGTTGAAGAAACACGTAAATACCTGTTAATGATAGTCTTAAAATTATCCTAATTCCTGTCCTTTTGAATATCAAAACACTGCACTTTTAATAGAAATTTCACACACTGTCAATAATCCAGAGATTCTATCTGTATCCAAACTATTAGCAAGTAAACGTCTAGTACACTGATGACTGTCGAAAGCTCCAAGATAAAACAGTTAATTCTAAGTCTCTCTATATACACAGTTTTACCATTCTAGAAAGGTATTAGTGAGGGCGCCAACTCTCAAAAGACCCTTAATTAACGATGATTTGCAAGCGGAGATGCAGAAAATTTCTAATGGTATATTTGAATAGTATAGACCTTCCCGAGTTTGGAAAGACCGGATGCCAAGGCTGAAAGTGGTCAGGGACATTTTAACATGAACAGTCGTAGAATTTCTTGAAGATCATGTGATCAGTTGTTTACCATAAAATTACTATATAGACTTTCAGGGGCATTCTGTCAACAAAATAAGATCGTGTGACTCAATTTGTTTACCAGTAAATATAAACTGCTAGAACATTCTATATGTTTCCATGTTCTCTGCTATTCCATGATCTTCTAGAATATTCTAAAACCTTCTAAATGTTCTAAGGATAGAATTACGCATTCTAAAGCATTTAAACAATAAGTAAACAACAAATTCAAATGATAAACATGTTTACATAACAATAGAAGTATATAAGTTCATGAAAGATTGATTATGATTGAAATCGGATCATAGTGTTGAGAGTTATCCGCCCTTGGTATACTCAGATATGCTAAAACGACATTATTTCAGTATCATTTATGCTTTCAGAGCTCTATTTAGTGTCTACAAATTAGAATAGATTTTGACAAAATTATATTTATTTGTCAGTGTGCGTATAATGTGCTGTTTGCGGTGCTCTCGTTTAAAGTTATGAAATTGTTTCTTAAATGGCCGACACACGATATTTTATCTCTATACTTAATCTATTATGCGCACCGATTCAACATCGACTTATAGTACCATAATTTACAAGTTTGTAAATTGAAAGATCGTATCCCAACATTGTTTGAACTCACTGCCAATTCTTATAATGAGACGCAACATGATCAAACACTACATTTCCGATGATATCCGACTATCTATACCTGCATTGTATTGCAAATGAAGTTACTTAAGTAAATACCCGTACCTTCAGTACTTTTATCCAATGCAAAAACCTTGATATAACATACACTAACACATTATAGGGGTTTACATTGGAGACAAAATGTTGGTGCGTTGTCCGGAGGGATTTTGATAGGGAGAGAAATTGACGTACATTTGCGACAAAGGATTTACATTTTCGTAATATTTCGAAGGGGGTCATAATATTATGGGGGGTCACTTTATTTCATGTCATACCTGAAATGAAGTGACCCCCTAGCATAGAGAGGGAGTAAATCTACTACTATTTATACCTGTATTGTATTGCAAATGAAGTTACATGTACTTAAGTAAATACCCGTACCTTCAGTACTTTTATCCAATGCAAAAACCTTGATATAACATACACTAACACATTATAGGGGTTTACATTGGAGACAAAATTGTGGTGCGTTGTCCGGAGGGATTTTGATAGGGAGAGAAATTGACGTACATTTGCGACAAAGGATTTACATTTTCGTAATATTTCGAAGGGGGTCATAATATTATGGGGGGTCACTTTATTTCATGTCATACCTGAAATGAAGTGACCCCCTAGCATAGAGAGGGAGTCAATCTACTACTATCTATACCTGTATTGTATTGCAAATGAAGTTACATGTACTTAAGTAAATACCCGTACCTTCAGTACTTTTATCCAATGCAAAACCTTGATATAACATACACTAACACATTATAGGGGTTTACATTGGAGACAAAATGTTGGTGCGTTGTCCGGAGGGATTTTGATAGGGAGAGAAATTGACGTACATTTGCGACAAAGGATTTACATTTTCGTAATATTTCGAAGGGGGTCATAATATTATGGGGGGTCACTTTATTTCATGTCATACCTGAAATGAAGTGACCCCTTAGCATAGAGGGGGAGTCAAACTATTTCAAAGTAGGGTCACTCTATTTCGGCAAAAAAGTCACTTTTTCTGAAATATTCCGACCGGGGGGTCACTATATTACGGGGGTCACTTTATTTCACCGGCCCGTAAATTGCAGCGTCTCATGAAGGTCCACATTGTTCGCCATTAAGAAGCTGTATCTATTAACAGGTAATAGCACCATGGCGATAAATGATCATTAAGCAGGGCGGAAGTGACGTAACCAGTGATTGACAATTTCTTCCCTACATTCATTCTGTAGATTTGGTAATCTGGCTATTCACAGAGATTTATGGTAGTTGTTTCTGAGTATCCATTTACTAAACAGTCCCAGAATTTATAATATTGATGTCGATTTGTTTTCGCTGCCGAATTGATCATGAGAGTCACCGTTTCAATGTCGTCTGCTTCAATTTTGTCGTCTTCAGGATCATTTCAAAGTTAGATTTCAGGTAGTATGACTTAAGAAAAATTGATATGAGTGTCAAACAATTTGGATCCTGATCAGACGCCGCGTTACGCGGCGTCTGCTTAGGATCCAAACTGTTTGCAAAGTCGCCTTTTGTGCTATAAGCAGTGAAAGAGTTAAGTAGACTAACTGAAAATAGGTATCTACTGGGCAGTGGATGTTATTTTTGGAGAATTTAGAACAGCGCCGTCTTCTCAAGGACAGCCTTGTAAGGTTGTGGAAATATACTGTTTTATTGGAACACTGCGTTGATTTTCACAATTTCCATCAATTGTCCTGATTTTTGTAGCATTCAATGATTTTAAGTATGCCATATCACACGTGCATTTGACATGATTTCCGGTTAGTCCAAAATAGCTTAGTTTCGATATTGATAGGACAGCTTGAGGCACGGTTGTTAACTTGGTATTTCGAAGGTCCACATCCCCTAGGAGGTGGTTGTTTGTAAAGGCTAGTGGAGCAACATACTCGATTGGGTTGTTGTAAAGTAGTAGATCATATAGGTTAGCTAGGCCTGTAAGATCATTGTCTTCTACTGTAACTATTTCATTAAATGTCAAATGTAACGTTCCAAGATGTTTCATCTTATTCACAGCAAATGGTATTTGAGATAAACGGTTGTTGTTTAAATCGAGAGTTACTATTTTATTGTGAAAGGGAACAGTTTTGGTATGAATGAACCTGATTTGGTTGTTATCAAGATATAAATTTGTAACGTTTGGAAAGGAATATAGTACATCGGGAAATGAGGTCAGTCTGTCATACCGCAAGTACAGTGATAACAAATTTACCAACTTATGTTGACACGGTTCAAACAAAGACGAGTTGCTCTCTAATTTAGTATTGTAGCTAAAACATAGGTAGTTGAGGTTTTTCAAATAACAAATAGCAGATGGTATTCGAGTAAGCTGAGAGTAGGACATAGTCAGACTAATCAAACTAGAATCCAATCCATCAAACGCATTTAATGGTACGTGGCTGAATGGTATGTACCTAATAGTAAGTGTTTGTAGATGGTTGAAATAACGTAGTTCATATGGCCAGGACTGAAATGCACCCATGTCAAACAAAAAGGTATAAAGTGAATTGCTTAAACGGGAAGATACTGACGGATCTAACGATTTCAGAGGGTTGTTTTGTATGTTAAGAACATGTAAACTATTAATGGTAGCTAATGCTGATGGTAAACTTGTTAGATTGTTATTCTGCAGGGTTATAGAGTATGTTTTGTTTTCTACTCCTACAAATGCATTTCTACCAATGCTAGAGATTGTGTTGTCAAAAAGTCGAATATACAATTGTGTTGTGTTTATGTAGCTGAGGTTTTTAAAAGCATTGTCTGGAACTGTTGTTAGCGCGTTGCCATGTAGATCTACATGGAATGATGACACGTGGTCAGTTGAGTTGGTAGGGATAAACCTCGGCACGTCCGTCAGCGATTGGAATTCACAGTACACATAGTTGTTACTATAACACGTGCATGGAGAGGGTGCAAGACACTTTCCATTACTCAGTATAAATCCAGTCGCTGTACTGGACAAAGCCATGGCTGCAATCGCCAACTGAAGAAAACGGAGAAATGAGAGGTGTAAACTTATACAATTATAGTCTTAATTTTATATTATATAATGAAAGGCATGAGAGGACAGATAGTGCTGGGTGATTAGAGGTTTTATTTATCTGAAATGGTGAATAACAAGGGATTTTTCTTCGAGTGTTTCTGGTTTGAAGCTTTTGTATATGAAGGTACTGTCAGAACTGGGCTGAAACATAAACAGACAGCAAACGATCTTAAGGCACACTCTTTCTTATCTTACATTTTTATGACTGTATAAAGTGGAATAGTTTTCTTCAGTGGAGGAATAACTTAAAGGCGTAAAATACATATTTATGGGGTAATGGGTTAACAAACATCAGTATATATGGGGGGAATGGGTTAACTAACCTCAGCACAATTGGAATTATCTCCTGGGCAAGAAGAAATGACAAGACATACAGATAACTCTGACAATACCAATATTAAAGATATGTATAAATATGGGATAAGACATAATTACATAACTGTCAGAGGATCACTTACTGGTCCTGTTTCTATAAGTGTGAAGCACACTGAACCATTTCTAAACTTTAGCAGACAACATGTTCATCAGACACCACCAGTTCTGTTGGTCATTCACTGAGGTCAAATATTATGCAATAGCTGCAGTAGCATCTAGTAACTACTGGCTTACCCTTATTATACTTAAATGATGTTTGCTTAAAACCTACTGTATGTGAAAAATGTACAAAAAATAAATTAAGAAAATGTAAAGTATGTAAATGAGTGGCAAATAGTTTGGATCAAGATTAGATGCAGCATTTTGCAAATATTGCTCTGCATCGGTAAGTTCCGTATTTACGAAGATTCGTTAACTTCAGTTAATTTTTACGAAAGAAAAGCATTATTGTAATATTATTAAATGCATTCTTTTAATTATTTAAATATGTTTAATTTGAGAAAACAACTACATTGTCTACAGATTACGCGGGTAAATTGTCCTGTGATAGATCTACTACGAACTATTTTTGGGGCTGTGCGGTAAAGTGTACACGCATACACCTTTAGGCCAAATCACCGCCTGGGCTCAGCGGAAAACAGCCGAATCACCCAATGATATAGAATTAAGAAGGGAAAGTAAAAAAGAATCGCTACGCAATCTGGTCGTAATTTTCAGAAATGGTATCTTAAGTGCTGGATTTCACATCCAGCACTAAAAACAACACAAACAAACAAATGAAGATACAGTCGAATCTCGTTACCTCGAGTCGAATTTACTCGTATTTCAAAGATAAAACGCGTCCTAGCCTCGTGAGTGGCTTAGCCATCGGCACGTTTAACTTTCAAATACGAGTACAGTAGAACCTCTCTATTACGACCACTAAAATGTGTCGAACATTAGTCGTTCAAAACAGGTGACTGCTTAAAGTAATGTGAAAATGAAACAGAAGGCTCCTACAGGAGGGGTTCTACTGTATGTTTAACTAAAGCCTCTTCGAGTTGTTGAAATTCATTTATGTTGTGTTGTATTGTCTGTACTTAACTCTTTCAACACCATTGACCTGTTTAAAATATACTCATTACATTTGTAAATAGTGTAGACCCGAATCAGAGAGACCCTATATTAACTCTTTCAATATTCTATACCTGTTTGAAATATACTCATTACATTTGTAAACTCTGTAAACCCTGATCAGAGGGCACCTACAGGAGTCTCTAATCATTGCCTACAACTGTTTGCTAATTTGGAACAGTAATTTAAACTACCCAGAATTTCAAATAGACTAGTTCGTGTTTTTGTAACTTGAGGGTGTATCAAACCCATAAGCAATTTTTTTAAAGTATCTAACTATTTTCTTTCATGTTTATTTTGAAAGAGCTGTTTATGATAAATGAAAAAAAAGTAAAAAATAAAAAGCATACGTTGGTGTGCATTAGTTTGCACTATGGCGATTTGGAAAAGATGTGTCAAATTCATACCTTTTCCCTAATTTGGTCAAATTTAAAGTTTAAGCTTCAGTAAAATCTACTTTAAATAAAAACAAACATGGTTATTTTGTTTTTCATTATGCATTTAATATATGTGGAAGCATTCTGACATAAAGAAACTAAATCAAGACCAAACAGGCACCAGATTTGATAAATATGAATCTGAATCAACAACATGGTTTTTATGGGTAATGATATTTAAAAAAAAAAAAAAATGAGAAATAGTAAAAAAATAAATATATCTAGTATCTGACTTTTGCTTATATTTTACCAGATGAAATTCCATACAAAGGCAATTCAAAATATGAAAA
Source organism: Gari tellinella (assembly GCA_922989275.2). Classification (NCBI taxonomy): domain Eukaryota; kingdom Metazoa; phylum Mollusca; class Bivalvia; order Cardiida; family Psammobiidae; genus Gari; species Gari tellinella. The sequence goes on from OV277861.1 coordinate 13,363,050, forward strand.
GAAATTAATAGGCTAGTGCTGAAAATGTTAAGGTGGTTCGCGGGTCAGCTTATTCTGTGTCAGAATTCTTTGAAACCTTGATTAAATTGAAATATTCCATATGGAGTGTGAAAAATCGTTAAAATAAAAAAAAGTTACAGTGCCGTTTTTTTCTGACAGGACCTTTTGTCGAGAAAAGCTCCTTTTTTAATAAACAGGAATGTTTTCTTTATAGAATGATATAACTCAATAATTTCTGTACATTCAAGTAAACTGTACATATTGGGCAAACAAAAGTATTTCATGACATATTTTCTTGAACTATCAATATTTCAAATTCTGAAAATCTCAAATTACAAAAAATCTAGCTGTTTAACATACACTAATTTTACTCTTCTTAAATAGATATAACTTAATTTTACTAGTCACAAAAATTTAATGAAAATCTACAGTAGAATTTACATTTTATACATAATTTCTTGAAATTCTGACAAAATGTAAACACAAAACGAGTAAAACCTCCCTTGAGCTCAACTTTAAAATGCCGTCAGCTCTAAATAATACCAACTTCAACTTTTCAACTTTTATTATTTATTAAAGTGTCACATATAAAAGTTACATCATTCAATTACAATAAATATTTCTTGGTAAACTTTTATACTCGGCCTTAGTCGACCTATGAGACACTATTATCACAAAAAATCATGAATGTACATAATACAACAATAAATAATACCATTAGTCAAACATGTAATAGGGGACAGTTGAATACGGTAGCCTGTAGATCTTTAAAGGCAAGTAACTGCTTAATGCATAACAAAGGTAATGCATAAAAGCTCCTTTAGAATCAATCTTTTAGCATTAGTTTTATCCTGTGTTAAGCTGCCATCTGTCATATAGGCTATACATCCTCACAAATTTAGCTGTCACTTGACTATACTTGCATCTGGTATTATTCATTATTACATGACTAAACATAGCCTGTCCTTTGATCTCTGCGCGTTATGAATTGACTAGTCACTAAAATCGGACAATTTGTTTAAAAAAAAGGTTTGAAGCGAGTGGGAATCGAACCTAGAACCTTTGGATTGCAAGTCAATCACCGTGCCAACTGCGCTAACAGAGAAGACACTGAAGAAAATCAAACTTTTTCTTTATCTAAATTATCTACTATAAGCACGTGCCGCAAAGATGTTTTACAAACATACTTACGCTAGCGTAACTCTACGATTGCGTAAGTTTTTACGTAACTCTGCGATGGAGCGTTTTACTAACATTTGCGCAGCTACGAACTTGCGTAAGTTCAAGCGTCTTCTTCTTCTTCTTCCGTTGTAAGGTCAGGAGTCAAAAAGACTGTAGTGTTGACCTGTGTTGAGTGATGGGACAGCCATCTCCCAGAGATTAAAAGACCCGTATATACAGTCTAAAACTATTTACATATTGCTGTCATCTACTCGATTTTGCGGAAGACGAAGCCACCTCTGATGAGACTGTCAAGGGCAGCTGCATAGTCCTCGCTGGTATTGGTGTTGGTGACCTGCGTTGGAAGCTGGTTCCACTCACTGGTCGTCCTAGCGTAAAACGACTGATAGTAGACAGTTGCTTGGGCATCAAAATGTCGAAGCCTTCCCCTGCCTCTTGTACGGGAGTCCCCTGCACGAAGGGCGTCACCTGGGTCGATATCAACATCTCTGTGTTTGATCTTGGCAAGATAGTTGAGTCGATGGATGCGTCTTGTCTGTTCCAGCGAGGGCCATCAGTGTCTTTATCATGTTTGTAACACAGCCTGGCGACCGGTCTTTGTAATCGTTACAAACGTACCTGGCGCCTCGTCGTTGGACTCGGTCAAGCTGGTTAATGTCTGCTTCCAGATATGGGGCCCCATGCTGCCGATGTATAGTTGAGTGAGGGAACAACAAGTGGGTTGAAGCATCTGTTGCGTAACTTAACGCAAACAAAAAGCAGCCGTAAACTATGTGTAAAACTAGCAATCCTTACATATAAACGTCCCTTTTTGCATTTGTAACAGTAAGCTGTGACTATTTTGTGAGTTTGAAGGCTAGATATTTACCTATCTTTAAATTGTATATAAAAAAATTGACATTTACAATCAAATAGGCGTTATTTTTCCGAATTTGTCCGTACTGAATGTCCCATATACATGTTACTTTTGATGAAGATATAATGTTAACATGTCTTTGCTGATCATCATTACTGCAGCAATAAAAGTAAAACCGTGGTAATCAATTAATAGGTAGACAATAAATGTGAGGATCCAGATGAAGCTAACATCTGCAAACAATTTGGATTTAGATGAGATGCTGCGTAACACGGCGTCTAATCTGGATCCAAAGTGTTTGTCACTTATAATCATTTTTTCTTTTGTTTAAAAAATCATAAAAACTCATTTCGACTTTTTTCGCAGACGACATTCACATATTTGAAGCAGACGACAATTCAGCACAATAAAGGTTAAACTCAATTTATAAAGATCAGCTTTAACCCATTACCCCATAAATACGCATTTTTCACCTTTTATTTATTCCTCCACTGAAGAAAATAGTACTGTATAAATATAAACTATCAGAAATATTTTTTACTCCCTAGCAGACATTAACTTAATCCATTACCCCATAGCTTGTTTCTAATATTGTATACAGGAGAATACTAAAGCAGGTTGAAAGTAAAGCAGAATGCGCCTTAGGGCACATTTTGCTTTACTTTCAGCCTGCTTTCAGCTACAGTTTTTTTAGGATATGGAAATTATTTGTAATGTTACATATTTATGACTGAATAAATTGGAATCATTTTCTTTAGTGTAGGAATAAATTAAAGGTGTAAAAAGGCTTATATATGGGGTAATGGGTTAAAACAGGTTGAAAGTTAAGCAGAAGGCACATTCTGCTTTACTTCCAACTGCTTTAAGTGGTCACGTATCTTCAATACTAGAAACAGTCTATGGGGTATTGGGTTAAATAAAATATTTTAGTATGAACCCTCTCTGAAAGAAGAATTTGGAAGGTGGGAGGTTCAATTAAGGATATGTCTACATATGGAATCCCACTGCTGAAGAAACCACTGGTTCGTCGACATGTCCGATAGATCTGTATAGATCTAGATTCAATAAATCTACATATGGGTACTCGGGCAATCAGAATCTATTTATTTGATTTGGTGAAAATTGAGCTTGAGCCAGCGACCCAACGTTAAACTTAAACCTATTTGGCAATTGCGAACAAGTTTATCGCTACAACACGAATCTGGCCCATTTCTGATCACATGAACAAAACTCTAACATAAATTTCTAAAAACTTAATACGTTTTAAATTAATATATTTGTTTGGAAGAATTGTATTAAATTTATTCCTTTTTTGATATAATTGCCATTATAAAAGCTGTGTTTGACACTTTTAAAAGTTCAATCACCCATATATTAAGTTAAAACAAAGGAAAAAATAATATAAGGTTAATAAAGAGAGGTAATCGCAGAAATATTATTTATGATCAAACGGCCTAATTCGGGCCTTCTTGCATTATAGGGACCTATCAATCAGCCCCAATTAGTTAAGCAAAGTTACTAGATCTACCTCCGATTGAAGAGTTACGTTAAACAATTGCTTAAGCTTAAACGCAAAATCTGAAAGTTACGCAGTTTTAGTAAAACAGTTTAAGAATTTGCGTAAATATTGACGGAAGCGTAAAGTTACGCAAGTTCCTACGTTCAAACTTACGCAATGTTAGTAAAACAGTACCCAGGTGAAAGTCATCAGCATTTCCGGAACTCGAGATGCGGGCCGCCCGCTGTCGAACCACCTTAAGTTATTGAGGAAAAAGAAGTTCTCTCCCTTTACACAATTTACAACAAGAGCCCAATGGGCTCTAAGTCGCTCGTCAGAGTACAAAAATCCCAGATTTAACTAGACTTTATCACTTAAGGTGAGAAGAGAACTAGAGGATTCATAAGCCTTTTCTATGATTTTTGACTCTTTTTGACCTGATATAACACATATCATACATTACCTAGATTTTGTCAAGGTGGTTCTTTTGAGCAAGTTTTGTGAATATGGACCCTAAAGTGTTCAGTAGCCTTTTTATACGTCCACCTCTATAGGTGGTCGTATATTGGCGTGTGGCCCTGTCCGTCCGTCCGTTGGTTCGTTCGTCCGTCAACATTTTGTTTGTCCAGAGATTTTCCAGAAAACTATTGGAGGGATATCAATAATACTTCACAAAAACGTTTTATGCATCAGGATCTAAAGCGGAGTCGAGTTTGAGGTTCATTTGAATTTTCGTTACAGAGTTATCTGCCCTTGCTTGATGTACTCAAATATGCTATATAAAGCTTGTCCGGAGTTTTATGAGAAAACTATTGGAGGGATATTAGTGAAACTTCACGCAAATATTATATTTATTAAGATCTAAAACTGAGTTGAGTATGAGGTTCATTTAATGTTTCGTTACAGAGTTATCTGACCTTGATGTACTCAAATATGCTATAAAAAGCTTGTCCAGAGTTTTCTTGGAAAACTATTTGAAGGATATTAATGAAACTTCACAGAAAGGTTATATGCATCAAGATCTGAAGCTGTGTAAAGTTTGAGATTTATTTGATATTTCGTTACAGAGTTATCTGCCCTTGGTGTACTCAAATATGGTATAAAAGGCTTATTTGACAGTGTTAACACACTTAGCAACTACAGTTTTGAATGGATTATAGATTATAGAAGTATAAGTTCATGAAATGGTTGATTATTATTGAAATCTGATCATTGTGTTGAGTTATCTGCCCTTGGTGTACTCAGATATGCAAGAAAAGGTTTTATTTCATTATTTGTTATGCTCTCAGAGTTAAGTGTCTACAAATTAAAATAATTTTTGATAAAACTATATATTTCTTTGCCAGTGGGTGACCTACTGACCTACGTTTTATTAAGACATAACCCATATTCATAACTGACCTAGATTTTGAAAAGGTGATCAACCTAAAGTAGTTTCATGAAATAAGGGCAAAAGATGTGGATTTTATTAAGGTGGTCATTCTGAGCAAGTTTTATGAAAGTATAGCTAAAAATATGGCTCCTACAGTGTTTAGAAGCTTGTTCTATGGTTTGACCTACTGACCTATATTTTAACCTTATGTAACCCATATTCACAAAAACCTTAGCTTTTGTCAAGATAATCATTTTAGCAAGTTTTAAGAAGATTGGGCTCAAAATATGACCTCTGGGGTGGCAAAAATCTTTTTCTGCAATTTGACCTACTGACCTACTTGATGACCTGGCCTGACCTATATTCCAGTGTGATCTAAACTTTATCAAGGACATGCCACTGACAAAATTTCATAAAGATATAGCTAAAATATTACTTAAAAAAAAATTTAACTTTCACTTCGATATTTCCGAACACGGAAAATGACCACCCCTGTGGCGGCCATGTTTCTTGACGGATCAAAATTCTTTAAATTCAAATGAGAAATTTATAAAGCTCTAAATATCATCTTTAAAAACAACTTTTGAAGTCTATCCATTGAGAAACATTTTGGTGTAAACTAAATTGAAATCGGGTCAGTAATTAAGGAGACGAAGATTTTTCTAGATATTGTGCACGGTTGCCATGGCAACCAGACAAATTACCCCACCCACAAACTTTTAACAACTTTTCATTTCGCTACCCTTCTCATGAAGTTTGGTTACACTGGGACTATTGGTTTCAGAGAAGAAGTCGTTTGCAATTGTTGACAGACATACAGACGGACGGACGGACGCAGGACAGAGCGGTATCACAATAGCTCACCTTGAGCACTTTGTGCTCTGAGCTAAAAAAAGTACCATATCGATGATATTTAGAGCTTTATAAATTTCACATTTGGTGCCTGTTTTTTCTTAAATTAGTTTGTGTATGAAGAAATACTACAATAGACATGAAATAAACAACACACATCTAAATTGTCATTTTTTTTTTATTTAAAATGTTTTTATTGAAGCGGGCTGTTTGAAATGGACAAAATAAGAAGTGGGTGGTGTAAACTTTACATGGCCGTAGAGCTAAAAGTTATTCACCAAAATGTACAATGTTTCTATATTTTCATTCATCTTCAATAGCTCTTCAATACAAAACCATCATAGAGTGTTTTCATATACTTTGAAATTTTTCCAAATTCATGAGTTTGATTCACCCTTAAAGGGACTCGCAACCGGATGGTGTACTTGTCAAAATAAAATAAAATACTCAAATAAAAGCAAATTTGTGGCATTATTTTGCTTCTGACATTAAAAAAATATGATCAGTCCAAAAAAAGTCTCAAGATTCGTCATCGAATCTTAGATTTTTAGATATTTTCCATCGTTTTTCTATACCGACTAGTAGACGGTATGGTTGTTGTTGTTGCTTCTCTACACGGGCTCAGACATAAACACGAGCCGAATTACGAAGTTGTATGCACTTTCGATCGCTACACATTGAAATACGTTAAATCGATCCGAGATAAACGGATAGTTCCGTGGTCCATTGGTCTAAGCGGTTTCCCCTATTTTGCCTTCTGTCCGCCAATGCCGGGCCCCGGGTTCGAATCCCACCAGAGACCAATATTTTGTTTTATTGAAATACATTTTTTTAAACAGAATTTCTTATCCTAAACTAATTCTTTACCATTTATATAAGCGTTTGACACATATTTACAAATTACTATTTTTAATGCACCATCTGGTTGCGAGTCGCTTTAAGACCCTAAGGAGAAGATGATAACCCACACGAATTACTTAAGTGTTTGAAAGAGTTAAGCGAGCTCGGGTTATCGAGGTGGGACTGTAGTGTAGTTTGGACACAACTATCTACAGTTAGTGGCTTACTAGTGTGAGGGTTTCGGGATTTGAAACTGTGCGTATTTATATCGGTGCACTTTGTCATTCTTCTCGGATTTCCTAGATACTGGTACCCACCAAATAACTGTTTTAAACAGACCCGACATGCCTGAAATCAGCAAAAGTTTGGATCTGTTCAAAAGTCGAGTATCTCGGTGTCTTGTCAGGGTCCAATGGATGATACTTGTTCTTTTAGGATTCGTCATCAAACATAATAGATCTAATACAAACTGAAAACAGTTTATATTGGAGAGCAGCTGTGGTAAGGAGGCGCGTGTGCACATTTGTATCTTCTCTCAAATATCACAAACGACCATTTGCTCGACTCTTTATTTTTTATCCCAACTTGACTGATGCTTGAAATCCAAAACGGAACCATATCATACACAAAACCCTCGTCGTCCGCACTTAAGCATTTTTAGTCAACTTGCCGGAATGAAAACATAAATGACGACGTTACTTACAAATTGAACGAAATGAGATAACGACAAGATGACGCTTTGATCTGGATATAAACTTAGGCAAATTACTTTAAATCATTGTTTTAATCGTGCGATTCAGTTTTAGATATTTAAAATCTGATCTGGATCAAACAACTCTTTGAAACTTGTATGGATGCTAAGTCGATTGAAATACATATAAACATATGTAAACAAACAAAACAAAACAAAACAAACAAAACCAAACAAAACAATAAGCTACACATTGCATGAAGGGAATAATTTCAGTGGAGACAGTTAGGCAAGGTCTACAATTCAGCAACTCATATTAAACGTTTAATCTGACTTTATAATATTATGCATTGAGACTACCACCTAGAAATACTGGTATTAAATTCTTACCATGGTCAAGAAGTGTAGTTTCATGGTTTGCAGTTCACCTTGGAAGGGCATATAGTGCCAATACTTCTTGTACAGCTGTAGTTTTCTACAAGGAAAAACTTGAAGCAGTTTGACTCTTATCTAGTGAAGAAACTTAACCCTTTCACTCTTAATGACGCCAAGAAGCGCGTTTGCAAACAGTTGGGATCCTGATAAGATGCGGCGTGTGATCAGGATCCAAACTGTTTGACACTCGTATCGATATGTTTCAGGTCAAACTACATTAAATCTTACTTTGAACCGATCTTGCAAACAATAAAATTTAAGTAGACGACAATGAAACGATGAAGGGGTAAATATATCACGATTAATTTGGCAGCGATAGAATTTGTTGTCAAACAGTTTCGATCAATATCAGAAAGATGCCGTTTTACGCGAAATCTGGTTCCAAACTGTCTCAAATGTCACTATCGGCAGGATGAGAGTTGATATTATGCTTGAAATGTGGTCTGTGTGCTATATATAGATTTTAACCGCTTAATCAACCCTGTCGACTAAGAAGGCAGCTCTTTCTGAGCTACTACGAATTAGGCCATTTCCGGACGTTGATCAAGGCCACAAAACAAATGGCAGAAGGGTGAATCAAGTTTCGATTTTTGCTTCAAAACAGAAGGTTTCTGCTTTTTTCTTGAAATCGGGGAATGTAGTTGCACGTAAAAAATGATCAGTCGATGAATTAGTTATCATCATATGCCGCCCAATTTTCATTCGGCGCAAACGTTATACGATCACTTTCTAACCACACCAAAATTTATGTGCATAAAAGTGCAATGCACGAATTTGTCCTCTAATAAATTAGTTTTTAATCATTTCAACTTGAAGAAAGGTTAAAATAAGTGACAAACAGTTTAGATCCAGACGTAAGCCAAGTCGTAAGCCAAGTCGCGCTTAGCATGGCAAGGGTTTCAACAGTCCCATGTCTTTGAGATATATCCGCACTACTTTGATTAGTGGAACCTTATATAAATATGATGCTAGCGCATTTGTAATAATTGTTTTTGCAAACAGTTTAAATGCATGTAAGATGCTGTCTCGCCGTCTGAGCTCTCATCTGGATCTTAACTGTTTGGCATTCTGAAATTATTCTCTGAATGAAAGTAAATATTAAACAAATCTCAAAAAAATGTTGCAGACGACATTTACATAGCGTGCAGAAGGTTACTGTCAAGACGTTATTCTTTCCCGTTTGTACGCAAACAGAACACAAACGCAAAACACTAAAATGGAGAAAATTACAACTTACAGAAATTCTAACGATTTATTTTACCCTAAGTGGAAAACAGTTTGGAGTCTGATCTGGCACCAAGCTGTTTTCATTTGAATGAACAGTTTAAGGGTTAAACCGTTTATTGAGAAAGAATAACGTCGTCTCCAACTGTTATATTGACTATCATTCTTACCTCGCGAGCTTAGTCTATCTGAAATGCTCAAGGAGTCGTTTCTACAGAGCAAATGATAGAGCCGGGGCTTAATATAACATGCCCTATCATCGCAGACATTATATGGAGACACCACGTGACATCCGTGATATATTTCGCAAGTTGTCCTATTGAGACCGATCCTAAATAGGTCGTTACAGACGTATGCAGTTCTATTGATAGCTATTTGTCTGGTGAAAGAAGATAACAGAGGTATTGTTGTTTCATGGAATTCGGGTTTAGCTCTTTAGCTAGAAGTCAAATTCATTTGCACTGAATTACTTGTGCCATGGTTCCTATAATATTGTTAGAATATAACCTACATTTTTAAACAATCAAACTGCCTTTTGCATCGTATTAAGTACGGCACTTAATCATTAAGAATTTTATTGTTTTTCGACGTCGCGTATAGATAACTCCGCCACGTAGCAACAAGTTGTAAATACTGCAATATTTGGCGATCTCACAACCAGAATAAGCAAGGTTTGTTTACAATGAATGTGGGAATAGTCTATTCTCGGCCAATCAAAATATAGGTTATATTCTAAGTTAGTTAGAACATATTAAGTGAAATTTTAATTGCTAAGAAGGGGGCCATTCGCTTACGCTCGCAATCACCCTTCTTTACCATTAAGATATCACTTAATATCTTCTTACTATAAGGCCATATAAAAAAATAAAAAAATACCCGTGTTTCCTATTAAATGCCCAAAAACATTAGGGACGGACGGTCGGAATTTTTTTGGGTTTTTTTGTTTGTTTTTTAATAAAAACATACATTAATACATATAACTTTCTGCTGGAGTATTTTATACATGAAAATGTATGAATGTATTATATTGTGCAAAGCACTGGGCCATACATTACAAATCTTATAAATATCCGTTCAAATTGTTGATTTTATTAGTAGGTCCCATAATAAAAAATATCTTAAAAATCTAAACCGGTATGATTGTTTATAATATTTATATACTAAGACGGCAAAGTAGTGGCTTATGTCACGGAGTAAATACACATGTGTATTTACTCCATGCTTATATATATACGACAGATGGAATGAATGATGTTTTGAAATGTGTTGTATGCATGTTAAGTGTGCCATTGATATGTGCTGTCTGCATGTTGAATGTGTTTATGGTTAACTAACTAAATAGCATATCATATCTCCAAAGAAGCTACTTTATGATAGATTTAGAGCAAATTTCACTTCGATATTTGCTTTTATAGTCTTATTCAAAAATCAATTTTAAAACACTTAAACATCTATAAATTAGCTCTGTAACAATTAAACGGAGAATATATTCTATTACACGCTCCTCAAAAAGCGTTTTTTGCAAAAATGACCGACATTTGCCAACACATTTTTCGAAAAGTGAAAAAAAAGTTTAGGGTCTGGGGAAAAACCTAGGGTCGGTCGGGTTATCGGAAAAACTGGTACTTTTTTATTTTGCCTGAGTACATTCGCAGATCTGCATACGATCACAAAAAACAAACAAGTTAAATACCCTCAATACAACACCTTTGGGGGAATGTGTCTCTAACTATGATGAAGTTCTTGTTTAACCTACTTTGAACCTATTATAGACCGATTTTATTGACCTGGCAGGGCGGAGCTAACCTTTGGCAAAGATAAACTAATTTACTTTTGCTTATAGGGATGATAAGTAAAGTTCCGAATTATATCATTACTGTCCGATACTTTCAACATGGAGAAACACAATTTATACGTGCATCCATATAAACTTGAAAAAATTATGCACAGTGCCCCCTCTCTACAACAACACCCAATTGGAGACAAAGATTGCGTGTGTTGTTCGGATGGATTTGTTAAAGGGAGAGAACTTTAAGACTTGGTTTACATTTGCAAACAGCTTGAATCCAGATCAGACGCCGCGAAGAATTCGGATGAGTTCGATTATGGTTGCAATCAGACCAATAGGTCAAGAGTCATCTACCTTTGAATTGCTGAAAATGCCATATTTAACAGTGTTTACACTCTAGTGGCCACAATTTTAACCAATCTTTCTCGAACTTGTTCAGATTGTATAAGACTATAAGTTCATGGATTGATTCGAAAATGGTTCAAATTGGACTATTTGGTTCAGAGTTATCTGCCCCTGATGTGTTGAAAATGTCTTATCTTACAGTGTTTTACTCCAGCAACTACAGTTTTCAATGGATTTTTGATTATACTTGCACACACTGTATATAGCTATAAGTTCTTGAAAGATTGCAATTATTGTTGAAATCTGATTATTGTAACAAGAGTTATCTGCCCTTGATATACTTTGAAATGCTAGAAAAGGATTTATTTCAATATTGTTTAGGCTCTAGTTATCTGCTCTCGATGTACTATACTATACTAGATCTAAAAAAATGACTTCACTGAAATAAATTTACAATAATTCCGAATACCACACTGGTGCAATGATTTGCTTTACTTGCAACTACATGTACTATTTCCTGTAAAATATTAAAATAAATTATGCTAAGTCAATAAAAATAATAATAAGTTTTTAAGATTTTTATTGAAAACGAAAATTTCAATTAAGAGATATTATATTATTCCCTGTTAATGATGCCGAAACTTTTTGAACTTCACCAAATATTTTAGAATTGTAAAAATAATGTATTTATTTAAGACAGCGAACATTAATAAAAAAAAATATGACTAACAGTGATAATAAGGCATACAGGCAAGAATTAGAGAGAGACTGGCGTGCATAAAATTTTGAATAAAACGCTGGCATGGTGCAAAAACACTGACGCTGGTTAGACTATAGATAGATAGATACTTTATTTAAACATAAGGTCATCGGCCCAACAGTACACAAGCATACAAAATAAAGCAATAACTAATCAAAGTCAAAGTATAATTTCAATGTTTATATAGTAGTCAGTGGGGCGTGACTGACATGGCTAGCATTACATGAATTATTTATCAATTAATTTCGTTCAGCAAACTTTTGCAGAAGCCTCCCTCACGTGAAACTGCTGTTAGAAAAAGACTGGCGTGCATTTTAACTATGAACAAAAACGCTGGCAGGATGCAAAAACGCTGGCGCTGGTTAGATTATATAGCGGTCAGCGAACCTTGACTTGCATAGCATGTCTAGATTGTCTTTAAAAAACCAGCTGAGGTCAGAGGTGAACTGCACAGGCTTCCTGACATTATACTATGTACAGTGAGACCTAGACTTTAAGACAATTACTAATTAATTGTACTTACACATAGAGCTTCAATAAGCGTTAATTATGTTGGTGTATAAGCATCTTTAATGTCTCAAACTTCACATTGATATAACCTTTCAATTTTAGTAAATCTTACAAATAAAATAACTTTTTCGTCTAAAACAAAAAGCAGAAACGAAGTGTCTTCTTATTTTCCTCGAGCCCAAGCCAGTGCTAAATATGTTAGATCATGGCTGCGCGCGAATAAACGACATAGTTCTCGGGAGCTACACCCCCTCGAAATATATCGTTTATTCGCGCTCAACCATGGTCTGACCTATACTTAATTACTCTGCCATTTATAGATCATAATTTTAAATTACATGTAATCAATAATTGCTATCATTTGTATGATCACTTTTTGGCTATTTACTATTTGTATTCTTTGCACTTATTTTACCTTTTCGAACTTTTTGGCAATGGTTTAAATCTAATACTGTTACTGGTTTTATTTAGCTAATACTTTTGGTTTAAATTGTCATTTTCAAAAAATGGGCTCATGAAATCAGGTTCTACGAAACAAATTTGAATAAATTCCGAAAATTAAACTGATGTAGTAGTTTGCCTTCCTATAAATTACTGTTTCCAATGAAGTGTTAAATTAAAAGCCTTTAAGTTATTATATAAATAAAGATATTAAGTTTTTAAAATTTAAATCTAAATGGAAAATTGAAATTAGTTGCTCTATATAATATGAATAGGTAACCAAAATAAATCGACCTGTTCCGAACCATGCTAAAGCATAGCTCGGATCAGACCGGCAGTTTACGATAATGACCGGTCGCTGTACTCAGAGTACCGATTTTGTTCCGATATCATTAGAGGTCCTCAGCCCTAAATGTATTAACGTATTGAACCCTAGCGACGATCTGTAACGTCTGCCATAAATTGTAAGAATCGTCCTCCCTAATCAATCATAAATGGACTAGATTTATTTGAAAACTGGAAGTGTCTATTTGATGTTTCAGGATTGATGGAGCTGATTATAACTATTCCGATAGAGCTAGGTTATCTCCGCTTGAACCCTTTCACTGCCGTGACGTCATCAATTTTTTTGAATAATTGTCGTCTGCTTTTATTTCCTAAATTTTAATTTTTGCTATTTTGACTGAAAAATATTGAAATGAGTGTCAAACAGTTTGAATCCTGATCAGACGCCGCGTGACGCGGCGTCTGATCAGGATCAAAACTGTTTGCAAAAAAACCTGTTGTGCTCGGGGTAAGGCAGTGAAGGGATTAAGGTCATCTGATAACGTTGATATTTGAGGTTCTATGATTAAAACCTAAAACGTATAGCCATTTTGAAAACAAGAATGTCTAGTTTGGTAACTCTGACAACACTGTTGCTGTATCTGTCAGTTGTACACGGAGACAATGGCGTCAATGATTCGACCAAGCGGCTAGAGGAAAGAGTGGAGACACTGGAAAGGCAAGGTAAGTTTGGTAACTCTGACAATACTGCTGCTATATCTAGCAGTTGTACACGGAGACAATGTCGTCAATGAGTCGACCAAGCGGCTAGAGGAAAGAGTGGAGGCACTGGAAAGGCAAAGTAAGTTTGGTAACTCTGACAATACTGCTGCTGTATCTAGCAGTTGTACACGGAGACAATGGCGTCAGTGATTCGACCAAGCGGCTAGAGGAAAGAGTGGAGACACTGGAAAGGCAAGGTAAGTTTGGTAACTCTGACAATACTGTTGCTATATCTAGCAGTTGTACACGGAGACAATGGCGTCAATGAGTCGACCAAGCGGCTAGAGGAAAGAGTGGAGGCACTGGAAAGGCAAGGTAAGTTTGGTAACTCTGACAATACTGCTGCTGTATCTAGCAGTTGTACACGGAGACAATGGCGTCAGTGATTCGACCAAGCGGCTAGAGGAAAGAGTGGCGGCACTGGAAAGGCAAGGTAAGTTTGGTAACTCTGACAACACTGTTGCTGTATCTGTCAGTTGAACACGGAGACAATGGCGTCAATGAGTCGACCAAACGGCTAGAGGAAAGAGTGGAGGTACTGGAAAGGCAAGGTAATTTTGGTAACTCTGACAACACTGCTGCTGTATCTAGCAGTTGTACACGGAGACAATGGCGTCAGTGATTCGACCAAGCGGCTAGAGGAAAGAGTGGAGGCACTGGAAAGGCAAGGTAAGTTTGGTAACTCTGACAATACTGCTGCTATATCTAGCAGTTGTACACGGAGACAACGGAGTCAATGAGTCGACCAAGCGGCTAGAGGAAAGAGTGGAGGCACTGGAAAGGCAAGGTAAGTTTGGTAACTCTGACAACACTGCTGCTGTATCTAGCAGTTGTACACGGAGACAATACAGTCAATGATTCGACCAAGCGGCTAGAGGAAAGAGTGGAGGCACTGGAAAGGCAAGGTAAGTTTGGTAACTCTGACAACACTGCTGCTGTATCTAGCAGTTGTACACGGAGACAATACAGTCAATGAGTCGACCAGGCGGCTAGAGGAAAGAGTGGAGGCACTGGAAAGGCAAGGTAAGTTTGGTAACTCTGACAACACTGCTGCTATATCTAGCAGTTGTACACGGAGACAATGGCGTTAGTGATTCGACCAAGCGGCTAGAGGTAGGAGCGGAGGCACTGGAAAGGCAAGGTAAGTTTGGTAACTCTGACAATACTGCTGCTATATCTAGCAGTTGTACACGGAGACAATGGCGTCAGTGATTCGACCAGGCGGCTAGAGGTAAGAGCGGAGACACTGGAAAGGCAAGGTAAGTTTGGTAACTCTGACAATACTGCTGCTATAGCTAGCAGTTGTACACGGAGACAATGGCGTCAGTGATTCGACCAGGCGGCTAGAGGTAAGAGCGGAGACACTGGAAAGGCAAGGTAAGTTTGGTAACTCTGACAATACTGCTGCTGTATCCAGCAGTTGTACACGGAGACAATGGCGTCAATGATTCGACCAAGCGGCTAGAGGAAAGAGTGGAGGCACTGGAAAGGCAAAGTAAGTTTGGTAACTGTGACAACACTGCTGCTGTATCCAGCAGTTGTACACGGAGACAATGGCGTCAATGATTCGACCAAGCGGCTAGAGGAAAGAGTGGAGGCACTGGAAAGGCAAAGTAAGTTTGGTAACTCTGACAACACTGCTGCTATATCTAGCAGTTGTACACGGAGACAATGGCGTCAATGATTCGACCAAGCGGCTAGAGGAAAGAGTGGAGGCACTGGAAAGGCAAAGTAAGTTTGGTAACTCTGACAATACTGCTGCTATATCTAGCAGTTGTACACGGAGACAATACAGTCAATGAGTCGACCAAGCGGCTAGAGGAAAGAGTGGCGGCACTGGAAAGGCAAGGTAAGTTTGGTAACTCTGACAATACTGCTGCTATATCTAGCAGTTGTACACGGAGACAATGTCGTCAATGAGTCGACCAAGCGGCTAGAGGAAAGAGTGGAGGCACTGGAAAGGCAAAGTAAGTTTGGTAACTCTGACAACACTGCTGCTGTATCTAGCAGTTGTACACGGAGACAATACAGTCAATGAGTCGACCAAGTGGCTAGAGGAAAGAGTGGAGGCACTGGAAAGGCAAAGTAAGTTTGGTAACTCTGACAACACTGCTGCTATATCTAGCAGTTGTACACGGAGACAATACAGTCAATGAGTCGACCAGGCGGCTAGAGGTAAGAGTGGAGGCACTGGAAAGGCAAGGTAAGTTTGGTAACTCTGTCAACACTGCTACTGTATCTGTCAGTTGTACACGGAGACAATGGCGTCAATGAGTAGACCAAGCGGCTAGAGGAAAGAGTGGCGACACTGGAAAGGCTAGGTAAGATTTCGGCTTGGTTAATTCTTACACTGCCAAGATTTTTCGTCTCTTACGTTTTTTCACTCTTACCGCCAAACTATCGTCTGCATTGGTAGTGTCTTCTGCAATATTTTTAAAATCAGCTTTAGGGCTGTTGTGACTGAAAAATTGGAACACTCTTACAATAATTGGTCTGCCACCAAAAATATCTTTTTTGTGGTCAGGTAAGTGTCACAAAAATGGCCAGATTAATGTCACAATAAATGACCAGGTTAATGTCAGGTTGATGGCCAGTTAATTTCAACGAAACTACCAAAAATACCTGCGGACAGATTCTAAAGTTTACCCTAACGGCCTAATCCTTACCCTAGTTTTTGGAGGCGGATCCAAACTGTTTCCAAATTCGCTTGTTGGTGCCGTTGGCAGTAAAAGATTTAACCGAGTTGGTATAGGTCGTTTGCAGTTCAAAAAAACACGATAAATCTTAGATAATTTTAAAACTGGTGAACGTATTTAAATGAAAGTTTGCATACACTTATGATGTGCCTATACCAACTCTGACAAGGAAATTCAGAATTTTTGATATTCTGACTAAAAACTTTTCTTCTTTGTTTTATATAAATTTTGTGTCGCTGAAAATGGTCAATTACGTGGGGTGTTATTGGCTATTACCTTGATCAAGTTTGTTTATATGGGAGAATATCCCCAGGTAAAATCCCGTGCTAATTGCTTCTGTCTGAAAGGTGAATCCCGTGCTGATATAGGTTGTTTAGTTGTACAAATTTAATTGTGAGGCCCCATTACATTTTTACTATGCTAAATCCATGAACTCCTCACCAGGAATAAAGAGAATTGCATTACTTTTCAAAACGAAGCTCTAACATGTCTACATAATACAGAGCTCCAGATAAGAGAAAGTAAATTGAACAAGTCCAACATTTTCTCACTCGTTTCCTCACCAAATCCTATGGTGTGATTACTCATCGAAACGATTCTAATGATCAAGTAGTCACACCATAGGGCTTAATTCAGAAATAAAGATTTTAGTTCTGGAAATACTCCCCTTATCTGGAGCCCTGATAATATGTATCAGTGTTCGAGTTGTATAGCAGTATTACGTTACGTTTTGTTTCCTTTAAACGAAAAAATAATAAAGGTTAACGATCTGCTCTGGAAACATTCTGTTGAAAATTTGATAATGGTAAGTTTGTGCAGATCGTCTAGTATGAACATGTCTCTTCTACTAATTATCACATTTAGTTGTTTTGCGTTTTGTTGATAAAACTTTTATATGAGTGGCACATGGTTCGGATCCTATTTAGATACGAAATGGCTCCGTTGTCAGATCAGGATCCAACATGTTCGCAAATGACAGTATGGTCGGTTAATACGTTTAAAACGTACCCCAGTCAGGGCCTCGTTCGGTTAGTTGTAAACTACTATGGTATGCGATAGCTTAACGGTGAGGCGTTACGTAGTCGTGAAAGAAAGGCTGTTGAATAACTTGAAATCACCCTTCGGAAAAGTGTCCCTTAGAAGTGTAAACTTTATATAGAAGTTATGAATAAAACTTTTTTATTACGAAGAGAAAAAAAATGTTATTTTTTGTCAGAGTTGGTATAGGTATATCATAAATCTATGCAAAATTTCATTTGACTTCGTTGTCTTATTGTGGAAATATTTGAAAATTGTCGTGTTTTTTTTAACTGCAAACGACCTATACTTGAAAGGGCTTTTGTGGGAAAGGATAGGTTCGATTCAAACCCTTTTGGTTCATGAATGAATAACACATCATCGTTTTAATATAATTTATTTATAGTTCTGGTACATGTATTGCCTCCGTAACGTTTACCTGGCTTTGTAGCCGATTGTTGTTGGCTTGACATAAAACCAATATCTTTCTTATTCGTATCATGTGCAATAACGATTTGTTTGTTTCAAGGCACAGAGATGCTGCAGCGACTCGGCAGACAAGAAGAACAGCTACAAACCCAGTCTCTGGTGATAAACAAACAAGAGAAGCTCTTGCTGCAACAATACCATGAAACAGAGGAACTCAAGATACTCGTACGGGTGTTGAATCACACAGTACAATACCAGGGACAGGCTATAACAAGACTGAAACTTTCTAACAGGCTGCTACGAAAACCTAATGTGTTGCACCAGCCACAGCACACAGACTTAAGCCCACACAACACACAATACTATCCAAATGGCGAGATACAATCGGAAAGAACGGGTAAAATCAAAAGTACTGGACATTCATTGGCGAAAGAGTTAGCTGACACTAGACAAAGAAATGTTTGGCGTAAGTTAAACAAATTTTAAACTAATCCTTTCAATGCCTTAGCCCCGAGAACTGTAGTTATTTCCAAACAGTTTAGATTTCATATGTCGAAATACATACAATTTAAATTTGAGAAGTAAAAGGAGAAGCCACTTTTGAAAAGTATGACGTCATGGCAGAGAAAGGGTTTTAAAAAGTAAACCTAGATAACATACACCAGATAGATATGAACTTCAGGAAGGCTTAATATAGAAGACATATTTTTCTTTAAAAGTCCACTATATCAAAGAAACATAGTAGATCTACATAATTTGCGTTGTTAACTGGCGAAAAGTATCTTCCCTCGATTCTCAACTTGAACTTAGTTGTTTCTTGTAGGCCCTATGTGATACTTAGAATAGTAAAGTAGTGTTAGTAATTATAGACCAAGGGTCAAGATAATTTAAGACATAAACAGCACCACTGATAGAAACCTAATTTGTTGTAGAACCAGATCAGCGAGTGGTGAATTTTCTTAATTTCCACAATTTCCAGTAAAGAACTGAAAATTAACCACGATGACACCCAAATTAAGCGATTAAGAACAAACCAAATATAAATTTGGATCAATCTCATGAAAATACTTTTATTAAATTGAACAAATGAGCGACAAAAACATTTGCAACTTTGGGTTTGTTATACACTCTTGTTTTAATAGCTGTAAATAACTTTGGAAATCATGTATTGAAGTTAGAGTTAGATTAAATATTTTTCCTATATTTGCAAAACGATTCAATGGGTTGTTTGTAAAGATGTGTATAGTTACAGACATTTTCATTTCAATTTAATGTGGCTATATCATTTTTAAAATTCATAGCTTGAAACTTATTTTCTTAGTTTCTGAATACGGGTTGTTAGAAGCATAAAAGTGGGGTTTTTATGAAGAAAAAAAGATTTATTTTGAGCGTTAAAAATTAAAGCTATCTACATGCATATTTATCATCATGTATATCGTTTGTCACTATTATTTTCCTGTCTTTAACATGATATAATCGTATGTTAATTGTATACAATTTTTTTTAACTTGGATATACATGTATTTGTATCTTAACGTTCAACTTTCTCAGAAACGAAACGACTTGCGCTAGCAGATGAGGGGCCTGTAGCTTTCCATGCTGTGATAGACGGGGCAGAGGTTCCCCACTTAGGCATTAACCAGAACATCATCTTCAAAACTGTGGTAGAAAATCTCGGAGGATCTTACCACAACCAGCATGGCGTGTTTATTGCTCCCAGAGACGGTGTTTACATTTTCTCTGTTTCTATTATGTCATACGTTAGTCCACACCCTGAGGTACAGGCACATTTGAAAAAAGACGGCACAGTTCTAGCGAATGTATTTGCTCATGGCGACAGTGGACGGCATGATCAAGGTTCTGTTACTGTTGTTACCAAGCTGAACCAAGGAAATGAAGTTTGGGTCAGTCTTAGGGGCCCGAATGACGACTCGTTATACGGTGGTCGTTTCAGTACTTTCATGGGATGCCTTATCAATGCTGTGTAATAAACAGCGTCGAACACATGCACACTTAATGTTCTTTCTTAACACATTACTACATAGCCTGTTTCTAGAATTGAAGATAGATGACAACTGAAATCAGATTGAAAGTAAAGCAGAATGCGTCTTAAGTCCCTAAAATGATGATTCATTATATGGTGGACAGTTCAGTTATTTCATGGGGCAACACCGAACACATGCAAATCTTAGTCCAAATGCAAGTGTATATATAATAAACATTGGTATAAAACTTTCCTTTTTATTTTTGATCTCATCTGACAAATATCGGCAAGAGGAACAAATCACCTAAATAAGTAACAGATGGTAAGGTACGAAGCTCCAGATAAGATGGAGTCGATGTAAACTAAATACATGTACATATTTCCAACATTAACATTTTTATATCACCAGCAAACCATATGCTGTAACTACTCATCAATATATGCTTTGGTTGAATCATAAACATTTTAGTATTTGAAAAATAAAAATCCGCCTTGCTTAAATGCCTGGAGCTATTTGCGTAACACTTGTCTCAACCAGGAAACTATACACATATGGACTATGTATAATTCCCTATATATACATAATTGAACATTAAAGACACTGGTAAAACAACTTCAAACAACAGAAACTGTAGTGTAATTGCCATCCATGCTGTTTCTAGTTTTGAAGACAGGCAACTACTTAAGGGTGTATAAAACTCATGAATTTGGGTAATTTTCAAAGTATATTAAAACACTCTATGACGGTATTGTATTGAAGAGATATTTAAGATCAATGAAAAAATAGAAAAAGTTTGGTGTGCAATTTTAAAAGGTGTAACATTTACCCCACCCACTATTTCTTATTTTGTCCTTTTCAATAAAATCCATTTGAAATGAAAACAAACATGATAATTTGGTTTTGTGTTATTTATTTCATGTCTATGGTAGTATTTCTTCATATAAAAACTAATTTAAGACAAATCAGGCACCAAATGTGAAATTTATAAAGCTCTAAATATCATGAATATGGTACTTTTTAGTAAATTTTGTAAAGGGAGATAACTCCTTTTTCTTCAATAACTCAACATTTTCAACACTAACCTATCAATTTCTTTTCATATTTTGAATTGCCTTTGTATGGATTTTCATCTGGTAGAATATATGAAAAAGTTAAATACTAGAAATATTTTATTTTTTTACTATTTCTCATAATATTTGTTTTAAAAAAATATCATAACCCATAAAAACCATTTTGTTGATTCAGAGATTCATATTTTCCAAAGCTGGTGCCTATGTTGAAAGAGTTAAGGATCACAGTTCCCACTGTATCTACAGGCTTCCAGCATAGACAGGGTAAAGCAAACATTTTCGCCACTATATTTCCACCAAACTCTATGAGGTTACTAGTTATTACAATCATGAGACGATAGTACTGAAGAGGCACAATATAGGGGTTGATGGAAACAAAGGAATTTAGCATTTGAAATATATTGCACTTCACTCATCAGTAGCCATTCTTAATCTTTATGCAATGAAAAGAAATCCAGGGCTACAGATAAGAGGGAGTAAACTGAAAAAATCCATCATTTTCCTATTCATTTCACCACCAAATCCTATGGTATTACTAAAATCTTTATTTCTGCATTAAACCCTATGGTGTTACTCCTCATTAGAATCGTCTCAAAGAGACGATTCTTATGAGTAGTCACACCTTAGGGTTCAATGCTGAAATGAAAGATTTTAGTTTTTGAAATACCTCCCTTATCTGGAGTTCTGAAATCTCAAAATAAATGAAGAATGCATACTTATTCCTTTGGTTATAGAAAAAGGACATTATTCACATAAGTCTAATGAGCTCTCTGTTAGTCCTGGTACTTCACATGATTGGAAATTAACGGTAATAATTATTTACCAATTTACTGTACTCAAAAATTTGATCTGGATCCAGATTGCACAGTCCCAGGAAACTGATCTCCAATATTCACATCTCAAACATGAAATATGAATATTGAAAAGAAAATGGATCAAAATATTTATTAACATATTTACATTGAGCAAAATAATACATGTAACCCTACACTATTCTCACAACTCATCCTTACGGTTATTTGGTGTTCAAGACCAGTAGCAACATAATGTTAAAGCAAGATGAAAATACTGCTCATAGCACAAAAACCAAAACTCCTGCTTTTTCTCAAACAGCTGAAACTCATTCACCTCTTACTTTAAATGGACATTTCCAGTTTTAAAAAAAAAATCAAATTTTTTACTTTTTATGGTTGAATTTTGCAATATATTTCAATTTGACAAACAGTGTAGATCCTGATCAGAGAGCTCCTTAAGGAGCTCTCTGATCAGGGTCTTCACTGTTTGAAAAAGACAACTGTAATCCTCACAAATGCACTTTGTTTAAATGGTGAGTATACTCGTCGCTAGGGTTGAATGTGTTAAGACTGCAAACAGTCTTAAGTCACAATCAAGCAAATCTTCTTTTAACCCTTTCTCAACCCTGAAATTTTTAATAGACAATTCCAGTTTCCAATAAGATCTAGTCCATTTTTACTATAGAGGGTTGTTTTTTGTAATATATTGCAAAATGACATAAAGTGCAGACGCTGATCAGAGGGCTCTGATCTGTGTCTACACTGTTTGCATATGACAAGTCAAATATTTTATATGTACACTGATGATAAAAAGACAAGTACAGTAAAACCACTAAAATGAAGGCTTATTAATTGTATAAAAGACAGGGGACAGCTAAAACAAAACAAGCTTTCTTTTTTACTGTCACCTTGCTTTAAGCAGTCACCTGTCATAAACACCTAATAATTAACACATTTTAGCGGTCGTAATAGAGAGCTTTAACTGTATACTTGTCACTGGAGTTGAATGTGTTGATGGGTTATACTGGTAAGGCAATAAAACAATAATGGAATAATCAATACAGATCTAAGGTTTCTCAACAATTTTAAAACTATAGTCTTCCTGCAGTTAAAGCCATAAACAAGGGAACAAACACCATGCCTACAAACAACACTAACACAGTATTGTCTACCATGAACTGTCACAGTAGCACATTTAACACAAAGAAATGCTAGGCTTTCAACATTTATAAATATCACAGTTAAAACAATTTCTATTCTTAAAGAAAGCAGTCAAACCTTTAATAACACATTCCTCCATAGAAGCGTCTCATGACACCTTGGTTACCTACCCATCCTTCCATATAAGCACCATAGATAAATATTCATACTAGTATAATATTGCTTTGAATAAGGTAGCAGCTCAAAGAAAGACGAAAGTAAAGCAGAAAGCTCCTGTAGGAGCTTTCTGCTTTACTTTCATCTTGCTTTAAGCAGTCACCTGGGTTAAACAGTAGGAGACAAGTAATTTGCACTTAATGATATGACGAAAAGGGTTGACTTTAACTTCTTAATCCTTTCCTTAACAAAATTCATTTATAAAACCTTTACCTTATCCTCTACGGAAGTATTTTAAAACCACTCTAATTAGGGATGCTTTTTTTTTCTGATTTCTTTTTCTAATAATAACCCTAAATGTCAACATAAACTGGTCATTTTTCAAAAGTGGAATAGTCCATATGAAAAAAATCAGAACAATAAGGCTTAATCAATCACCTTTATTAACCTTTACCCCATAGCCCGTTTCTAGTTTTGAAGAAAGGTGACCACTTAAGGCAGATTGAAAATAAAGAAGAATGCGCCTTATGGCACATTTTGCTTTATTTTCAGCCTGCTTTAGGCTGCCATTTGTTAGGATATAGAAAATATTTCTTATGGTAAATGTTCATGCCTAAATCATTTCTTCAATGAAATAATAGATTAAATACGCTAGGTGCTTCTATGGGGGAAGGGGTTAAGCAGTAAGAAAAAACTTTATTATACTGCAAAGTAAATTACTTACTTTTGATTGGGTACCGAGCCCTAGAAGTGATCCCAAGTACCTTGTGAGCTGACAGGGTACTTAGAAATGCAATGTTTTCATTGGCTGACAGGTCCCTGAGTCTCGCTTTGCAGAAAATAAGATGGCCAACTGCTCGACAGGATTGAGTGCATTCAATCGTGCATCCTCCGTTTTAAGTCCATTTCGGCTAAGAACCAATCGGTGTTTGGATCTTTCAACAGTCGCATTATTTCTGGGAAAGTTTGATGCCGAAGTCTACGAGTATGCCCATTTTTCTTATGAATAACAGCCGTCAGAAACATGACGTCATTTACGCTCAACGTTATCTGCTTTGGCACGATTTTGTTATAGTTTACTACGAGCGCTGTACACGACAAGTTCCGAAATATTTCGTTTTAACAGTGTAAACTTTGCAGTATAATAAATTCGTTTTATAGTTTCTTCACAGTGTACATGAGGATTTCTTCCCGGCTGGTAAAATCATGGAACCCTCGCCTAACGGCTCGGGCAACATGATTTACCTCAGCTGGGAAGAAATCCTCATGTACACTCTGAAGAAACTGTATAACTAATAATGGAGGAAAGGTTTAAGCAAGAATATGGCTGACATGTAAGTCAGGATGTACTGTCACAATGTCCCGCTGTCTACCACACACTGACCTGGTATATTTGTTGGCACATCACCAAACCAGAATGCATTATGAGCCGTGCCATGACCAAACCTGCCTTATTGCATTGCAACGTTGTACAGACCGAGTACCGTTGTCATCCCAGGCTCTGTATCTGAGTTTGGTCTATACTGTCAAATACCATATATAACACAGCAACATAAAATGCTTTAAATGCATATGGGTGTCAAACAGTGTAGATCAAGACCAGTCTTTGATGCCGCGGCTGGCCTTAATCTACACTGTTTGTAATGCAATAAGGCAGGTTTTGTCATGGCACCGCTCATTTATTTCTACTACTACTGGATACTTGTTTAGTCCTACAAGGCAAACTCCAGTGGAAAAAAAAATGGATGAGAGAAACAACTGCATACATTAGGTACAACTGTCTTCAAACATTTTCATGCCAAACACTTGGGTTGGTTTGTTGCTACAGGACTGGTTTGTTTTTTAAGGTTGATCTGCGTGATCATGGTACAGTTAATCTTGTGTTAAACAACCACTTGATAGAAGATCTATTAGTCTTAACCCAATAAGCCATACTAACTCATATTGACGCATTAGGCAATATTCTCATATTGACTCATTTTGACACACTTTAATCCACTAGCTTGTATTGAGATAAGCATTGATAATTGATTATCGCTTATGAGTTAATGGGTCAACCCATTACCCATTAGCCTGTTCCTAATTTTGAAAACAGGTGACCATTTAAAGCAGGTTGAAAGTAAATCAGAATGCGCCTTAAGGCGCATTCTACTTAACTTTCAGCCTGCTTTAGGCTACCAACTGCTAGAATATAGATAAACACTTCTTATAAAACATATTCATGGCTGTATAAAGTGGAACTATATTCTTCAGTGGAAGAATAAAGTAAATGTGCTAAAAGGTGCTTCTATGGGAGTAAAGGGTTAAGCAGTCATTTGTCTTAACAGATCTCCACAGTACATCAACTAGTGGTTGCTCAATACAAGAAGTTCTGTATTAACATTATATGTTAACACTTCGCAAAGTTTTTGCCTCAATGTGGAAACTCTCAGCTGATGCTGCACTCCAGATTCTGATGCTCACCCAGGTCCAACACTACGGCAAGAGCTCGACACAGGTATGACATGGTGCCTAGACGCCCACTCGGGGCCGTGTCATACAGATGTAATATAATACCTGCAGCCCCTTGTGAAGACTCTACTACTTCTGGGGTGATTTTCTACAATAAAAACATAACTGATTTAGATATATATTAAGTATCACTTTACTTCATAACCTGTTTCTAGTTTTGAAGACAGGTGACCACTTAAAGCAGGATGAAAGTAAAGCTAGAATGTGCTTTGATGTGCATTCTGTTTTCCTTTTAGTCTGCTTTAAGCTACCATCTGCTAGGAAATAGAAATACATGTACTTGTTATGGTGCATATTCATTACTGTATAAAGTGAAACTATATTCTTTGATGGAGGAATAAACTAAAGCCATAAAAAGGCATATCTATTGGTAAATAGGTTGACTAAACTTTTTATTGAACATTAACTTAATGTCAGCAGTGTTGCTATAGCAATGACTGACCTGCTCATTAATGAAGATCTGGTTGGCCTTGTGCACTATCTTGTCTATCTCTATCACCTTGCTTGTCAGGTTGAGGCGACACTCACTGTCCACCAGTAGCGTGGTCACCATGAGCCCCTCCACCATGAGCTGCCGATACTCTGGCTGTGGTATCATGTTCAATACCCGCTCTACCTGCAGGGCAAACTTAAACTCCCCAGAAGTCATCTGTAACATAGTAAAGAAGGGCATGAAGACAGGGCTGCAGATAAGATGGAGTTTACTGAACATATCCTTAATTTTCTCTCTTATTTCAGTACCAAATCATATGGTATTACTACTCATTAGAATCGTCTCAAAGAGACGATTCTAATGAGTAGTAGCACCATAGGATTTAATGAAATATATTTTTTAGTTGTTGAAACACTCTATCTGGAACTCTGAATTGAAGGTCTCAACCAGCCTATGCATATATACCATCACATGAGCTTTAGTGATTTTTAAATACGGCTCATTAGTGTGCAATGATGCAGAAAAAGCTCTTATCTGTTAACAATGCTGAAATTTACTAATATAATGGCAGACTCTGATGAGATGCTGCTTTTTTTGTGGCATCTCATCAGTGTCTATACACTGTTGTCAATGCATACGGCAAAACTAACAAGAGGGCCATGGCCCTTAATTCGCTCACCTGAGGTCATTGTGCCTTAGCTTAATAGGCAAGACAACATTTTAATATAGCTGTAAATGGAATTATCTTCCAGACAAAAAAAACATGACAAATTGGAATAACTTAAAAAAATATTGTTGGCAGAGTTATGGCCCTTATCCATGACACTTCTTCTTATCAAGCTACATGTATTTCCATATGATTATTTATTGCGCACTCTGCTTTACTTTCAACCTGCTTTAAGTTATCATCTACTAAGATATAGATACTATTTCTTATATCTTACATGTTTATGACTATATAAAGTGGAATTATTTTCTTTAGAGGAGGAATAAATTAAAGGCGTAAAAAGGCATATGTATGGGGTAATGGGTTTTCATCAGTAGAACTGGAGTTATCTCAAAGACAAGAAAATATGACACTGGGAAATATCTCAAAATTGACATTGACCTTTGTACGACATGACCCAAGTTATAAAGTTTCTAACTTTAACAAAGTTATGGCTAAGATTAAAGTTGTGGACTGACAGACAAACAAATGGACAAACAGACAAAAAAAGCAGACAGACAAAAACAATATGCCCCCAACTGCAGGGCATAAATATATAGCAGACACCACCATATGCAACCTCATCAGCTGACCAGCTGACCTGAGTTCAGTTATGTAACTCTGCCAGTAGGAAATTTGGCTAGGGTCTAACTCTTATTATGCTGAATTGCTGTCTGCTATACATATTTTGAATATTAAACATATGTATAAATATGGCAAAAGACATAATTACATAACTGTCAGTGGATCACTTCCAGACCCTGTTTCTCTAAGTATGAAGCAGACTAAACCATTTATAAACTTTAGCAGACAACATGTTCAGCTAAGACCATCAGTTCAGTGGCTGAGGTCAAATACTGGGTAGTATGGTAGAATTAGCAACTGCTCTGAAGGCTTACCCTTAACAGACTGAAATGATATCTGCTTAAAACCTACTGTATGCGAAAAGTGACAAAAAAAAGAATTTAGAACATGTTCAGTTGGTAAATGAGTACCAATAGTTTGGATCCAAATTAGATGCAGCATTATGGTGCATCTGATCTGGATCCAAAATGTTTGCAAATATTGGCTATTTGCCCTTAGTATATTAAGAGTAACTCAGGTAAAATACAGTTCTGCTTTTGCTTCATCAAAAATACTGTAAAACCTGCCTAGAGCAGCACTTAAACTGCGCAGGGTGGCGTCAAGTGTGACCCTAGGGATTTCATTTTAACAAACTATAGAGGGATTGACCAGGAGATTCTACTGTAAAAATATCAAAGCTTAGGGCCTAGTAGTTTTTAGCAAGAAGATTTTTTAAAAAAATTTGCTTTTTTGCTTTTTCAAGCAGAGTTTTTGCTTTTTCTCTTTCATTTAGACAACTTCTGTAGAGAAGCATCCAAGGAACATCATGAGCAGTTTGAATCCGCCCTACAATCCCCGGGTTCAGAGGAGATGTCGTTTGAAGTAAAAGTGAACGGACAGACGGACAGACGGACAGACGTACTACGGACAATGAGCGGTCACAATAGCTCACCTTGAGCCTTCGGCTCAGGTGAGCTAAAAATTGTTGGTACATTTCTTATTCAGCTCAGATATTTACAGAAGTAGGAACCAAAGTGAAGCATCCTGCCATTGATTATATTTTTGAAAATATTTCAGTTTTTAGCACATTCAACCTTAGTGACAAGTATACAGTAAAACCTTTCTATTACAACCTCAAAGTTGTTTTAATTAGCTTGTGTTTAAGGCAGGGGACTGCTTAAAGCAAAGTGAACATAAAACAGAAAGCTCCTATAGGAGCTTTCTGTTTTAAGTTCACTTTACGTTCAGCTGTCACCTGTGTTTTAAACAATCAATTAAGCTTCTTTTTAATGGCAGTAATAGAGAGGTTTTACTGTACTCATCATTTACAAGCACTGTACTGGTGTACAAAACACTTGTCATATACAAAGAGTGCAGACCCTGATCAGAGGGTTCCTAAAGGAGCCCTCTGATCAGGGTCTGCACTGTTCATTTTGCAATTTATTGTGGAAAACAACAACAAACAGTCATAAAAGAACTCAACTTCACTGGGAACTGGAATTGACCACTTAAAGTTTTAGTAGCACTTCTATGTGACAGGGATCCAGATAAGAGGGAGTAACCTGACCAAAACCAACACTTTCGCAATGTCAGCACGAAATCCTATGGGGTAACTACTCATTAGAATCGTCTCGAAGAGACGATTCTAATAAGTAGTAACACCATAGGATTTAATGCAAAAATAAAAAATTGAGTTTCTGAAATACTCCCCTTACATAGAGCTATAGTCATTAATTGGTATCATATCCCTTTACCTGATAGTCTATTTCTCGTATTGAAGATAGTTGACTTCTTAAAGCAGGTTGAAAGTAGAGCAGAATGAGCCTTAAGGCACATTCTGCTTTACTTTCAGCCTGCTTTAATCTTTCGTGTGCTAGAATAAAACAAATATTCCTTATACATGTACTAAATATTCATGACTGATTAAACTGGAACTTTTTTCTTCAGCGGATGAATAAATTAAATGCGCTAAAAGGTGCTTCTATTGGGGAAAGGGATATTTTATACCAGTCATATCTGTTGTACATACCTCTCTGGTTAAGCTTTGTTGTAAAAACTGTGTACCAATTGATATACCATGGCACTGAAAGAACAAAGCAATTGGTCAAAACCACATAGGAACAAACTGCAGCTTTTATTACAGTAATTACCATAAGTAATAACATGTGGGACAGTCATGACTGAGCAAGCAGTATAGATCCTGATCAGACTGCTCCTTAAGGAGCAGTCTGATCAGGGTCAACACTGTTTGCCTTTCAGTTTAAATCTTTTGGACACATTACTGAGTGATAAAAGCAATGAGTTAAAATTTTAGGACAATTACAACAGTTATGCAGGGTGTCCCAATTTTTTAGCTCACCTGGCACGTAGTGCCAAGGTGAGCTATTTTGATAGTTCTGTGTCCGTCGTCGTTCGTTCGTCCGTTCGTTCGTTCGTCGTCAACAATTTCTTTAAACGACATCTCCTCTGAAACTACTGGATGGATTTTTACCAAACTTGGCAGGGATAATCCTTAAATGGTCCTCTTTCAAAGTTGTTCAAATATTTCCGGTCCGTTGCATATCTAGGTCACAGGAGCTAAAAATAGAATTTTTCAATGAAAACTTAAAAAATCTTCTTGTCTGAAACCACAGTACCCTGAGCTTAGATATTTGGCACAAAGCATCGTCTTCAGGTCCTCTATCAAGACTGTTCAAATTATGTCCCTGGGGTAAAAAATGACCCCGCCCCGGGGGTCGTAATTTTACATAGTTATATAGTGAAATCTTCAAACATCTTTATCTCTGAAACTAATATGGCAAGAGCTTTGATATTTGGCATGGTGACACTTCTAGAAGTTGTAACCAATATTGTAAATATGGTTCCAGTCCATTGCATATCTAGGTCACAGGAGATAAAAATAGATTTTTTCAATGAAAACTTGAAAAATCTTCTTTTCTGAAACCACAGTACCCTGAGCTTAGATATTTGGCATAAATCATCATCTACAGGTCCTCTATCAAGATTGTTCAAATCATGCCCCTTGGGTCAAAACTGCCAAGGCCCTAGGGGTTGCAGTATTACATAGAGTTATATAGAGAAATATCCTTAACTGAAACTATTATGGCAAGAGCTTTGACATTTAGCATTATGAAGTGACACTTTTAGATGTTCTTTACCAATACTGCTAAAATGGTTCGGGTCTGTTGCATATCTGGGTCACATTAGCTAAAAATAGAATTTTTTCAATGAAAAGTCTTCCTGTCTGAAACCACCTATGTACAAAATATTTGACAGAACACTTAATTTTTAAGTTCATCAGCAAGATATTTGAAATTATGTCTCTGGGGTAAAAAATGATCCCACCCCAGGGGTCATGTGACCCTTGTGTTGGTTTTTCCAGGTGAGCGATATTTTTACGGGAGTACAGCAAGAAATACGTCATTCTTTCCCATCAACCATGTTTGTGAAATATAGAGAATAATATGTCATTGCATGAGATAGGAAGGGTTTATTCTGCAAGAGGAGAAACCAGTATCCGCGAGGCTTGATGAGCGGTTACATGTTTTCTTCGGGCAGAATAAACCCTCCTATCTCATGCAATGACATATTATTCAATTCATCCCTTTATCAAATGATTTTGCATTTCAAATTGAAACAAGAGCCCCATGGGGCATATGTCGCTCACCTGAGAATAGCTGTACATCAAAATGGAGATAATGATTTATGTCCAGGACGGGGTCATTTTTTACCCGAGGGGCATAATTTGAACAATCTTAATAGAGGACCTGTAGATGATGCTATGTTCCAAATATCAAAGATCAGGGTACTAGGGTTCTAGACATGAAGATTTTTTTTAAGTTTCCATTGAAAAAATCTATTTTTAGCTCCTGTGACCTACATATGCAACAGACTGGAACCATTTGAACAAAATAGATAAAGGACATCTAGAAGTAACACCATGCCGAATATCAAAGCTCTGGCTATATTAGCTTCAGAAAAGAAGACGTTTGAAAACTGTGACCCCCGGGTGGGGCTAATTTTGACCCCAGGGGCATAATTTGTACAAACTTGATAGAGGACCTGTAGATGATATGCAATCGACCAGAACCATTTGAACCTTATTGGTATAGGACATCTAAAAGTGTCACCATGCCAGATATCAAAGCTCTGGCCATATTATTTTCAGAGGAGAAGACGTTGGAAAATTTCACTATATAACTCTATGTAAAACTGTGACCCCCGGGGCGGGGCCAATTTTGACCCCAGGGGCATAGTTTGTACAAACTTGATAGAGGACCTGTAGATGATGCTATGTGACAAATGTCTAAGATCTGGCCCTTGTAGTTTCAGACAAGAAGATTTTTTAAGATTTCCTTATTTTTTCACTTGGTTGCCATGGCAACCAGAGTTCTACATTGTTTTTAATTCTTTGAACAATTTTGAAACAACTTGACCCAAGGAACATGGTTGAAATCTTTTCAGCAATATATGAGGAGATGTCATTTGAAGCAATTGTTAAAGACAACAATGACTGTATAAAGTGAAATTATTTTCTTCTGTGGAAGAATAAATTAAAGACATAAAAAGGAATATGTATGCGTTAATAGGTTAATAAATATCATTATTTACATTTTCTAAATATAGGAAACTATATGTAAATGAGTGGCAAATTTGGATCCAGATTAGATGCAGCATTATGTGGCATCTGACCTGGATCCATACTGTTTATGGCCAAGAATTAATTGTGGACTGATAGACAGAAAGATAAACAAACAAACAAACAGACAGACCAAAAGTAATATGCCTTGAACTAAGTTGTGCTTGAGCATAAAATAGCAGACATCATAATTTCTGCTATGTATCTCAGTGACCTGAGTTCAGAGCTAGCTTTGGGTCAGTTATGCAATAAGAGACCGTCTCAGGGAGAACTGACTATTATCATGCTGAACTGTTGTCTGCTCCAAATGTTTGTATGTGAAATATGTAAAAAATAATAACTTATATTTTCTAAATATAAGAAAATATGTAAATGAGTGGCAAATAGTTTAGATCCAGATTAGATGCTGCATTATGTGGCATCTGACCTGGATCCAAACTGTTTGCAAATATAGGTGATTTAGTATAAGGGTGCTTGAAACCCTGCTTAAACCTTCAGTAAAACAGTATAACCTGAATAAAGCGGCAATGAATCCTGCATAAAGCGGCAATGAAAAAATCCCTATGGTGAATCCCTATGGTCAGTTTTAGTTTTGATATTAACAATTTTGAGAGAGAATCACCAGGAGATACTAAAAAACAAATATCAAAGCTGTGGGCCTAGCAGTTTTTTACAAGAAGATTGTTTAAAGTTTTTCACTTTTTTAAATAAATTACAATAAGTAGTCCACTTGAAAGTTTCATTTTAACAATTTCTGTAGAGAAGCATCCAAGGAACATCATGAGCAGTTTGAATCCGCCCTACAATCTCCGGGTTCAGAGGAGATGTCGTTTGAAGTAAAAGTGAACGGACAGACGGACAGACGGACGGACGGACAGACGGACAGACGGACAGACGGACAGACGGACAGACGGACAGACGTACTACGGACAATGAGCGGTCACAATAGCTCACCTTGAGCCTTCGGCTCAGGTGAGCTAATAAAACTAAACTATTGACGAGTTTCACGTAATTTCTGACATAAATAATAACCGCTGGGGAACAGACTGAAGTTTGAGTTGTTTCTTAGTTAACCCTTTCACCGCCGGTGTCGCATAAAGTCAAATTTGCAAACAGTTTTGATCCTGATCAGACTCCGCGTTACGCAGCATCTGATCAGGACCAAAACTGTTTGACTCTCGTTTCGATATTTCTTGTGTTATACATGTACTCTCTTAAATCTAACTTTGAAATGATCTTGCAGACAACAATATTGAAGCAGACAACAAAATAACGGTGATGGGGTAAACAACTCAAAAATAATTTGGCGCTGAAAGTGTTAATATCTTACACAATAGATAAAGGATCACAAAAAATGCTTAGAGTGAAATAATGGCAATAAAATGGTAAAAGTGTGTCACATTACTTTCAATCTGCTTAAAGTGGTCACCACTCTTCAACACTAGAAACCGGCTACAGGTTGATGGGTTAAACAACTACTTGTTTTTAACACATACAACCCTAGCGACTAGTATGCTCGTCACTTACAAAGAGTGTACCTATGAGGATTAGAATTGTCCCATGCAAACAGTGTAGACCCTGATCAGAAGGCTCCTTAAGGAGCCCTCTGATCAGGGTCTACACTGTTTGTCATTTTGAAATGAATTGTTAAAATCAACCCTAAATAGTCAAAAATAGACTAGACTTATTTTGATATTGGAATTGTCCATTAAAAGTTTCAGGGGCGAATGAGTCAATAATGACAGAATGGGTTAATCATAACAGATTTCAGAGGCTCACCTTTTCAAGGACTTTCCACACCTGTGTGTAGAAGCCCACTGGAACCCTGTTGAGGGAGCCGTCCAGACGCCTTCGTCTCAACCACTGACCCTGTCTGTCTTCAGTCTCGGTGTCGAAAGTCTCCCGTACCGACGTAGTTGGTGTTGAAAAACCTGGTAACCTCTGAAAAATGAAAGAAATACAAAACCAATGAGTATGAATAATCTTAACCGGTTCACTCATGGAAGCCACTCTTGTCGCTTTTATCCATTCCTCAAAGAAATACCTCTCATGTATTTCTCATGTCTTCATAAAGAGCCAGGACTGCCATTTCTCCGAATTTTTCCAAAATCTTCCGATTTTTATCCTAGCAATGAATGAATGGTGTTTAATCGACACACAAAGGTCATTTAGAGCTGAATTTTATCCTTACAGATAGTAGCTTAAAGAAGGCTGAAAGTATAGCAGAATGTGCCTTAAGGCACATTCTGCTTTACTTTCAACCAGCTTTAATTAAGTAATCGTGATTGAAAAATTGGTAATGTTAGGATTTTTCACAATCAACTTATGGCAGCCCTTAAGAGCTATTGAAAACATGTCCTGCATCCTAACAATGTAGCTGCTTAAAGTAGGCTGAATGTAAGGCAGACAACTCATACACAAGCTTTCTACTTTACATTCAATCTTTCACCTGAAATGTACTGATGATGTAAATAAACGGTGGCAGCTAAATGCAGGAAGAATATAAAGCAAACAACTCTCACAAAAAATTCTCGTTGAGATGATTTTAATGAGTACATGTAGTCACATCATAAGGTCTGGCGGAGACATTAAGATGTTTGTAATTTGAAATACATGTAAGTACATGTATAAGAACTTCTAAATTTCTAAATTCTACATTGTGCTGATAAGAAATCTTTGAAGAAAATTGGAACATACATTAACAGGTCACAATTTCAGACAAAAAAGTAGATAAAGCAGGATTCAACATTTACAGTTACGATCAAATTCTGCAATAACAATAGTCGTGTTGATTTATTTAACGCTTAATAAAATAGCTTAATATTAAAAGTATGACTCATCTGATTCTGTTCTAGAAATTTTATTCAGATCAGGTCAAATTATATTGACATCTGCTTTTTAACTCTTTGCAAGCTTGGTAATTTTTTCTTCCACAACAATTTTTGTCTGCTACTGTTCTAACAAGAGCCCCATGGGGCATATTTCGCTCACCCGAGAATAGCTGACAAAATGGAGATAATGATTTATGTCCAGGACAGGATCATTTTTTGCCAGAGGGGCATAATTTGAACAATCTTGATAGAGGACCTGTAGATGATGCTATGTGCCAAATATCTAAGATCAGGGTACTAGGATTTAAGACAAGAAGACTTTTTCAAGTTTCCACTGATAATGATTTATGTCCAGGATGGGATCATTTTTTGCCAGAGGGGCATAATTTGAACAAACTTGATAGGGGACCTGTAGATGATGCTATGTGCCAAATATCTAAGCTCTGGCCCTTGTAGTTTCAGACAAGAAGGTTTTTAAGATTTCTTTGCCATGGCAACCAAAGTTCTAAATAGTTTTAAATTCTTTGAACAAATATGAAAGAGCTTGTCCCAAGGAACATGTCTGTAAAGTTTGGTTGAAATGTGTAAAGCGGTATAGGAGGAGATGTCATTTGAAGCAATTGTTAACAAGGACGGACGACAGACAACCCACGACGGACGCAGGGTCATCCCAATAGCTCACCTTGAGCCTTTGGCTCAGGTGAGCTAAAAATAAAACTTTCATGATACAGATGTTTCAATACACCCCTTATATTTATGGAGTAATGGGTTAAGACTGGTGGAAGCTTTTCACAATGAGACAGAAATGCAGAAAACGTCTTTCAATTTCCATTAAGAAACCATTTTTTTCTATTGATCATATTTTTTAACTGTTTGCTAAACTCAGTTTCATTTTTTTTTTCACAACCAACCTGTGCAAATGGTTTCCCATACATACAGTGGAGAATCTGTTATTCTTTCCCAATAAACGCGTTTACGATAAAACTATTATTTGCAATGCAAACAGTTTGGAGCCAGATCAGACGCCGGGTTACCCGGCGTCTGATCAGGCTCCAAACTGTTTGCCACAAAGATAAACAAGAATTATCAGAATTGTCCAAAAGTTGTTCTTTTCTACGTTTAAGGGCTTTGCGTTTGCGTACGTTTGTGTTTAAACGGGAAAGAATAACAGATTCTCCACTGTACCAAACATAAAGTTACTAGCATATACAGTTTGAAATTGTATGGCAAAAGTTAGATTTCTGACAAACAGATAGAAGTTGACAGCCAGACCAAAAACATTAATTTGCCCTACATCCTCGATCTTAAGACATGAAATTCAACATTATAAACAACTGGAGAGTGCATAACATCAGGTTACATAATTAGGCAACTTTAACCCATTAACTCATAATTACACCTTTTTATGCCTTTAATTTATTCTTCCACTTAATAAAACAGTTCTAATTTATACATTTTTGAACATGCGTCATATGAAAAATTTCATTAATA
The DNA here is from genome assembly GCA_922989275.2 of Gari tellinella. Taxonomy (NCBI): domain Eukaryota; kingdom Metazoa; phylum Mollusca; class Bivalvia; order Cardiida; family Psammobiidae; genus Gari; species Gari tellinella. Next base: position 13,399,375 of record OV277861.1, read on the forward strand.
CTAGAAGACTGTAGCATAAAGCAGGTTGAAAGTAAAGCAGAATGCGCCTTGAGGCACATTCTGCTTTACTTTCAACCTGCTTTAAGTGGCCACCTATCTTCAAATCTAGAAACAGGCTATGGGGTAATGGGTTAAATTGTATGGTACAGATTGAAATACACCTTGATATATGAATGCATAAAAGTCACCAACATGTAGATTACAAGTTTGTATACAAGTTCCAACTCTACAACAATATCAACATCAACAGCAACAAAAGATATTTTACTACATCTAAAAGCACTTGAATTAACAATAAAAGAAACATATGCCACAACACACAAATACATGCAAACTAAAGAAAACAAGAACAGAAAGGAAATTTAAGACTAATCACAACATTTGATAACAACTCCTCTTAACAGGATGTTTGACAACAGTAAAGTAACACACATCTACACTTCATGAGAACAAATAAGGTCCCAGGTTATAAAGCTTTTGAATTGAGTCTGAAATCATTCTCAAACATTTGAATGGTCAGATTTGAGATTTTGCTGAGCAAAAACTCAAATCTGACCAATCAAATGCTTGAGAATGATTTCAGACCCAACTCAAAAGCTTTACATTATAACCTTGGGGAAAGGTTTCATTATAATCTACATACAACTAAATACAGTCAACCTTGTTTTTAAACTATAACCAGTTTTTAACCCTTTATCCTATAGCTTGTTTCTTGTTTTGATTGAAGCAATAATAATTACATTCACCCAATTCATTTCCACTGAAAAAATTGATTTTAAATTCGTAAAGATGCAATTGCTCAAGGAGGCAGGACTTGTGGACATCTTTAGCAGAGGAGACAAGCTTATGGAATTTGCTGTGCATGGAATTAAATGTATGGTACAATTTGTTGTTCATTTTCTGTCGTTTATTTCGCTTAAAAGCCGAAAAAAATAAGTTTGTTTCTTAGTTTTATTCAATGAAAAGGATTGGACAACAGGCAAAGCCTATGTGAGTCCTCTCCAAGTTTGAGATATATCTTTTATCTTATCAAATTAGGATTTTGGGGTTTAACACATTACCTCATAGCCTGTTTTTAGTTTTGAAAATAGGTGACCACAAAAAGCGCATTCTGCTTTACTTTCAGCCTGCTTTAAGCTATTATCTGCTAGAATATAAAAATATATTTCTTATGAATCTTATTTTTAATAGTATAAATTGGAACTATTTTCTTAAGTAGAGGAATAAATAAAAGGCGTAAAAAGGTGTATTTATGGGTGAAGGGATTAAATTAGAGCCAATCTGTAACTTTATGCAAGGTAAGTAATATTGTCATCTGCAATAATTGTGGTCTGCTACTGTTCTAAAAATAGATTTTCTAAGTTTGGATCCAGATGAGATGCCACATTGCGTGGTGTCTCATCTGGATCCAAGATGTTTACAAAGGTAAATCACGGTTTTTGCACTCGAATGCAAAGAGTTAAGAGGAGAGTAGTCTGCAATGGCCAATGTTTCATCTCAAAACTCTTTCAACACCATAGACCTGTTTAAAATATACTCATTACATTTGCAAACAGTGAAGACCCTGATCAGAGGGCTCCTATAGGAGCCCTCTGATCAGGGTCTTCACTGTTTGCTAATTTAGAACAGTATTTATTAAACTACGCATAATTTCAAGTAGACTGGTTCATGTTTTGGTAACTAAAATATCCACAAGGGAACCTAATAACCCACAAGGGTTACTTAGTGTTGAAATTAATAGTTCTACAGCCTTTCATTTGCCTATAACCTGTCTATTCCCATTGCTAGATTTCTTTATTCTATAAATCTGTGGAGCATTTTGATCTTGTATAATATACAAACACTTGATACTTTAGCTGGATAACAATACTTGGTATTGCAATAAGCAATCCACTTTATAACCCTTTTTTTTGTCTATAACCTGTCAATTCCCATTGCTAGATTTTTTTATTCTATAAATCTGATGAGCATTTTGATTTTGTATAATATACAAACACTTGATACTTTAGCTGGATAACAATACTTGGTATTGCAATAAGCAATCCACTTTATAACCCTTTTTGTCTATAACCTGTCAATTCCCTGGTTGCTAGATTTCTTTATTCTATAAATCTGATGAGCATTTTGATTTTGTATAATATACAAACACTTGATACTTTAGCTGGATAACAATACTTGGTATTGCAATAAGCAATCCACTTTATAACCCTTTTTGTCTATAACCTGTCAATTCCCATTGCTTGATTTCTTTATTCTATAAATCTGTGGAGCATTTTGATTTTGTATAATATACAAACACTTGATACTTAAGCTGGATAACAATACTTGGTATTGCAATAAGCAATCCACTTTATAACCCTTTTTGTCTATAACCTGTCAATTCCCATTGCTTGATTTCTTTATTCTATAAATCTGTGGAGCATTTTGATTTTGTATAATATACAAACACTTGATACTTAAGCTGGATAAAAATACTTTGTATTGCAATAAGCAATCCACTTTATAACCCTTTTTAAATTTTAGATTTTTTTAAGGTTTATTAAATGGATTTTTTTTCCCTCTTTTGAAACGTTTTAAGTGTATGATGATTTTAGGGCTGTTTTTAGAAATACTTCAGAAAAACAAAAGTTAAACAAATAGTATAGACCCTGATTAGAAGACTCTTGCATGATCCCTCTGATAAGAATCTATACTATTTACAAAGTATAAATATACAGTAAAACCCCTCTATTACAACCACTTAAACAAATGCTAATTGATTGTATAAAAGACAGGTGTCAGCTTACAGCATGCTGACAGTGAAACAGAAAGCTTTCTGTTTCACTGTCACCTTGCTTTAAGCAGTCACCTGCCTTAAATATTCAATAATTAACGATTTTTAGTGGTTGTAATAGAGGGATTTTACTGTACTGGATTTCTTTATAGAAAGGGTTGAAGCACTATAAACAGCATATAACAAACTTGTACAAGGAACTTGGTTCTACTGCGACTACTTTAGGGAAAAAGCCATCCCCAACTGTTGCCAAACTGGGCGTACTTACACCGTCAATAGTGCTCCTTCTACGGCCTACACGAACTATACTTGCACCAACAGTCTTTTCACCCACCGCTTACAAAGAGAAAATATACACATTGAAAGCTTTGACAGAGAAAAGATCTTCAACTAAAGGTATAAAGTCCAAGCCAAACCGAATCACATAAGAAACAAACATATGCAGTACTTACCTTAGCAGGACTTCTAATTAGATTAACACATTCAACCCTAGCGACGAGTATACTCATCATTTACAAACAGCGTACATGTGAGGATTACACTTGTCCTTAGCAAACAGAGTAGACCCTGATCAGAGGGTTCCTTAAGGAGCCCTCTGATCAAGGTCTACATTGTTTGTTGTTTTGAAATGTATTTTTAAATCAACCCTAGAAAGTCAAAAATGGACTTGACTTATTTTGAAATTGGAATTGTCCATTAAAAGTTTCAGGGGTGAATGAGTTAACCCTTAGCCTGCCACTCGCGACTATAGCTCCATATGCAAACAGCTTGGATCCGGATGAGACGCCGAGTAACTCGGCGTCTCATCCGGATCCAAGCTGTTTGACACTCGGACAACATTTTCAGCATTTTTTAGCAACTTTGAAGCACTTTGAAACTTGAAGCAGACGAGAAATATAGCAGACAACAATTTGTTTGGCGGGCTAAGGGTTAATGGATTACAAAACTTTGTAACATGCATGTTAACTCTTTAAACTACTGCAGTTAGTAAACTAATTACATTTGAATGTAGGAATGGAGTTATGCAATGCTTTTCTAAACCTTTGCAAACAATTTGAATAGAAACTATTTGGAAAGGAAGGAACTAGTAATAAAACTTTCTAGGCATTTGTAAAAAGTTTGAATCAAGATCAAAAACATTTACAATATGCCTGGTCTGGACAAAAACTCAGATATTTCTCAAAGTATTAAAATATAGATAAATATATAGATAACGGGTTAACCAAACATAATAAACAGCTATAAGTGATCAGAGTTAACAAAGAAAGCGTGCAGGACATGATACAGACTAAAAGTCAACTCTAAGTAATGTGACTATTGAACAGAAATACCATAGCTGTTCAGCCTGTTACCCCATAAATACACCCTTTAACACCTTTAATCTATGATTCCACAGAAGACAATAGTTCCACATTATACAGTCATGAATATGTAGTATTCAAAATATTTTCTATATTCTAGCAGAAAGTAGCTTAAAGCAAGCTGAAAGTAAAGCAGAATGTGTCTTAAGGCACATTCTGCTTTACTAAGTGGTCACTTCTCTTCAAAACTAGAAACAGGCTATAGGGTAAAGGGTTAACCCTTTCCTCCATAGAAGCACCATAGGATGCTAGAAACTACTCCTTAACTGTGAAAGTAAAACTGAAAGCTCCTACAGGAGTCAAGTAACTAAACAACTTTACTTTCAGCCTGATGTAAGCTACTCTCTGCTAAGATAAAGAAAGTATTTCTTAAAGAACATATTCATGACTGTATAAAGTGAACGTATTTTCTTCAGTGGAGGAATAAAACAAGGCATAAAAAGGTGTATCTAAAGCATTAATGGGTTCATGCAAACAAAAGTAATGAAACAAGCTACCATATTAACCCTTAGCCTGCCACTCACGACTATAGCTCCATATGCAAACAGCTTGGATCCGGATGAGACGCCGAGTAACTCGGCGTCTCATCCAGATCAAAGCTGTTTGACACGCGGACAACATTTTCAGCAATTTTGAGCAACTTTGAAGCACTTTGAAACCTGAAGCAGACGAGAAATATAGCAGACGACAATTTATTTGGCGGGCTAAGGGTTAACTTGCTGCACTACTTATTTCCAGCATTTAACTTTCATCTGTCTTATATAGCTGCAAATATTTATATTTGAATAGTCACATTAACTAGCTTGAGAATGTACAAAAGCAACACAGATGGTCCCTTTACATAGGTTAGTCAGAACACAAGCCACACAGATGCTGGATAAGCTAAAACATCAGCAACACAGAGGCTGGGTTAGTCAAAACACAAGCAACACAGATGCTGGATTAGCTAAAACATCAGATATACAGAGGTTGGGTTAGTCAAAACACAAGCAACACAGATGCTGGGTTAGACAGTACACTTGCAACACGGATGCAAGGTTAGAGGACAGCAGTGCTCAGGAATGTGGCCTTACACTAGTACCCAGAATACACTTTCCATTATGGTATGAGTATAATATGCATGTCGCTGGCCAATGGTTATTTAGATACAATTTACTGTTAGGTCAAATTGGAAACAAATAATTATTGCTTTAACTTTAAAGCAAAGGCAGCTTACAATGTCAAAAAGCTAGCAAACTTTTGATGCATATATGGTCACAATGATGTTTTAGAAAAGGTAAGTGCTGAGCTTGCATTGATTCCAATATAGTGACAACTGCACAAGAATTTTATGTACAGGGGTTAACCCTTAGCCTGCCACTCACGACTATAGCTCCATATGCAAACAGCTTGGATCCGGATGAGACGCCGAGTAACTCGGCGTCTCATCCGGATCCAAGCTGTTTGACACTCGGACAACATTTTCAGCAATTTTGAGCAACTTTGAAGAACTTTGAAACTTGAAGCAGACGAGAAATATAGCAGACGACAATTTATTTGGTGGGCTAAGGGTTAACTACACTCATGGTCAGCAGTTTTATTGAGCACATGAGTTAAGTATTTTTCCACGAAATAAAAATAATGCATTCTTGATTAAAAAAAGTAACTCAATAAAATCAATCTATTAGGAACCAAAAATAATATTAGAGGAGCTTGAGTATTTAGTTTATTTTGGTGATTTTAATAAAAATCAGTTTTAAGAAAACCTCTTCATTTTGATTAGAGATTCCTTCTCCTGATCCCAAGCAGAATTTGTTTCATTAGTGTGTGCTGGGGTGTTATATATCATATGTTGTGACTGTTCATTAGAATCATTTCCTTAAGGCAATTCTTACCAAAAGTCACAACATTTGATGGAGACCTAAAAGTGAACAAACGGAAATGTTTACATGACTTCCTATTATCTGGAGCCCTAATTAACTAACTAGCAACTGACCACCACCCATTATAGTGTGCACACAGTAGTAGTACAAAAGGCAAGACAGGAGTACAAAACACGACCTGAGACGAGGACCCCTTCTGGCTCAGCTTGGCGGCAAATGCGGACGTTTCGTGTTTAGATTGTTTTGACACAACGGACAGCTTGTATTCATCATCATATTCAGTCGTAACTAGAAAATTACAGAAAGAAACAATCATTCTCTAAGATGTTCCTATTCATAGATTAAACAATTTGAACACTGGTAGGTCATAAGCAAGAAAATAATATGAACACGATATTTGCTGCAAAATAGCTCAGATATATGCACACATGTCTATAAATGAGCAAAATATCACATTTTGTTTGTTGCTGGGTGATTCAAATATGTGTTGCATTGGCTAGCTATAGCTTGAGTTATGGTCAAGGACTCTCAGTAAAGGCTAGCTATAGCTTTTGAATGAGGGTCAAAGTCTCTGATGCTAGTCATAGCTTTTGAATGACCAAGGTCTTTAAGGCTAGCCAAAGCTTTTGAATAATGGCCAAGGTCTCTTAGGCTAGCCATAGCTTTTTGATTATGGCAAGGTCTCTAAGGCTAGCCATAGCTTTTGAATAATGGTCAAGGTCTCTTAGGCTAGCAAAAGCTTTTGAATAATGTCTATGGTCTCTAAGGCTAGCCATAGCTTTGAATAATGGTCAAGGTGTCTTAGGTTAGCCATAGCTACTGAATAATTGGTCAGTCTCTTTGGCTAGCAATAGCATATGAATAATGGCCAAAGTCTTCTAGGCTAGCCATAGACTTTGATTAATAGTCAATGTCTCTATAGCTAGCCATAACATATGAATAATGTCAAGGTTGCTTAGACCAGCCATAAATTCTGAGAAATGGTCAATGTCTCTTAGGCTAGCCATAGTTGCTGATTAATGTTTAAGGTCTCTGATGCTAGCCATAGCTCCTGAATAATGGTCAATGTCTCTCAGGCTTACCATGATTTCTGAGTAATGGTCAAGGTCTCTTGGGCTAACCATCGTTTCTGAAAAATGGCCAAGGTCTCTTACGCTAACCATAGCTTCTAAATAAAGGTTAAGGTCTCTTAGGCTAGTTATAGTTTTTGAATAATGGTTAAGGTCTCTTAGGCTAGCCATAACTTGTCAATTATGGTTAAGGTATCTTAGGCTAGCCATAGATTGAGAGATTATCAGTCTCTCAGGCTAACAAAAGCTTCTGAATTAAGGTCAATGCCTCTTATGCTAGCCAAAGCTTTTGAATAATAGACTTGCCAAAGGATCTGAATAACGGTTAGCATATCTTCTAAATGATTGTCAATGTCTCTTCCAAGTCTCCTTAGTTACAATGGTCAACTTCTTGCAGGCTAGCCGTAGCTTCTGAACAAAGTTCCTAGTTTGACAAAGGTCAAGGTTAATCTCCTTATAGCTACAAAAACTGATACACAACTGAGGTGAACTGCTAACATTTATATGAACTGCTTCATAACAAGGGTCAAAGTTAATCAACTAATCACTACAGCAGGTGTACACATCTGAGAGAACAGCCAATATCTCCATGAACTGTTTCAGAACAAAGGTCAAGGTTAACACATTCAACCCTAGCGACGAGTATACTTGCCATTTACAAACAGTATACCTGTGACGATTACACTTGTCCTATGCAAACAGTGTAGACCCTGATCAGAGGGCTCCTTAAGGAGCCCTCTAATCAGGATCTACACTGTTTGTAATTTTGAAATAAATTGTTAAAATCATCCCTAAATAGTCAAAAATGGACTGGACATATTTTGAAATTGGAATTCTCCATTGAAAGTTTCAGGGGTGAATGAGTTAATGAACAATTCACTTCAACTACTATACACATCTTGATCAACGGCAACACTCTGTATGAACTGCTTCAGAACCTGTTCAAAAACCATGCTCAACTATTAAACAATTGCAATGGCAAACTCAGATAAATGCATAGCATGACCCCTTTAACACTGAAACCAGAACTGATGACAGTTGTAAATAGTTTGGATACAGATCAAGCCTCGTTAAAAGCTAGGCCAAATAAGGATCTAAACGATTTGTCACCAAGACTAATTCCTGCAAATACAGTAAAACCCCTCTATTAGGACCAATTAAAAGATTGCTAACTGATTGTATACAACTCAGGTGACAGCTTAACCTATTCCCCCATAGAATCCCCTTTTAGCACATTCAATTTAGTCCTCAACTGAAGAAAAAGTTCCTATTTGTATCGTCATGAATGCATACGATAAGAAATATTTTCTATATCCTAGCAAATTGAAGCTTAAAGCAGGCTGAAAGTAAAGCAGAATGTGCCTTTAGGTGCATTCTGCTTTACTTTCAACCTGCTTTAAGTGGACACCTGTCTTCAAAATAAGCAACAATTTATTGGAGAATGGGTTATAGCTGTCACCTTGCTTTAAGCAATCATCTGTCTTAAACACCTAATTTAGTGGTCATAATAGAGAGGTTTTTCTGTATATTAAAGAAAGAATCCATTCCAGATTTTCAGCACCAAGTATTTATTTAGTGTTTAAAGGGTTAACGACATAGAAAATAACAATAAAACATCCATTTTGGCATGCTAGTCTGGAAAATGCTCAATTTCAGCTAATCAATACAGCTTTGAGATTTTACTTAAATTGCCCATTTTGGTTGTACAATAACCTAAAACGTTGAATACCAAATTTCATTAAATCTATGCATGTTAACGGCAAAATGGTTATAACCGTTGCAAACAGTTTTGATCCTAATGAGATGCCAAGAAACTAGTCCCCTAAGGATCCAAACTTTTTAAAACCTTGTTATGAACAGTGTTAACACTTGAGCCCTAGTGACGCATATATGCATCCTTTACCAAATGTGTATCTGTGAAGAGTACACTTGTCCTATGCAAACAGTGAAGTCCCTGATCAGAGGGCTCCTGCAGGAGCCCTCTGATCAGGGACTTCACTGTTTGTCATTTTGCAATTTATTACAAAAAAACAACCCTAAATAGTCTAATATGGACCAGCCTTTATTGCAAACTGGAATTGTCCATTGAAAGTTTCAGGGGATTATGAGTTAAGAAATTTCATTTTTTAAAACAGAAGCAGCTGACAATTTTGGCAGCATCTCTGGAAGAAACACTCAGCATTCAAAGAGTTTAGCAAGATTATTCAGATATTGCAAACAGTGTTGACTTAGATCAGTTGCTATGGTAGACAGGTAACATCTAATCATGGTCTACACTGTTTACTGTGGTAAAAAAAACCTACAAATTACAAATGACATTGATATATACATGTAGGGACAAACAGTTTAGAATCTGGTAAAACAATGTGTTCAAACTTGCATGCGGAAATAAAATGTTTTCTCACATATCTACCCTTGTTTTCTATAGGGAACAGCGATGACGAATATCCTTATCTCCAACATGTGTGAGATCAATTTGATGACGTCACTATAACGTCACTATTTATAACGGCGTTTTGACGTCACCGGGGTTCCAAAACGAGAGCACCGCAAACGGGTGCTGGACGCTCGACTTTCATATACTTGAGACGGCTATATTTTTCAAACTTAAAGAATGTGTATGGGTGTTTAATGCCCTATTGATCATAGAAGTTTGTAAGCAACAACAACTTAAACATACTTGGACAGTCTACATTCCACTTAAAGTAAACTATAAGTCAAAAGAAGGACACTATCTTTGCCTGCTTTACCTGCCTTGTTGTAATGCGTTGCCCTTTTGGAACTAAACAAGTATTCAAATATATTGGAAGTTTGAAATTAATAACTTTCTACAGTTACTGAATAATTTCATATACAAATTCTTAGTCAAACAAGGGCAATAACTCTGCAATGACAAATCTCATGGTTATCTGCTGTGTTGAAAGGTGATGCCCTTTTGAAACTGAACAAGCATTAAAAGTTTCAAGTTAATACCTATTGTAATTATTGAGAAATTTCAATTTACAAGTTTTATGTAAATAAAAACAAGGGCAATAACTCTGGAATGGCAAATCCCCAGTCACCTTTCTTGTTTGAATGAGTTGCCCTTTTGTTATAACACAAGTATTTAAAGTTTCAAGTTAAAGCCTTTGACAGTTATTAAGATATTTCAATTTACAAGTGTTAAGTAAATAAATCAAGGGCAATTACTCTGGAATCACAAATCACAGAGTAACCTACCTTGTTGTCCTTTTCATATTAAAGTTTCAAGTTAATATCTTTCATAGTTATTTCGATATGTTAATTTACAATTTTTAAGTAAATAAAACATGGGCAATAACTCTGAAATGACAAATCCCTGGATTACCTGCCTTGTTGTAATGCGTTGCCCTTTTGATACTTAACAAGTATTCAAAGTTTCAAATAAATACCTTTGATAGTTATTGAGATATGTTAATTTATAATTTTTAAGTAAATAAAACAGGGGCAATAACTCTGGAATTGCAAATCCTAGGGTTACCTGCCTTGTTGTAATGAGTTGATCTTTTGATACTTAATAACTATTCAAAGTTTCAAATGGATACCCCTGATAGTTATTGAGATATGTTAATTTATAATATTTAAGTAAATAAAACAAGGGCAATAACTCTGAAATGCCAAATCACAGGGTTACCTGCCTTGTTGTAATGAGTTGCCCTTTTGATACTAAACAAGTATTCCAAGTTTCAAATGGATACCTTTGATAGTTATTTAGATATGTTAATTTATAATTTTTAAGTAAATAAAATAGGGGCAATAACTCTGAAATGACGAATCCCAGGGTTACCTGCCTTGTTGTAATGAGTTGCCCTTTTGATACTGAACAACTATTCAAAGTTTCAAATGGATACCTTTGATAGTTATTGAGATATGTTAATTTATAATTTTTAAGTAAATAAAACAAGGGCAATAACTCTGAAATGACAAATCTCAGGGTTACCTGTCTTGTTGTAATGAGTTGCCCTTTTAATACTGAACAACTATTCCAAGTTTCAAATGGATACCTTTGATAGTTATTGAGAAATGGACTCTTACAAAAACCTTAAGCAAAAAACTTAACCGACGCAGACGCTGACGCAGACGCAGACGCAGACGCTGACGCAGACGCAGACGCAGACGCAGACGACAGGGTGACGACAATAGCTCGACTTTTTGAAAAAGTCGAGCTAAAAATGCATGTTGCTTAAAAAATAGCTTAAATCGTTGGTAATGTGAGAAAAAGAATCTGTCACTCGTCGATGTTTAAGACAAGTTGATCTCAAACTCGTCTAGAATAGAAAAGTTATTAAGCTCGCCAAGGCTCGCTTAATAACATTTCAATTCTAGACTCATTTGAGATCAGCTTGTCTTAAACAGATCCTATATTTCTGTATACAGTGTTCCCTCTCTACAACAGCCCTCTGAACAAGGATTCTCTCCATAGTTACAATCTTTTCACAGCTTCAATATTTTCTGTTTAAAATAAATTGCCATCTGCTGTTTTTCTGAAAGTAACATATTGGACATTTTGACAGAAAAAATATAATGATGATTTTCAAACAACTTGAATCCAGCTTGAATCACTCAGCGTCTGATCTGGATTTAAGCTGTTTGCAATTATAAGCCAATTTCCCTCCCTCTGAACAACACACACAATATTTGTCTGCCATTTGGTGTTGTTGTAGAGAGGGAGCACTGTAGTTTGTTCATAGCTCAATATCCTGTTGAAAATATTGTATGTATTCGATCATTCATTGTTATTTTCTTGTTTGCAATTTCAGTTTGAAAGAGTTTTTAAAACTAGAAACAGGCTATGGGAGAAAGGGATAATTGTTTAATAAATACTGCTTTAAATTAGCAAACAGTGTAGACCCTGATCAGATGGCTCCGATAGGAGCCCTCTGATCAAGGTCTACACTGTTTGCAAATGTAATGAGTATATTCTAAATTGATTCATGAGTTAATTTCAACAAGAGACCTCGCAATAACAACATCTAACTATAATTAAACAACTTTTATTTACAATCCCAACAAATCTATTTCATTACAAAACTGTAAAATAAAACTAATTACTAATGTCTATAATTATAAAAGTAATGCTTAAGCAAAATAATCAAACTACGATCAAATTCTATAGTACTAAAGAAAGCAAGTTTATTAAAAAGCTCATTAGAAAGGTTAAATTCTTATAATAGAAACATTTCATAAGTACAGTTTTAATTTGCCATGTCAATAGACGAGCAAACTATAACTTTAACACATTCTTTACAAGAACTAACATGAAATGTTTATTGTAAATGGCAAAACAGTTTTACTGTTAAAGGTTAACTAAAATCAACCAATAATAAGCTCGTAATAATACCGTAAAACATCTCTATAACGACCACTAAAAAGAAGACTAATTGAATGTATAAAAGACAGGTGACAGCTTAAAACAAGGTGACAGAAAAACAGAAAGCTCCTAAAGGAGCTTTCTGTTTTACTGTCACCTTGCTTTATACAGTCACCTGTCGTAAATACCTAATAATTAACGCAACTTAGTGGGCTTAACAGAGAGGTTTTACTGTATTGCCAAATGTGCAAATAAGGAAAATTAGCCTGGTAGACAAACCATAACGCTTTACCCCATAGCCTGCTTTTAGTTTTGAAAATAGGTGACTACTTAAAGCAGGTTGAAAGTAAAGCAGAATGCGCAATAAGGCGCATTCTGCTTTACTTTTAACCTACTTTAAGTTATCATCTGTTAGGATTTTTTAAAAATATTTCTTCTGGTACATATTCATGACTGTATAAATTGGAACTATTTTAGTCAGTGAAGGAATGAACTGAATGCGCTAAAAGGTGCTTCTATGGGGGAAAGGGTTAACAGTATGTGGCAAAACGTAAAAAAAGGAAATAACAGTCAAATTCCTTTAAACCTTTTCTTACATAGAAACGCGTTTCAGTGCATTTATTTGTTTTTCTTATAGAGATGTAACTGATCAACACAGAGCAGCCGAGCATGTAGACATAGAGCAAGTACAATGTACAGTCAAACTTAAAAATAGTGCTTTTTTAACCCTTTACTCCATAGATACATATTTTTATGTATTTAATTTATTCCTCCACTTAAGAATAGTTCCAGTTGATACCGTCATGAATATGCACCATAAGTAATATTTCCTGTATCCTAGCAGATGGTAATTAGGTTAAAGTAAAGCAGAAAGCACCTTAAAGCACATTCTACTTTACTTTGAACCGACTTTAAGTGGTCACGTTTTTTCAAGACTAGAAACAGGCTATGGGGTAATGGGTAAATGAATTGTAGTTTGAACCAAGTTTAACTGTACAGTAAAAACTCTCTATTACGACCATTAAACTATAAAGTGTTCAAATCAGGAGACTGCTTAAAGCAAGCTCAAAGTAAAGCAGAAAGCTACTTTAGGAGCTTTTTGTTTTACTTTCATCTTGCTTTATAAAGTAGCCTGTATCTATATTCATCAATTAATAGTCTATTTAGTGGTTGTAATAGAGGTTTTACTGTAAAATTAAAGGTAATGGTTACCTCAGTAAAGCAATACCTTCAAAAATACCTTCATCATACATGCTTAAATCTTTATTTTCTGCTTATGCAAAATGAATACTTTTTTAACTGTTAGAGGTCCAGAGTTGGTGTATAAACAAAAGCACAATGGATGAATCACACATTTTCTGTTCCGTAAATAAGCCATAGGTGTCAGCAATATATAGGATAACAATGTTACACCATGGTAATCATTTCATATAAAGCGAAACATGTTAGAGAAGTAATAGTGCTGGTTTTATATTAAAGCTCCAGCCATAAAATTATGTATAACATTGGGTCTGCTCAAATATTTGGTTATTCATAGGAAATATAGTATGTTCAGTTAACCCATTACTCCATAGCCTATTTCTAGTTTTGAAGATAGATGACTACTTAAAGCAGGTTGAAAGTAAAGCAGAATGCGCCTTTAGGCACATTCTGCTTTACTTTCAGCCTGCTTTAGGCTATTATCTGCTAGAATATAGAAAATATTTCTTACGATTTTTATTTGTGACAATTTAAATTGGAATTATTTTCTTCAGTTGAGGAATTAATTAAAGGCGTAAAAAGGCGTATTTATGGGGTAATGGGTTAAACCTGTTTTTGATGACCATTTGTAAGAAGAAGCACGAGCTGTAATTAACCTGTAGAACTCTGGGGCCCATTTCATAAAATTTCGTATGACAAAAACGGTCATAAGTCAAAACTTTAAAATACATTTAACTTCTGATTTCTCTATCTAATCCTGTATCATGACATCTCTTTGGAATCGTCTTGAAAAGAGATTTCACAAAATAGGATTAGAGGGATAAACAAATAATAATTGAGATTGTTATAACCTGACTTACAACAACATTTGTCGTACAACGTTTTATGAAATGGACCCCTGGTACCAAGTATATGTTTGCAGGCTGAAAAAACTAACCAAGAACTGATAGTCAGCCGGCTCAAAATGTCATAAAGAGGTTGGCAAGGGATGGAAATCTGCAGCCTGACCAGTGCCATTTGGTCTCATGTTGTGATGCTCTATCCACTGAGCTACCTTCAGTTAACAAATTTTCCCAAAACTGTCTTTGGTTTATAACCATGACACATTCTTTATAAACAGTGTACCTGTAAAGGGTATACATGTATATGTTCTTGATAAAAACAGTGTAGACCCTGATCACAGGCCTCCTACAAGTCCTTCAGATCAGATCAGGGCTTGCATTATTTGTAATTTTCTAAGAAATAATTGGAATTGGATTTGTTTATTTGAAGTTTCAGTGGTCAATGAGTGAATACAGGTGGCAACTTCTTGAAGATTGGACCTAAATACTTTCTGTATCTCTACTGTAGTCTGCCACCAGTCTCATGTTCCTTCAGTGAATGGTACATCAGACAACAGGCTGTGCTGTAAATATCAGTTAGCTGCTGTTCATTGTTGGGAAAATCTTCAGTGTAGCTTAGGGACACTTAGACTGGGGACCAGGGCGATGAAACTGGGTACCATGCTTTTATACCAGGCTGTCATTTGAAGAGAGACGCTCTCCAGATAAGCTAGAGTAAACTACTTGTAACACTTCCAACACTTTTTCTACAATATTTATCAACCAAATGACATGTTATGTATGACTACTCATTAGAATCCTCTCTTCATGGCAATTTTAACAAGCAGTCATAACATAAGTCATAAGTTTTTGTTTTAACCCTTTACTCCATAGAAGAGCCTTTTAGCACATTTAATTTATTCCTCAACTGAAGAAAATAGTTCCAATTCATACAGTCATGAATATGTATTATAGGAAATATTTTCTATAATCTAGCAGGTGGTAGCTGAAAGTAAAGCAGAATGCGCCAAAAGGCGCATTCTGCTTTACTCTCAACCTGCTTTAAGTAGTCACCTATCTTCAAAACTAGAAACAGGCTATGGAGTAAAGGGTTAAGAAATAAAGATTTTAGAATTTGAAACACTTATCTGGAGGTATGTAGCATCAATGATTAATGTTTTAGTGTCATTAGGTTTACATTGGGAAAACATGGAGAAGAACAAAGAGAAAACATCATTTTAAATAAAATAAATAAAACAGGGTGGGCAAATGTATTTAAGTCTTTGAATCCATGGTGGTTTGCATCAAAGCTTGTCTCAATATATTTACTTGTCTTCAAAAAGTCTAAAATAAGAAAAAATGAAAATCAACTTGAACAATAAAAGATCTGAAAACATTTAACATATGTTGAGTAATCAAATGACTGAAGATGCATGGGCAGTTTTCCTATTGGTTCCTGCTTGATGGAGACCAAATCAATATAGAAGGCATCAATGATGCTTTCAGCAATAAGTTTGTCTGGTTTTTAACAGTTCTACGGCGGTACAAATGTCTGCTCTTCTTCAATAAACTGTCACTCAACCCTTGTTTGTCTGTATTTAAGCAGTAGAATATTATACCTCAATTAAGTAAGCTTTAATCTTAAAATTCAAATGAATGATCTATATCCTCAATACACTCGATTTTAACCTCAGCCAATATTCTGAATCAAATCAGAAATATGTTTAACTCATAGAAACTGATTCCTCATAGAGAGAACTTTCCAAACATCTACCTATAAATGATAATTAATGTTCACACTTCAATCCTGTATAAATGTTTAATTCGTAACTTGTCTATCATACTTACAGTTTTCAGCTTAATATAGTACATCCCAAATAACAACCATTCAACACACAGCTACTTTCTGTGTTTAACCCATTACCTCTTAGCCTATTTCTAGCTTTGAAAACAGGTGACCACTTGAAGCAGGTTGAAAGTAAAGCAGAATGTGCCTCAAGGCACATTCTGCTTTACTTTCAGCCTGCTTTAAGCTACCATCTTCTAGGATATAGAAAATATTTATTCTGGTACATATTCTTGGCTGTATAAATTGGAACTATTTTCTTCAGTGGAGGAATAAATAGAGGCGTAAAAAGGCGTTTTTATAGGGTAATGGATTAAGACAGGCAATTGCTAAAAGCAGGGTGAAAGTAAAGCAATGTCAAACTTTCTGTTTTACTTTCATCCTGCTCAATAAACCATCATCATTGCATCTTATGAATATAAAGAAGGATTTTACTGTATCTTATGGCCATGCTGAAAATATTTGGTATCTAATTAAAGTAAAGTTTAAAAATCCTTACCCTTTTAGCGCATTTAATTTATTCCTCCTTCAAAGAAAAAAGTTTAATGAACATGTACCATCAGAAATATTACCCATATAAAAGCACATGGTAGCTTAAAGCAGGTAAAAAGTAAAGCAGAATGTGCCTTAAGGCGCATTCTGCTTTACTTTTAACCTGCTTTAAGTGGCCACCTGTCTTCAGAACTAGAAACAGGCTATGGGGTAAAGGGTTAAAGAAAATCCTACGGAATAGGTCGATGTACTCACTGCCTGGATAGCGTTTGACAGTATTCGTTGTAAAGATGGTTAGTGAAACAGGTCCCTAGTAGGAATTACAAAAGATCTACTGAAATCTTCACAGTTGTAGATGCTCTGCCTTAGACAATAGAATTATTATAAATACTCTATCAGAAGGCTATAGGTGATGTGCAGTGAGGTATCCTGCAGTGATTGGCTGTGTAGGAACGGGTTACACTGACTCCTATGATATGAGGACGTACCTGTAGTTATGGCAAACTCCTTCCCACTCAGTATGTGGTGCAGCATTGTCTTCAGTTCATAGGGACTCAGGTTGAGCAGGTGTTCTGAAGCCTCATCACCTATAAACACACAAATACAAACAGTCACACAATTTGAACCCTAATCACTTACAGATTTACTAAGCAGTTTTGTGTTTGTGAATCACTATGCGCCCTGGTGGAAAATGTTAAATTCAGCATATTTGACTTCTATAATACCTTGTGCTTTGTCTGATATGATTAATTGTACTGGGCTCTGGGACTTTTTAAGAGGATGACTAATGCCAATATGAAGACTATATCACATGTACTGACAAAAGTTATGGCCAAGGTTAAACTTATGGACAACAAAACAGCCAACCAACCAAACAGACAGACATACAGACTGACCAAAAACAACATCCCTTCCACCTTTGAGGCATAAACATGTTATCTAAGTAAAGAATTTTCTTTTCCATGATATTTACCAGCCTTTTCAATGTTAATGGTTTTTATTAGTAGTTGTTCTGTCGCCTTACTGCTATACTTTTTCCCCAGTTTAATTTGAGCAGTTTTGTTTGGAATATTTTCAGTTTGGCTGAAAAGTCTGCCTGGGTCCAAAATCATAAAGAGTCTGATATCATTCTCAAGCATTTGATTGGTCAGATTTGAGCCTAGGCTAAAATCTGACCAATCAAAATTCTTGAGAACTACTTTCAACTCAGCTCAAACTCTTTATAACCTTGGACCCAGAGTTTCTACCGGTACCCACCGGCACATTTGAAGATTCTGCCCAGCTCTGTGGCCATCACCTGTATGATCAAACCTACACGCAGTCTCAACATCTCATTGAATAGCTTCGGCTCGGTTCTGATGAACATGGCTAGATAGATCATGATCTCCTGAAGATCAAATACAATACTGTACATTATATGGCAGGAACTTAAGTGATGAACATGGCTAGATAGATCATGATGGCTAGATAGACCATGGTCTCCTGAAGTTCAAATACAAAACATTATATGGCAAGAACACAAGCCATATTCTACCCATGTTTAACAAGAGGTGAATACCAGTACTTAACAAAGGCTGAAAGTAAAGAAAGATTTCTGCTTAATTTCACCATACTTTAACCCATTACCCCATAAATACGCTGTTAATTCCTCTACTGAAGAAAATAGTTCCAATTTATACTTTCATAAATAAAATCATAAGAAATATTTTCTATATTCTAGCAGATAATAGCTTAAAGCCGGCTGAAAGTAAAGCAGAATGCGCCTTCAGGTGCATTCTGCTTTACTTTCAACCTGCTTTAAGTGGTCATATATCTGCAAACTAGACTAGGCTATGGGGTAATGGGTTAAGCAATCACCTGTCAGAATTTGGGTGAAAGTTACCAAAAGCATGGAAAAATACTGTCTATGAGGTATATCTAAGGACATCTAATAAGCTTGTGTGGGGGTAAGGGTCAAGAGACAAACTACAGTAAGTCCCTCTGTCACAACCACACTAAAGAAAACTAACTCATAGAAAAAAGCCCAGTCCTGTACCTCAAAGTAAGAACATGTTTTATCCTGTCACGTGCCTATTTTCCTGACGGATAAAGGGGTGACTGATAAACTTTGCTTTATTATGCTATGTGGTCACATGACCGATGTTATTATGTCAGTTGGTCACATGACCTGTAGTCGGAACTATTTTTTCCCATCGAGATGCTTATTTTTCCCGCTGTTAGGAAAGGTATTCTAAAACTCTTTCAACAGAATCCGACCTGTATTGACATTTATTCGAACTATTCGATGCAATCAAAGCGTAATAGAGTACGCGCCACCAGTTGCTTGCTGAGATACTTCTATAATTGTCCACCTTTTATATTTCCTAAGTGAAAAACACTAGATTTTTAAAGGTTCTTTAATTCCTTTTCAACGTAACTAGGATGTGACGTCACTGACGTCATCTATATAATAGCGCGCTTTCTTAGATAAACATAGTTCTAAAGTGAGGATCTTATCTAGACCAAAAATGATTCTAGCTTTGAAAAAAGCATTCTCTATTTATTTTATTATTGTGACAAGGATAAATAGAATATTTGGTGACTAGCTTTGAATGAGAAATGTTATCTGGCTCGGTTTCTGAAAATATCAGGTTCGCCTGCGGCTCACCAGATATATTCATCCGCCTTGCCAGATAACATTTCTCATTCAAAGCTAGTCACCAAATATTCTCTATAACTCAAGCTCTATGTAGCTGCAAATACAGGTCTATATTTCAAAGTTAAACTACATTTTTAACTATAAAATACAGATATGTTAGACTAAAGCAAACTGATCCCTTTACCCCATAGCCTGTTTCTAGTTTTGAAGCAAGTTGAAAGTACATTCTGCTTTTCTTTCAGCATACTTTAAGCTATCATCTACTAGGATACAGAACATATTTCTTATGCTGCATATTCATGACTGTATAAATTGGAACTATTTTCTTCAGTGGAGGAATAAATTAAAGGCATTAGAGGGCACATGTATGGGGTAACGGGTTAAGCCACACAAACTTAAGTATAAGTGAAGGACTGTACCTGTGTTAGAGATGCCTGGCTCAGATCTTCCCCACATGCTTCATAGATAATAGCGGCCAGCTCATCTGGTGGTAGAGGACTAGAACAGACACACACATAATGTTTTATATACAGAACAAATATGTTAAACCACAACTAAAGAGTGTTTCCAATTTTCAGAAAAGTGTAACTTGGAAACATTTCAAATCTCAGGAACAGCGTACATGTATAAGCAACTTTAAACAACTATGAAAAAAATATTTGCCAAGATAAATGTGATGTAAAAAAATAAAAAAATATTAATGTAACAATCTCTTGGAGTATTTAACTTTTAAATAATCAAATTAAATGTGCTTTGCACAAAAATAGAACAATTCTAAAACAAGACTGCGCGTTCAATAAACGCTTATGCCCCCGGTGGCATCCTTGACAATATATTCTGATTTTTTTCTAAGTCCAAATTAGGTCAAGGTCAAGGTCTAACTGAACTTGGGTATTATTGGTGAGTTGGTAATGGTCCAAGGCAATAACTGTAAAAGTATCGAAGCATTGTAGTAAACAATGTTGATGCTAGATGAAACGGTAAAATCTAGTTAACCAAGAAATAACCTATTTAAAATATTCTAAGTCCAAATTAGGTCAAGGTCAAAATCAAAGTTTGGTGATATTGGTATATATAGGGAATGGTCCAAGGCAACAACTGTATAAGTATCCAAGCATTTGGGTAAGTGGTGTTGATGCTAGACGAAATGGTAAATTCTACTTAACCTTGTTACGGACACACGGACGGACGTCGGTACACACCCTAGGATACTTATGTGGCTAAAATTCTTAGCCACATAATAGAAAAACATTAACCTGGCTGTCTCTTGTGACATTAACCTGGCCATTTCTTGTGACATTAACCTGGCCAGTTGTGGGACATAGGGTAAGGGGTAGGGTTAGCCTCCAGACCATTCTATTCCAAGTTAGAGCAAAAAGAAATGGTAACAAGCACCTTAGAGCTGATATCCCCTGCCGCAGTGATTGTCCAGAAGAAAGTGGCAAACTTTATTGTGGGAGGAAGGGGCAAATGGTGATCACCTGTCTTTAAAGATCAACAAACAAAAGCTTTTTACAAAGTTTTATAAAATCCATTCAATTTTGTACATTTTAAAGCCTAAACAATACAAAAAATAAAGCCGTTTGTAGCATTATAAATCTAAGTATGACAGGGGCAGGTAACTCTTGATTCAAATTCAACAGTAATTAAACACTTTCAAGAACTTATAATTGTGTGCAAGTATTATTAAAAAAAATTCAGAACTGTAGAATTTACTAGAGTGTAAACACATTTTCAACTCATCAAGGGCAGAGTATTCTTGACTAATTTGCACATTTTCGATAATAATTGAACTCATTCTATAAATAATAGCCATATATGATTTAATTTTTTTTTCAAAATCCATTCACATTTGTACACAATAGCATGTAAACAATAAAGCCATGTTGAGCATTACTAAGTACATAAAGGGCAGATAACTCTTGCCACAAAGTATCCTATTTTGACAATAATTGCTACCCTTATGTTTATATACATCATGTGTAAGTTAAATCAAAATCCATTAAAGACTGTAGTTTCTAGATGGTAAAAACTGTTAAATATGTTTTTTTTTACTCATCAAGGGCAGATAACTGTTGACTAGCTTCTCCGTTTTAAAAAATGATAACAATTATTTGAAAACTAATAGCCATACATAGTTTAAGAATTTGTTTTATCAAAATTCATGCATATTTATAGATACTAGGATGTAAACAATTTTAAAATAAAGCATTTTCTATCATTTCAAAGTACATCAAGGGCAGATAACTATTGCCACAAGTATCCTTTTTTGACAATAATTGCACACCTTCAAGAACTTTTACTTATAGACATCGTGTGCAAGTATCATTTAAATCCATTCATAATTGTAGTTGCCAGAGAGTAAAAACAGTTAAATATGGCTTTTTTTACTTATCAAGGGCAGATAACTCATGACTAATTTCTCCGTTTTCAACAATAATCAAATTCATTTGAAAACTAATAGCCATACATAATTCAAGAAAGTTTTTTCAAAAATCCATGCATATTTATAGGCTCTAGTATGTAAACAATACCAAAATAAAGCATTTTCTAGCATTTTCTAAGTACATCAAGGGCTGATAACTCTTGTCACAAGTATCCTTTTTTTACAATAATTGCACACCTGCAAGAACTTGTACTTATAGACAATGTGTGCAAGTATAAACAATATATGTTGAATACTGTAGTTGCTAGAGTGTAAAAACTGTTAAATATGGCATTTTTAACACAAAAAGGGCAGATAACTCATAAATTCCTAAAATTTTCTGAAATTTTTTTGATTTCCCACGGTGCTCCTATGATGACAAATAAGTATACCAAGTTTAATCTAAATCTGTTTATAGGTTTCGGAGATACAGTTGCGGACGGAAAACGTGACGGACGCACGGACGGACGGCATTTTTAACACAAAAAGGGCAGATAACTCATAAATTCCTAAAATTTTCTGAAAAAAATTTGATTTCCCACGGTGCTCTTATGATGACAAATAAGTATACCAAGTTTAATCCAAATCTGTTAATAGGTTTCGGAGATACAGTTGCCGACGGAAAACGCACGCACGCACGCACGGACAGCCGGACGGACGGACCTAAAACAGTATCCCTCTGCCTTTCGGCAGGGGATAACAATAGAAAATAGCCACATAAGTATCCTAGCGTAAGTAGACGGACGGACGGACAGGACGATTACTATATGCCTCCGCATCTGTCGATGCCGGGGGCATAAAAAGTTGTTTTTTTATCTTATGCAGACCGACTCACCATGTTATTATGTTCTCTCTGTCTGGTGGCAGACCCACTGACAGCTGCTTCTGTCTTACCAGTAAATCTGTGGCTGACTGAAACACAAACCAACACAACAGCATCAATGATATGTCCGATACTCATACAGGCTGATACTCATACAGTTTTATATTGTCAAAGCAAATCTTTTGACTTTTAACTCTTTCCTCCCTGAAACTTTGAATGGACAATTCCAGTTTCCATATTAATCTAGTCCATTTCTGACTTTTAAGGGTTGTTTTTGTCAATGTTTGGCATTTTGACAAACAGTGAATACCCTGATCAGAGGGCTCCTTTCAGAGCCCTCTGATCTGGGTCTTCACTGTTTCCATAGGACAAGTGTACTATTCACATGTTCACTGATTGAAAATGATGCCTATATGCGGGACTAGGGTTCAAAGGGTTAAGCAGACAATAGCCTAGCAGTAAATGGGTAAAGACAATGCTGGGGTAATATTACTTACAAGAGCAAGATCCTCCACTCTTTTCTTCAGCATTCCAGCAGAATGCCGCACCAACCACCACTGTTTCCAATGGCCAGCCTGTAACAAAGGGAGATAACTCCTATGTAACAAAGAGAGATGACTCCTAGAGTATTGTCATACTGTAGATTGATGGGAACGTTAGACAGAATAATCCAATAATAATGGTAACTTTGTTTAGCTGGATTATGGTTATTGGTAAACTCAACAAGCAATAGGACACCTTTCTTGAAGCCTGAGAGATAGATATTTAAAGCAGGTCGAGGATAAAGAAGAGAGCTCCTGTTCATGCAGTTTAACTCATTATGACCTGAAACTTCCAATGGACAATACCAGTTTACAATATAGGCTGGTCCTTTTTAGACTATTTAGGGTGGTGTTTTTTTTATAATAAATTAGAAACTGACAAACAGTGAGGTCCCTGAATAGAGGGCTCCTGCAGGAGCCCTCTAATCAGGGACTTCACTGTTTGCATTAGAAAAATATCCTACTGTCTGACACATTAAATATCCTTATTGGGGAAAGAAGAAGGGGGTGTAAGTCTTTGCATGCTAGCAGCGGAAACATGTGCCACAGTGATAACCTTTGCAGACAGTTCGGATCCAGATGAGATGCAGCGTCATATGGCATCTCATCAGGATCCAAACTGTTTGACACTCTGACCTTGTTTCGAAAAGAAATGTTGAAAATTTTATTTTTAGAACAGTAGCAGACAACAATTGTTCCAGAAGGAAAATTACCCAGCATGCAAAGAGTTAAACTACTGCAATTCTTCAACTTTTTTTGAACGGCTGTTAATATTCCTTTATTGGAAACATCTCTTAACCAAAATTATCTCTATACCAGGGGGACTTTTATACAACAAGAGCCCCATGGGTCATATTTCGCTCACCTGAGAATAGCTGAAAAAATGGAGATAATGATTTATGTCCAGGACTGACCTAGATATGCAACAGACCGGAACAATTTGAACAAAATATGTAAAGTATATTTAAAAGTGTCAGCATACCAAATATAAAAGCTCTGGCCATATAAGTGTCAGAGAAGAAGACATTTTAAATTTTCTCTATATCTCTATGTAAAACTGTGACCCCCGGGAGGGGGCTAATTTTGACCCCAGGAGCATAATTTGAAAAAACTTGATAGAGGACCTGTAGGCGATGCTATGTGCCAAATATCTAAGCTCTGGCCTTGGAGTTTCAGACAAGAAGACTTTTTAAGTTTTCATTGAAAAAAATCTATTTTTAGCTCCTGTGACCAAATTATGCAACCGACCAGAACCATTTGAACAATTTTGGTATAGGACATCTAGAAGTGTCACCATGCCAAATATCAAAGCTCTGGCCATATTAGTTTGAGAGAAGAAGACGTTTGAAAATTTCACTATATAACTCTATGTAAAACTGTGACCCCCGGGGCAGGGCCAATTTTGACCCCAGGGGCATAATTTGATAAACTTGATAGAGGACCTGTAGGCGATGCTATGTGCCAAATATCTAAGCTCTGGCCCTTGTAGTTTCAGACAATAAGTTTTTTTAGGTTTTCATTGATTTTTTTTTTTTTTTTAGCTCCTGTGACCTAGTTATGCAACCGACCAGAACCATTTGAACATTTTGGTAAAGGACATCTAGAAGTGTCACCATGCCAAATATCAAAGCTCTGGCCACATTAGTTTCAGAGAAGAAGACATTGGAAAATTTCACTATGTATAGGTTAGTGTCTATTAGTCGATTTTAACAAAAATTAAAAGTCAAGCGAGGGGCACCCAACGACTTTTAATCTTTTGTTAAAATAGACTAATAGACACTAACCCATTTAGTGGTTGAAATTATTTTTTTGGTACCGACAAAGAGCTATACCGTCAATTGGAAGTAACAAAACGTTTGTACTTCCCGAAACACCCTTTTTAAATAGTACCGACAAAGAAATGTCAAAGGAAATGGACATACCTTTAAATAGAAACAAAAATCAGTTCATTTATATCCTTTCCAAATTAGAATGGTTTGCGCCGAAATGACAATATGCGTTTCATTTCTCAGCTGGACGGATATGCTCCAGGTGCATGCATAATGTGTGAGGAAGGTGGCTAACGCAAGGTGAAAGTCAAACAAAAATCATTAGGGGCGTTCTGTTTTACTTTCACCTTGCTTTAGGCTGCCATCAGTCTTTCATACAATCAATTATTCTACCTGTTAGTGGTCGTAATAGAGAGGTTTTGCTGTACATACTTTTCTAATTTTAATTGCATAGTTCTTGCATTTGTATTAGTTAAAACGGTAAATTACCATTGATTATTGCTTAACCCTTTACTCCATAGCCTGTTTTCAGTATCGAAGACAGATGGTTGCTTAAGATAGGCTGAAAGTAAAGCAGAATGCTCCTTAAGGAATTATCTGCATTATTTTCAGCCTGCTTTAAGATACTATCTGCTACAGTGGAGAAAACGTTATTCTTTCCCAATAAACGCGTTTACGCTAAAACTATTATTTGCAGTGCAAACAGTTTGGAGCCAGATCAGACGCCGGGTAACCCGGCGTCTGATCAGGCTCCAAACTGTTTGCCACCAAGATAAACATGAATTATTAGAATTGTCCAAAAGTTGCACTTTTCTACGTTTTAGCGCTTTGCGTTTGCGTACGTTTGCGTTTAAACGGGAAATAATAACAGATTCTCCACTGTAGGATATAGGTAATATTTCTCATGGTGCATTTACTTGACTGTATAAAATGGAGGAGGAACAAATGAAATACGTTAAAATGTGTATCTATGGAGTAAGGGGTTAAGAGAAGTAGCACTGTGCTAGTTTACTGTTAAGACAATCATTTTCTAGTTTTGTATAATTAAATATCTACATTCACTATCACTAAAAATGTTGGGTTTTGGGTTTTTTTTTCTGGGGTTTTATGTTTATTGTAGATTCCCCAAACCCGACATTGCACTTGCAATCTGCCATTTCTCCGGATTTTTCCTAAATCTTAGGATTTTTTTCTTGTACTTGGTAGCTTAAAGCAGGCTGAAAGTTAAGCAGAATGCGCCTTAAGGCGCATATTGTTTTACTTCCAGCCTGCTTTAAGCAGTCACGCGTCAACAAAAGTAGAAGCAGGCGTTTGCGTAAAGGTATGATTTGTAAAATTGCACTTGAAAAATGCAAATTAGGAAATCTTAGGATTTTTCATGTCAACTTATGGCAGCCCTGCTCATCAAAGGCTCTTTGAGGTTCTTTGAGGCTTACCGACACACCTGCGAATCACCCAAATACGCATGCGCAAGATTAAATTTTTTAGTCGTTGTTTAGTGTTTGATAGTATTGACTTACAAAAATTAATCCTCGAAAATTTTCAAAAATACTTAACTCTCATTGGTCAAAAAATAATTTCAACCACTAAATATCTCTATGTAAAACTGTGACCCCCGGGGTGGGCCAATTTTGACCCAAGGGGCATAAATTGAACAAACTTGATAGATAACCTGTAGATGATGCTATGTGCCAAATATCTAAGCTCTGGCCCTTGTAGTTTCAGACAAGAAGATTTGTTAAGATTTCCTTATTTTTTCACTTTGGTTGCCATGGCAACCAGAGTTCTGCATTGTTTTTAATTATTTGAACAAATATGAAAGAGCTTGACCCAAGGAACATTTCTGTAAAGTTTGGTTGAATTCTGTCAAGGGGTATAGGAGGAGATGTCATTTGAAGCAATTGTTAACGACGACGCACGACGCCGGACACAGTGCCATCCCAATAGCTCACCTTGAGCCTTTGGCTCAGGTTAGCTAAAAAATACTGCAAACACTGTAAACCAGGATTATTTGCCAGATTTTGATAAGTCTTACCTTCTCATACAGCTCTACCAACAACTCCCTGACTGTACAGGACTTGCCATCTACTTCAGTATCCCAGTCCAGACCCCTGTAAGCAATAACAGTTCAACCTGTATTAAGCCACAACACAAAATACAATAGTATTTAACCTATTACCCCATAAGTATGCCTTTTTACGCCTTTAATTTATTACTCCTCTGAAGAAAACAGTTCCACTTTATACATTATGAATAAATATTATAAGAAATATTTTCAAAATCCTAAAAGATGATAGCTCAAAGCAGGTTGAAAGTAAAGCAGAATGTGCCTTAAGGCACATTCTGCTTTACTTTCAGCCTGCTTTAAATAGTCACCTGTCTTCAAAACTAGAAACAGCCCATGGGGTAATGGGTTAACCCTTTAAGCCATAGGTACAAAAACTCATTTATTTTATTCCACCACTGAAGAAAATAGTTCCACCTTATACAGTCATGAACATTGTATTATTAGAAATATTTTTCCTTTCCAGTTTCTAGAGATGATAGCTTTAAAGCAGACTGAAAATAAAGCAGAATTCACTTTAAACACATGCATATTCTGCTTACTTTCAACCTGCTTTAAGTGGTTAAAATTATATACAAGAGGGCCATGGCCCTAAATTCGCTCACCTGAGGACATTGAAGTTTGTACCTAAGTTGACTGGGCAAGACAACATTTTAATATAGCTATAAATGGAGTTATCTTCCGGACAAGAAAACATGACAAAAGTGAATTTTGTTGCCAAGCTTATGACCCTTATCCATGACACATCCTCTTATCAAGCTATTTCCATTTCCGGTAAATGATAATTATTTCACTAGCGTCAGCAGAACTGGAGTTATTTTCCTGACAATAAAATATGACAAAGGGGAAAACAAAATATTGCTGCCCTTATGCATGGCATTTTCTCTCATCAGTTTCTTTCCATACATAAAATTTCATTACAATAGCATCAGTAGAACTGGAGTTGTCTTCTTGACAAGAAAATATGACAAAGGGAAATAACTAAAAAAACAATGATGTCAGAGTTATGGCCTTTGCAAATGGCACTTCCTCTCATTAGGCTCTTTCCAAATAGGCAATTTCATTTTACCCATTACCACATAGCCTGTTTCTAGTTTTGAAAATAGGTGGCCACCTAAAGCAGGTTGAAAGTAAAGCAGAATGGGTCTTAATGCACACTTTGCTTTACTTTCAAACTGCTTTAAGCTACCATCTACTAGGATATAGAAACTTATTTCACATCTTACATTTTCATGACTGTTTAACCCTTTCCCCCATAGAAGCGCCTTTTAGCGCATTCAGTTTATTCTTGCTCTGAAGAAAATAGTTTCAATTTATACATTCATAAATATGTATAATACAAAATATTTTCTATATTCTAGCAGATGATAGCTTAAAGCAGGCTGAAAGTAAAGCAGAATCCGCTTAAAGCGCATTCTGCTTTACTTTCAACCTGTTTTAAGTGGACACATACATTCAATACTAGAGATATGCTATGGGGGAAAGGGTTAAAGGGGAATTATTTTCTTAAGTGGAGGAATAAATCAAAGGCCTAAAAATGCACATTTATGGGGTAATGGGTTAACAAACGTCAGTATTTATTGGGGGAAAGGGTTGAATCCTGGACAAGAAAAAATGGCAAAACATGCAGATAACTGTGACAAAACCAATATTAAACATATGTATAAATATGGCATAAGACATAATTACATAACTGTCAGTGGATCACTTCCAGATCCTGTTTCTCTAAGTATGAAGAAGACTGAACCATTTCTAAACTTTAGCAGACAACATGTTCAGTTCTGTTGGCCTGATCACTGAGGTCAACTATTATGCAAGAGTACTGTAGCATTAGCAGCACTGCTGCTGGTGGCTTACCCTTACCAGACTGAAATGATGTCTGCTAAATACCTTCTGTGTGTAAAAAATGTACATTTTTTTTTTTTAGAAAATGTTAAGTTGGTAAATGAGTGGCAAATAGTTTGGATCCAGATTAGATGCAGCATTATGTTGCATCTGATCTGGATCCAAACTGTTTGCAAATATTGGTTATTTGCCCATAGTATATTAAGGGTAACTCAGGTAAATACAGTTCTGCCTAAATCAAAAATACTGTAAAACCTGCCTAGAGCAGCACTTAAACTGTGCAGGGTGGTGTCAAATGTGACCCTAGGGATTTCATTTTAACAAACTATAGAGGGATCCACCAGGAGATTCTACTGTACAAATATCAAAGCTTAGGGCCTAGTAGTTTTGGGCAAGAAGATTTTTTAAAGATTTTTGCTTTTTTGCTTTTTCAAGCAGAGTTTGTGCTTTTTTTCCTTTTTTTTGAACAACTTCTGTAGAGAAGCATCCAAGGAACATCATGAGCAGTTTGAACTCTCCCTACAATCGGCGGGTTTCAGAGGAGATGTCGTTTGAAGTAAATGTGAACGGACAGACGGACAGACGTACTACGGACGGTGAGCGGTCACAATAGCTCACCTTGAGCCTTTGGCTCAGGTGAGCTAATAAAAGCATGTGAAGTCATTTTATTTAATTTTACGATAGAGAATGGTATATATAGAAAGCATGTCATGGTTTTCCAGTACCACTGTGTTTTTCAGACAACTGTTATGATTGGTAACAAAAAAGGATTTCATCATCATCATCATCCTGTTTAGTTTATACAGGCCAAACGATTAATCCTTTAACAAGGGTGAGCCTTGTCTTCCTGTCGAGGAGCTTAGTCTTCCTCTCCACTTCTGGTGATCCAGTGGTTTGGTAGATTCCATCTCGAGAGATGCACGATCACACATCGCAAGGTAAATCCAGGCTTGTTTTGGTCTTCCTTGACCTCTTTGTGATGCGATGTTCATGTTTTTGATCTGGTAGATCCAGAGAAAAAAAGAAGCTAGTAGCTGAAAATCTTTCCAAAACCTGCGAACCACTTACTTTTTCACATACAAGTAGTGTATAATGTCTGCCTGCTCGTTGAGACTCTCCGACGAGGACAGCTGATCAACAATCTCATGGACATTGACATGCTCATAGGCTCCATCCGAGGTGAAGTGTTTGTCCGAAATATTCCACACCTTGTGGCGCAACTTTGGCGACGAAGGTGGACTTGAATCTGGGGTTCTAGACGGACTTCTAGCCGGGAACTGGGACCCTTTCAGATGGTGGTGAAGAGACTCTGGGGACAGAGCTAGGAGAAACAAATCAATTACTGTCGAACTTCGATATCTCGAACGTTTAATTCAAACTATCCGATTTCTCAACACATGAATTTCATTTTTTCATGCTCGGGTAAGTTGAACATACCCGTATTTCAAAGTTAAAACGTGGCTTAGCCACGTTTTAACTTTGAAATACAGGTATGTTCGACCTAACTGAGTTCGAGATATCGAAGTTCAACTGTACTGTGAATACACATACAACAATTACTCTATAGATTTGCCTTTTTACGCCTTTAATTTATTCCTCCAGTGAAGAAAATAGTTCCATTTTACACAGTCATGAATATGCTTCACAAGAAAAACTTCACATAACCTAGCAGAGGGTAGTTTAAAGCAGGCTGAAAGGGGCAATTTGCTTTAGTTTCAACCTGCTTTTAGCAACCACCTGTGTGGTTTAAAGGCAGATGTTTGATGCCAACGCTGTCTGAAAAGAGACACCTTGGTCTCACCATTGCTTCTTAATTGTGCTGAGACGTTAAACGAGTAGCTCTCATATCATCAGCTCTATTTTTAAGCTGTACAATCTATTTTTTCTTAAAGACTTTTCCCCAGTCCATTTATGGAGTCCCCCTATTGTTCTGGAGGTGTCAATGTAACCTTCAAAGCATGTGCAGCACAAGCTCGGTTTACCTGGTGAGGCCCAGATTATACTCATGCTCTAGTGATTTTCAATGGTTATTTCTAACCAAACTATCAAATATAAAGGTAGAGTCTCACACGAGAAGCTTCAATGGTTCTTTGCTAGCGACATGTCCATAAGATTCATGATTTTTGCAAGGAAATTGTCTGGCAAGCGTTATGATCGAAAGGTCGTCTAGGGATGTCTATAAGTTATTTAACTTACCTTCAAGACTAGGAGGGCTTAATGTATTGCTTGACTCTGAAACAAACAGAAATAGAAGTGAACAGCAAACTGACATTGATGCAGCAGCTTTGAACATGTTCTATGTACAAAACTTGTATCAGCCCCCAATGAACACATGCTACAAGACAGGTGGAATCCTTAATGCAGACCAACAGTAATGCAGAAAGCTCCTACAGGAGCTTTCTGCATTACTTTTGTCTTGCATTAAGCAGATCTTAAAAGATCTTCATGATTATTCATTCAGTGGTGGCTACATACAAGTTTGAACATGAACATACAGCCAACACCATCTAGGTTTACTAGCATAGCAGAAGAGGGAATGGAATAATTACCATTTAGAAGCCTATGCTGAATGATCGCAAAGTTACATTTATAAACATCTGCAGTAGAATATGTCCCAAATAAGTACTATGTAGATTAGAACTTTTAACAAAACTTAACATGATAAAATGAAAACAACTTCAAGTAACATGTAACTTTGAGGTGATGACAAATTATCTTTTTCTAATATCTATATCTGATTGTGGGGCCTGCATGGTTTGCTATAAGTATCTTAGCTTTCTATGAGCTTTCACAGTTCTTGCAAGACCCCCTTCAAACATATTATATACATGTATATAGTATATTCTAATGGTCAATCTCAGCCAGTTTTCTTTAAAGTCTGAGTATATAGTTGTCCTTTACAAACAATGTTCAGAGAGTCCCTTAAGGAGCCTTCCAATCAGAATACTTTTAAATATGATGAGTGAACGGAAAAGACTGTTCATGAGAGTCTTGCAAAATGATGATTGTAACAAGTGTTCACTTCATAGTGTTTGGACGAGACATAAGGATATTACTGCATTTGTAATACTCAAAATATCTGGAAGTCTTGTAACAACTTACAGAAAGGGTAACTTCTGAAAGACAGATGCTGAAAGATGGATTGATAAACAGACAGACA
Source organism: Gari tellinella (assembly GCA_922989275.2). Taxonomy (NCBI): domain Eukaryota; kingdom Metazoa; phylum Mollusca; class Bivalvia; order Cardiida; family Psammobiidae; genus Gari; species Gari tellinella. Next base: position 13,431,396 of record OV277861.1, read on the forward strand.
GATGGACAGACAGGTAAACAGAAAGATGGTGGAAAAACAGACTGACACAAAATACAGACAAGAGTAACAGGTATAAATAACAATGTGTACTTAGAAATAAACTACTATTTAAGCATCTATTGAAGTACTACAGTTGCATCTACTGGAGAACACACGCTGAGTAACAAAAACAAAACCGGGACAACAAACAAATACACTTAAACAGAGGTCAAAAGAACAACTAATCACACTTTGGTCGCCTTTAATTCAGAATAAATGTCTCCAGTTCAAAATTGTCTATTTGTAGAAATAGTGTGTATGTTACAAATAGGATCCTGACCAGATGCTGTGTTATATATAATTGTCTAAAATGATTTAAATTACTTGTCCAACTGAAGAAGATGGGAAATGTAGACTCCTACAGAGAGTAAACAATATATTCAAAGAAAACGTTACACTTTAGAAGCAAAAAACAGTAAGTAGCGAAACATTTCAAAAGAGTATCAAGAATTCTTATTGGAGAAAAATAAAACAAAAATATAGTTTGAAGACCCATGACCTTTTCGTGACTGATTTCATTTTTTAGAGTACTGTGTGATCATAATTATATCATCAAGCTTCAACACTTACCCACAAAATGGGCCATTATTTTTACAAAAATCATTCCTAAAGTGGATTTTTTAATGATTTATTCTTTTTATAAAAATAGACTTTAAACACAACAATACTAAATGAAAGGGCTAATTCCTGGTCCCGTATAGGGACAACCAACATTTACAACCAAAACATTGGAAATCAGCAGATTTGTAGTAGATAGGCAAAAGCAAGATACTCAGACACTCCGATTCTCTTCAAACAAATAAATTGGTTCCAATGGAAGCTATATAAGCCTGTTTGGACTTTAAATTCTTCAGTAATGTTAGTATGGAGATTCTCTGATTATAGATTTATTGATATAAACCGTGATTGAGTCATGTATATATACTGTCACAATGTGTAAAACCTGTGCATGACAGCCTTTCAAAATATTATTAACTGAATTGTCTTATACAAATGTGGCAGCTTAACCATTTCCCCTACAGAAACGCCTTTTATCACATTCAATTTATTCCTTCATTGAATAAAGTAGTTCCAATTCACACAGTCATGAATTTTTATACCCTAGCCGAATGATGGTTACTTAGCTTAAAGCAGACTGAAAGTAAAGCAGAATGCGCCTTAAGGCGTATTCTGCTTTTCTTTCAACCTGCTTTAACAAGTCACATGTGTTCCAAACTAGAAACAGACTATTGTGTAAAGGGTCAATGCAGACAAAAGTAATGCAGAAAACTCCAATAGGTCAGAAAACTACATTATTTTATTCCGGCAATAAGCAGTAAAGCTTTTTAGAGTTTTCCATGATTCTATTTATTGAGTGGTGCCTACTCACAGGCTTTACTGTACTGTGAAAATCTAAATGATCTACCGTAATGTACTGACAGTTTATAGTTACACTTCCCTAAATGGACTACATGTACCAGGGGTCCGGATAGAGGGAGTAAACTGAACAAATCCAACATTTTCTCGCTCATTTCAGCACCAAATTCTACAGTGTTACTACTTATTAAAATCATCTCGAAGAAACAATTCTAATGAGTAGTAACACCATTGGGTTTAATACAGAAGTAAAGATTTTAATTGTGAAATACTTTCCCCTTACCTAGAGCTCTGATGTACATATATACATGTAGAACACATGTACACACATACATTTTATTCATGATATTGTTTAGGCCACTAACTCTCCTATACCTGTGCCTGTCACCTGACTCACTCTATGATGGACTTAGATATGTAAGCAGTGCAACTCAACATCCACCAAAAATATACAATTTTATTCAAATCCTTGACCCCACCAAACCACAATAAAATATTCGAAACACTAAAGCATATGACCTAATTATTTTTGCAGGAACTTCATACTATATGTAAACAATTCACAAGCATCCTGAATAAGATGTTGTGATGTTACAAAAAAAAGCTTATGCCATTGCTCCATAAATATGCCTTTTTATGCCTTTAATATATTCTTTCAATAAAGAAATTAGTTGCCCCTTTATACAGTCATGAATATGCATCATAGGAAATACTTTCCATATTCAAGCAGATGATAGCTTAAAGCAGGCTGAAAGTAAAGCAGAATGCGCCTTAAGGCGCATTCTGCTTTACTTTCAACCTGCTAAGTAGTAACCTGTTTCCAAAACAAGAGACAGGCTATGGGTTATTTAAAGGGTTACGCAACACTATTATATTGTCAAGATTAATGATGTTAAAACTCATATACAGTGGAGAATCTGTTATTCTTTCCGGTTTAAACGCAAACGTACGCAAACGCAAAGCACTAAAACGTAGAAAAGAACACTTTTGGACAATTCTGATAATTCTTGTTTATCTTGGTGGCAAACTGTTTGGAGCCTGATCAGACGCCGGGTTACCCGGCGGGTTACCCGGCGTCTGATCTGGCTCCAAACTGTTTGCACTGCAAATAATAGTTTTAGCGTAAACGCGTTTATTGGGAAAGAATAACAGATTCTCCACTGTAACAGTCAAATTTAGAGTTAAATCTCTCTGATGTCCCCTCTCCTGCTGTCACCACATCTGCCATCTACGCCGTCAAAAAAGTAATACCATAGTCCTGCTTCACTAGTGTGTTGCAGGAGACATAATTAAGACCTGATAAAATTGTTTCCCAGAGTGACTGACTTTAAGAAGCTCAAAAATAATATGGCACATAATAGCTTGTATTGATACAATATATATAGATAATTGTATAATACATAGAATCTAAACTAAATATAAATATAATACATACTGGTGTAACTCAAAACTAACTGTGATTAAAATGTGTCCATAGGTGTGACCTTCTACTGTACATGAAATTAAGATGTACAAGCAAGCTGAACTCAAACAGATCATGCATATATTATTGTCTTATTGCTACATACTGGTATAACCACACACTAGGAGGTCACTATCAATCCTGTATCAAACAACAACTCAAAGAAGATAAAACAAGCAATCTTTCACCCTATCATTGTCAAATTTATCATGAGGTGTTTACCCCTTCACCGCCATATTGTCTGCTTCAAAATTGTTGTCTGCAATATCATTTCAAAGTAAGATTCCAGGCAGTTTTGTTGATAAGGTTTCGAAACAAGTGTCAAACAGTTTGGAGCCTGATCAGACGCTGCGTAACAGAGCGTTTTATCAGGATCCAAACTGTTTGCAAATGCGCCTTTTGGCGTCATTGAGAAAGAAAGGGATACAGAGAGGGAACTGCTGAATGAAAGTAATACAGAAAACTCTAAATGAAGTTTTCTGTATTACTACTGTCCTGCATTATTCAACCATTCAAATATATATCAGCAATTTTTACTTTAACCCTTAGCTTGCCACTCACGACTATAGCTCCATATGCAAACAGCTTGGATCCGGATGAGACGCCGAGTAACTCGGCGTCACATCCGGATCCAAGCTGTTTGACACTCGGACAACATTTTCAGCAATTTTGAGCAATTTTGAAGCACTTTGAAACTTGAAGCAGAAGAGAAATATAGCAGACGACAATTTATTTGGCGGGCTAAGGGTTAAGACAGGTGGCTGTTTAATGCAATCAAAATTAATGCAGAAAGCTCTCTAAGGAATTTTCTGCATCATTTTTGTCTTTCATCAAGCAACCATTCACAAGATAAATTGTCAGTTTTTAAAGACAGATGGCTGTTTGATGGAAACAATTGCTATGCAGAGAGCTTCTACACTTACTTTGTTCTTCATTAAGCAAATGTTAATAGGCTTGTTGGTGAATAGTTGTTGGATACAGACTTGAAAGTGGCAATTAACCCATCACCCAATAGATATGACTTTTTAAACCTTAATTCATTTCTACACTAAAGAAAACAATACCAGTTGATACAGTCATGAACATACACCATGAAGAAAATTTCTTACATCTTAGCAGATGGTAGCTTAAAGTAGGTTGGAAATAAAAAAGATTGCGCCTAAGGCACATTCTGCTTTACTTCCAACCTGCTTTAAGTATTCACTTCTCTTCAAAACGAAGAAACAGACTGGAGTAATGGGTTAAACCATTACCCCATAGCCTGTTTTTAGTTTTGAAGATGTGTGACCAGTTATTTAAGCAGGTTGAAAGTGAAGCAGAATGTGCATTAAGATGTATCTGCTTTACTCTCAGCCTGCTTTAAGCTACCCTCTGCTTGGATATAAAATATTTTTCCAATTGTGTACATCTATGGCTGTATAAATCTGAACCGTTTCTTCAGTGTACGAATAAATTTTAGGCACCAAAAGTCATATTTATGGGGTAATGGGTTTCAGTGAGTTATGAGTAGAGTACAGCCGGGTTAGTCACTCATACCTGGGCTTGTTGGTAACATTACTCCTCTCTGCCTCAGCTGAGCATGGATAGCTCAAGAGAGAAAGCAACATAGTGACAACATAGTATATAGGCAAACAGCCAACATATAATACTGTAAGGAGCTAGATCAACATAGTATATAGGACCAATATAATACTGCAGGGGATGGCACAGTAATAAGAAATGGGAACTAGCTGACAACAGATAGCTAAGATGCAATTGTTTTACATTATACATAGCACATTTTTTTTTTAGAATTTGTGTCTCTTTTTTCAGAAGAATTCCAGATATGGGGAGTATTTAAAAATTTAAAGTAATTATTTCTGCTTTAAATCCTATGGTGTAACATAAAAAAGAAAGTGTTGAAAATATTAAGTTTACTACCTCTTATCTGGAGCTGTAAGGAGCTAGATGAACAATTGTACTGAGGGGTGGCACAGTAATGAAAAATGGGAACTAGCTGACAACAAATATCTAAGATGCAACTGCTTTCTGTAGCATAGTTGTTTTTTGTTTATGACATTGTAACAACAGCACTTAAAGGCCTCTTGAAATTAGACATACAGTCAAACCATCATAAATTTAATTTGCTTATGTCAACTTTCCTAATATTTCATCAAAGGAAATTGGATAACTCCATTTCTCTTAAGTCAAACTTACCTGTAGATCAACGGGTTTTGTTATAGCACTTGATTTTTTGTATTACAGAGCACATCCTTATGTCAACACAGTTGCGAGACTACAGATAACGGGAGTTTTTCAAAGAATAAAATCTTTGTTTCTGCATTACACCCTATGATGCCACTACTCATTAGAGACGATTTAATGAGTAGTGACACCATAGGATGACAGAAATGAGCAAGACATGGTAAAATTAAAAACCTACTACTATCTTTAATACATTGTGAGTATAAGGGATTGTTTTGTTTTATTGTTTGAGAAATCTGTGCATGCAATAGATCCCCCAAACCACCCCGAAACTGTAGAAAATTTATTCAAGTATCAAGAGTAAATTAAATTACAAATGGCAGCCACATACACAGTCTTGAACCTGTTTAACCCCTTCACTGCCATGACGTCATCTGTTTTACTTTTTAAAGTGTTGTCTGCTTTTATTTCTCAAATCTGAATTTTGAGTAAATTGACTAAAATAATATCATAATGAGTGCAGAATAATTTTGATTCTGAGTAGACCATGTGTAACCAGGGGCCCGTTTCATAAAACTTCGTACTACAAATGTTGTCGTAAGTCAAATTATAAAAGTATCAATAATTATTTATTTCTTCATCTATTCCTGTCTTGTGACATCTCTTTGGAATCGTCTTGAAAAGACGATTCCAAAGAGATGTCACAAGACAGGATTAGATAGAGAAATCAGAAATTAAATGTATTTTAAAGTTTTGACTTACAACCATGTTTGTCGTATGAAGTTTTATGAAACAGACCCCAGGCATCTAATAAGGACTGAAACTATTTGCAAATTACCATTGTACTTAATACAAGGGAGTGAAGAGGTTAACTATAAAACATATCAAGTATTTTTGAAGTTGTTAGATAAACCTAAACAGTGAGAGATATTTTCAGAAAAGATATAGATTTTGTACCTATGCATGCAATAAGTAATCTTTTTAACTTTACATAATTGAATGTTTTACCCAATCAATTGCAGAAAAAGAAAATATAATTTGATATGATAGAGACAAATCATATGACAGTGGCAGATACAGTAAGAAACAAACCATTCCTGTACTATATACAGACAACCCTGGGTAGAAGGTACTATTCAAAAGAAGAAGCTTTGGCAGTTTAATGACAAGTGACAACTTCACCTGCAATGCCTTGTCTGATCAGTCCTCATAGAAATACAGTTTTGTGTTTCAGGGGCCCATCTTAAGAAACGTGGTACTACAAATATTGTTGCAAGTCAGAGTATAAATTTCTAAATTATTATTCATTTCTCCATCTAATCCTGTCTTGTGACATCTCTTTGGAATCGTCTTGAATAGACGATTCAAAAGAGATGTCACTCGACAGGATTAGATGTGAAATCAGAAATAAGAAGTATTTTAAAGTTTTGACTTACAACTGTTTCTGCTGTACAGTACAATGTTTCGTAAGACAGGCCCCTTGATCCTGCCCAGATAAAGATCTACAGGAACCTTTCCTAATAACCGACTCCTTAAAACAGGCTGAAAGCAAAGCCGAAATATGCCAAAGAGAAAAGTACTTTCTGCTTGCTTTAATATGTCATCTGTTTTAAGCACTAAAACAAGATGAAAATGTTTTTATATAAATAATTGTACATAAATTTCTTTATTACCAGAATTAAAAATCCATTTACCTATAGGTATACAAATGAAATCCTCATTGAATGGTAGCTAAATATTGGTTGGACTGTACAGAAAGAGGGATAGAAAGTTAAACCCTTTACTCCACAGAAATCCCTTATAATGCCTTTACCTATTACTACACGTAACAGCCTTAGGACACATCCTGATAAAAGCACCCAAACAAGATTCACTGATGGTGTTTTAAATGCAGGTGACACCTTCAACCAAGATGAAAGTAAAGCAGAAAGCTCCAAACGGAGCTTTCTGCTTTACTTTCATCTTCCTTGTAGCAGACTGTGCCATGAAGAGACATCTGCCTTACAAGTAAAAGTATATGAGCTGTGTTTTGACAAACCTGCCTTATTGCATTGCAACATTGTACAGACCAAGCACTGTTGTCATCCCAGGCTCTGTATCTGAGTTTGGTCTACACTTTCAAATACCATATATAATATAGCTATATTAAATGCTTTAGATGTATGTGGGTGTCACACCGTGTAGATCAAGAGCAGCTGCCACGTCTTTGATGCTGCAGCTAGCCTTGATCTACACTGTTTGCAATGCAATAAAGCAGATTTTCTCATGGCGAGGCTCAGCTGTATCATATAGATATAGAGGACTTGCAGTTATGACTATGGAGGAAGGTTTAACTGTATAGAATCAGGCACATATTTTATCCAATAAACAAACACACAGATACAACAATCCCAAAGAGACATTTAAACAGATACTATTCAGCTATAGGTATGTTTATATACAGATTATATATCGGCATGAACATTGAAAGTTGTTACCATGCTTCTTTACTTCAGTTTGCCGAGAGCAGGTTGAGTGATATTATTGATCAGTAAACAGGTAAACAGTTTGTAAGACATGACTTGCTGCAGTGTACGGAATTAGATATAGCATGTTAAATCATGCTGCTGCATATCTTTGCTTTTATTAATATATAAGCCATGCCAAGAGAATTGTTCTTGTTGCTGCTGCTTAGAAAACCAGGCCTCAAGGTTATACAGAGTTCGAGTTAAGTCTGAGATCGTTCTCAAGCATTTGATTGGTCAGATTTGAGCTAAAGCTCAAATCTGACCAATCAAATGCTTGAGAACGATCTCACATTCAATTCAAAGTTGTTTTTTATAACATTGGGGCCATGTCTCTGATGCTGCAGCTGGTCTGGGTCTACTCTGTTTAGATTATTAAGTATAAAAATAAATGTTGCTTTCTCATGGCATGGCTCATGTAGTTCTAATTGACAAATCTGGCTTCACATTAGGTTATCTTAATTAATAGTGTGTAGCATAGGTCACATTCTATCTTGTATAAGGCAACCACTCAATATAATACTTGTGAATAATCTTAAATACCAGTTAAAACAACTTCATGAAGTGCATGCTCATAAGTATTCATGGCAAGCTTTGCAAGGCATGTGCCATTGTGACTGTACCTTAACCCATTACCCCATAGCCTATTTTTAGTATTGAAGATAGGTGACCACTTAAAGCAGGTTGAAAGTAAAGCAAAATGCACCTTAAGGTGCATTCTGCTTTACTTTCAGTCTGCTTTAAGGATGTCGGCCTGTCTTTTTGAGCATTATGAAATTTCCGAAAAAGTTTACGAACTCATTTTCAAAAAAATGTTAAGAACTCATTTTTGGTGAATGCATACAGTAATAAAATACTATTTTCCCGGGGAAAAAATGGATTTTCGTTCCGGAAGGGACTTTTTAAGTTTTATGCCCTATTCGTAGTTTACAGCATACACTGTTTTCATAGGTAGATAGATTTTGTTACATCAGATTTCATTTCAATTTCTCAAAATATAAGCATGAAATTTTCATGGTAGTACAGTTTTAGAATAAATTATAGATAACTCAATAGATAAAATGAAATTTTTTTGAAAAAAAATATTTTTGGTAAAAAACACGAAAAATTGAAAAAATGAGAAAAAATGGATTTTTTAGATAAAATGATCTATATCTTTTTTAAAAGATCCGAGACCCTGTGGTTTTATTTGCTATTTCACTAAAACTTTTTGCTTGCAAGGCTAAAAACAACAAATAAAAAATTGGGTAATTAGTTTGCTACAATTTGTAGGGCAATTTTCACTGTGCCTTATTCTCCCATTAAAAACAAGGGCCACTATGGCCCTAAATCGCTCACCTGGTACACCATGTAAACTTAACCTGTAGTGACCTAGATTATGACTGGACATGACCCACAATAAACCTTTAGAGTGTTAACAAGATTTTTCTATGATTTGACCTAGTGACCCATTTTTTTGACAAGACACAATCCACATTTGATTTTGACCTAAATTTGATGTAGGCAAATATTCTGACAATATTTCATTCAGATCTAATGAGATTTGTACACAATCACTGTTTTTCAAAGATTTGACCTAGTGACCTAATTTTTGACCGGACATGAACCACATTCGAACTTGACCAAGATATCAATGAGGCAAACATTTTGACCAATTTTTATTAAGATCCAATTCGATTTGTAGCCTCTAGAGTGTTAACAAGGTTTTTCGAAGATTTGACCTAGTGACCTAGTTTTTGACCAGACATGACCCACATTCGAAATTGACCTAGATATCAATGAGGCAAACATTTTGAAAAAGTTTCATAAAGATCCAATGAGATTTGTAGCCTCTAGAGTGTTAACAAGGTTTTCCAAAGATTTGACCTAGTGACCTAGTTTTTGACCGGACATGACCCACATTCAAACTTGACCTAGATATCATTGGGGCGAACATTGTGACCAAGTTTCATTAAGATCCAATGCGATTTGTAGCCTCAAGAGTGTTAACAAGGTTTTTCTATGATTTGACCTAGTGACCTAGTTTTTGACCGGACATGACCCATATTCGAACTTGACCTAGATATCAATGAGACAAACATTCTGACCAAGTTTCATATAGATCCAATGCGATTTGTAGCCTCAAGAGTGTTAACAAGGTTTTTCGATGATTAGACCTAGTGACCTAGTTTTTGACCGGACATGACCCACAATCAAACTTGACCTAGATTTCTACTAGACAAACATTGTGGTCAAGTTTCATGAAGATTGGATGAAATTTGTAGCTGCTAGAGTGTTAACGAACCAATTGTGAGCGGACGGACAGACGGACGACGGACATGATGGGACCAGCGATCCTAAAAGCTCATCTTGGCACGAAGTGCCAGGTGAGCTAAAAAGTGGGTGGGGTAAATTTTACTCCTTTCCGGTGAAATCAAACATTTTTATTTTGGATCTTGATAAAACATTATTTTCAGGGTTTATTCTTACTATGGTAATATAAATTAGGATACTTTTTGTACAAATAGATTGTTTAAATAAAGATTGAAAACCCGTAGTACAAAAAAGTAGGAGTTTTTATGAAGCTTCAATTTTAGGGGGGTAGCCTTGAAAAATTTCAAATTGTGAAAAAGAAAGGTCCGGTACCCCCACTTTTTACACCAGTTTTGTCATAGAACCTAATTTTACTGTCTTTATGCAAAGTTTGAAGAATTTGGTAATTTCTTTCCAAAGGTGTACCTACCCCCTTAAGCTACAATCTGATAGAAAATAGAAATATTTCTATGATATACATTCATGAATGTATAAGGAGGAACTATTTTCATCATTGGATAAATAAATGAAAGGTGTAAAAAAGCATATTTATGGGGTAATGGGTTAAAACTCTACCTCAGGCAAAACACTAATAACTATATCTTAACCTTGTAGAAATGCATTTAGGTACCTTCAACTTCTTTCATAAGATGGTATTCAATCCATTTCACCATAAACACATCTTTTTACTCCTTTAATATATATACCTCCACTGAAGAAAAATAGTTCCACTTTATACAGTCATGAATATGCACCATAAGAAATATTCTATTAACCTAAGCAGATTAGAGCTTAAAGCAGGCTGAAAGTAAAGCAGAATGCGCCTCAAGGCCAATTCCGTGTAACATTCAACCTGCTTTAAGTGTTCACCTATTTTCAATACTAGAAGCAGGCTAAGGGGTTTATACGTTAACCCATTACCCAATAGCCTGTTTCTAATTTGGAAGACATGTGACACTTAAAGCAGTTTGAAAGTAAAGCAGAATGCGCCTTCAGGCGCATTCTGCTTTACTTTCAGCCTGCTTTAAGCCATCATCAGCTAGAATTTAGAAAATATTTCTTACGATACATATTCATGAGTGTAAAAAATGGATCTATTATCTTCAGTGGAGGGATTAGTCAAAGGCGCAAAAAGGCATATTTATGGGTTAATGGGTTAAAATGATGTCTCATAACAGAAGAGCAGAAAGCTCCTAAAAGAGGCGTCAAAAGCATTTCTGAGGAGGAAAGGTAAGCAATGGTCATGTGACGCAGGATAAACTGTTTAGACCATTCAAATTTTCTATGTCGAGTACAGTAAAACCTTTTTATTACGACCACTAAATTGCGTTAATTATTAGGTGTTTACAACAGGTGACTGCTTAAAGCAAGGTGACAGTAAAATAGAAAGCTCCTTCAGGAGCTTTCTGTTTTGATGTCACATTGCTTTAAGCTATCACCTGTATTTTAGACAACCAATAAGCCTTCATTTTAGTGGTCGTAATAGAGAGGTTTTACTGTATAATTTTATTCCTGTATTCTATCCAGCATATGAAAACCACAGTATCTCTTCCAAAAAGTTTAAATGAGCATGTCTGGTAGATCTATTACTTCTAAAACTTGACCACAAGAGCCTACCTGATATATCGCTGTTATCTGTGATAGCAATCGACCTTGACCTTCTTACAATGCCACGGACTGACGAGTGTCTGTACGACCTGCTCGCCTTCTTCCCAAAACTGAGGAGGCGTGGCCTAGCACAAGACTCCTTCATGATATCGCCCAGCATGTCCATGATGTGACGGTCACCTGAAATACAAGGCCAGACATACTAGTGATGGCAGCTTTACCAGATATGTGCATACAGTGGAGAAAACGTTTTTCTTTCCCAGTAAATGCCTTTACACTAAAACTATTTTTTCCATTGCAAACAGTTTGGAGCAAGATCAGACGCCGGTTTAACCAGCGTCTGATCAGGCTCTAAACTGTTTGCCACTCAGATATAAATAAATAGTCAGAAATATCAAAGAGATGTCATTTTCTCCATTTTAGTGCAATGCATTTGCAATTCGTCTGCGTTTAAACTGGAAAGAATAACATTTTCTCCATGTATCTAGGGAATTTGATTTCTGTTAAATAAAAAGTAACCTGAACCAAGATAATTACCTTCACTCAGATGAAGACACAACAGTATGGTAATAAAATTTGGTAGTAACTTAGAGCAGAAATAAATTAAAACAGAAAGGTCCCTAGCAATAATTTGTCTTTAACCCATTTCCCCATAAATACACCTTTTTACACCTCTAATTTAATCCTCAACAGAAGAAAATAGTTCCTTTTTAAACAGCCGTAAAAATAATGTTTGATATCTTAACAGATTGTAGCTTAAAGCAGGCTGAAAGTAAAGCAGAATGCACCTTAAGGTGCAATCTGCTTAAGTTTCAACCTGCTTTAAGTGGTCACCTGTCTTCAAAACTGGAAACAGCCTATGCAGTAATGGGTCAACCAATGGGCTCTTTTACTTAGTGGTTGCTATATGTATATGCGAATAACAGTACAATTCTTTTCAAAGACTGGTGTACCTGAATTGTCTTCATCCACATTCTGTACAAAGCTAAGCTTGGTGACACAGGAAGTGGAGACAAAGTCTTGTAAGGGTCCCAGGTGAACCCTTGTCCCAGCTATGTAGCCACTCTGTAGTTTCTTGATAGTCCCTATTAGAGAGCTGGGAGGCTGCTGGAAGCGATCTGAAATAAAATGTCTAAATATTGACTTCACTGTGCAACATGAATGAATTTTAGAAAAATGTATATACCAATAAGTACTAAAAGGATATAAGCCACAAAATGAAATGAAAGGACTTTTAGACAATGTAAACTGTGTAGACTTAACCCTTTACCTGATAGAAGTGCCATTTAGCGCATTTGATTTATTCCTCCACACAAGAAAATAGTTCTAATTTATATTGTCATAAACATGTTCCAACAGAAATATTTTCTATATCCTAATAGATGATAGCTTAAAGCAGACTGAAAGTAAAGCAGAATGCGCCCTCATGCACATTCTGCTTTACTTTCTACCTGCTTTCAGTGGCCACCGTTTTTCAAAACTAAAAAGACTGAACCAATTTTAGAATTTTAACAGACATCTTCAACAGATGACAGAGTTAAGGTCCTTACATCTGGCATAACTTAACCCTTTCCCCAATAGGAGCGACTTTTAGCGCATTTTATTTATTCATTCGCTGAAGAAAATAGTTCCAATTTGTTCAGGCATGAACATGTACAATAAGAAATATTTTATCATTCCTAGCAAAAGGTAACTTAAAGCAGGCTAAAAGTAAAGCATAATGCCCCTTAAGGCGCATTCTGCTTTCCTTTCAACCTGCTTTAGATAGCCACCTATCTTCAATACTAGAAACAGGATATTGGGTAAAGGGTTAAGAGAGCGGAAGCAATTACATGATTGCGTAAAAAAAAAAGAAGACAAAAACCAAAACAAAATAGATACAGTCGAAATTGAATATCTCGAACTCGCTTAACTCAAACTATCCGATAGTTTGACACATGAATTCCATTATTTCATGCTCGGTTAAGTCGAACATACCCATATTTTAAAGTTACAAGAGCCCCATGGGGCATATTTCGCTCACCTGAGAAAATAGCTGAAAAAATGGCGATAATAATTTAGGTCCAGGACTGACCTAGTTATGCAACAGACCAGAACAATTTGAACAAATTATGTAAAGTATATTTAAAAGTGTCACCATACCGAATATAAAAGCTCTGGCCAAATTAAGATGTTTGAAATTTTCTCTATATAACTCTATGTAAAACTGTGACCCCAGGGGCGGGGCCAATTTTGACCCCAGGTGCATAATTTGAACAAACTTGATAGAGGACCTGTAGGCGATGGTATGTGCCAAATATCTAAGCTCTGGCCCTTGTAGTTTCAGACAAGAAGATTTTTTAAGTTTTCAATGAAAAAAATCTATTTTTAGCTCCTGTGACCTAGTTATGCAACCGACCAGAACCATTTGAACAATTTTCGTATAGGACATCTAGAAGTGTCACCATACCAAATATCAAAGCTCTGGCCATATTAGTTTCAGAGAAGAAGACGTTTGAAAATTTCACTATATAACTCTATGTAAAACTGTGACCCCCGGGGCGGGGCCAATTTCGACCCCAGGGGCATAATTTGAACAAACTAGATAGAGGACCTGTAGGCGATGCTATGTGCCAAATATCTAAGCTCTGGCCCTTGTAGTTTCAGACAAGAAGATTTTTTAAGTTTTCAATGAAAATAATCTATTTTTAGCTCCTGTGACCTAGTTATGCAATTGACCAGAACCATTTGAACAATTTTCGTATAGGACATCTAGAAGTGTCACCATGCCAAATATCAATGCTCTGGCCACATTAGTTTCAGAGAAAAAGACGTTTGAAAATTTCACTATATAACTCTATGTAAATCTGTGGCCCCCGGGGCGGGGCCAATTTTGACCCCAGGGGCATAATTTGAACAAACTTGATAGAGGACCTGTAGATGATGCTATGTGCCAAATATGTAAGCTCTGGCCCTTCCAGTTTTTGACAAGAAGATTTTTTAAGATTTCCTTATTTTTTCACTTTGGTTGCCATGGCAACCAGAGTTCTGCATTGTTTTTACTTCTTTGAACAAATTTGAAAGAGCTTGACCCAAGGAACATTTCTGTAAAGTTTGGTTGAATTCTGTCAAGCGGTATAGGAGGAGATGTCATTTGAAGCAATTGTTAACGACGACGCACATACGCACGACGCACATACGCACGACGACGGACGCCGGACACAGGGCCATCCCAATAGCTCACCTTGAGCCTTTGGCTCAGGTGAGCTAAAAACGTGGCTAAGCCACGTTTTAACTTTGAAATACAGGTATGTTCAATTCAACCAAGTTCGAGATATCGAAGTTCGACTGTACTTTTAACAAATTCAAAGTAAGATGAAATGGAGTAAAAAGGTAATGGAGAAAGCCAGTAAATGAGTTTCCTGCAATACTTTGTTTGAGCGTAAACCCGTTCCTCCATAGACTAACAATAACCATCTTTATTATATGCCTTCGGGTGATATCGAGCGTTTCCGCGTGTATTTGCAGAGTAAAATACAAGAGTCTGTATCAGCCACCTTGTATCAGCCACTTTGTATTTTACTCTGACGTCGCTTTCGTTTGGACGTAACGTCATTTACGTACATGTACGAGTGCCGCGTTATTCTTTGAGGCATACAAAAAATCTTGTTCTGCTTCAAAAACTAATAATTTTTGGATATAAAATGATTTAAACGACTATTTAGTTGTTTCTTGTTTGTATTCAAGGCATATAATAAACACATCACCAGTTGACAGTGCGCAACAGAGTGTTGCATTTAGCTCTCGACGTTTTTGGTGGAAACAACCGATCAGACTCGCGCCAAGGCGCTCGTCAGATCGGCTATTTCCGCCAAAAACGTCTCGAGCTAAATACATCACTCTGTATCGCACTGTCAACTGGTAATGTGTATATAACTGTGTATAAGGCAGATGACTACTAAAAGCAAGATGGAAGTAAAGCTTTAACCCATCACTCCATAAATACACATTGTTATGCATTTAAACTATTCCTCTACCAAAGAAAATACATGTAGTAATGAACATGCACAATAAGAAAGCATCCTGTCTTCAAAATTAGAAACAGGCTATGGGGTAAAGGGTTTAATCAAGAAATATATAATAATATAGAGTAACCATTAATAGTTTTCTGATAATTGGACATAATTCTAACATCTTTTTAAAAGAAACATAAGACTATTGAATTGTGATCAGAATGCAACCTGTTCTCAGATGCCACTAAAGCAATGCCCGGTGAAGTTGAAGCAGAGGGTGGGTCAATGCTTTCCACCTGATGCAGTCATGAAAATAAACTGTAAACAAATATTTTCTATATCTAGCAGATGGTAGCTTAACCCTTTACCCCATAGCCTGTTTTTAGTTTTGAAGACAGTTGACCACTTAAAGCAGGTTAAAGAAAAGCAGAATGTGCCTTAAGGCACATTCTGCTTTACTTTCAGCCTACTTTAAGCTAAAATCTGCTAGGCTATATAAAATACTTGTAATAGTAATTGTTCATGAGGGTATAAACTGGAACTATTTTCTTTAGCGGAGGAATAAATTAAATACGCTAAAAGTCGCTTCTATGGGGGGAAAGGGTTAAAGCAGGTTGAAAGTAAAGTTACATAAGGCACATGTTTCTTTACTTTCAACCAGCTGTAAGTAGTCACCTATCTTCTGAACCAGAAACAGGCTATGGGGTAATGAGTTAAGCAATATGAGAGTAAAACAGAAAGCCCTCTGGGAGCTTTCTGTTTTTATTTCATCTTGCTTTAACCCTTCACCCCATGGCCTTTTTCTAGTTTTGAAAATAGATGACTACTTTAAGGCGCATTCTGCTTTTTTTCAGCCAGCTTTAAGTTACCACTGCTAGAATAAAGAAAATATTCTTTATGATACATATTCCTGACTAAAAATTGGAACTATTCTCTTCAGCAGAGGAAAAAACTGAATATGCTAAAAGGCGCTTCTATGGGTGAAAGGGTTAAAGCTATCGCTAGCATTAAACACTATCAATGAATATTCTTTTTAAAATTCAAATGTTGAGGAAAAAGTAGAGGCACATATGTGGTAGACAGGTTTAACCCTTTCTCCCATAGTAGCGCCTTTTAGCGCATTTAATTTATTCATCCATTGAAGAAAATAGTTCTAATTTTTAAAGTCATGAACATGATCTATTGCTATATCTTAGCAGATGGTAGCTTGAAGGTAGCCTTAAGGCACATTCTGCTTTACTTTCAACCTGCTTTAACCCATTACCCCATAGCCTATTTCTAGAATTGAAGATTGGTGACCACTTAAAGCAGGTTGAAAGTAAAGCAGAATGCGCCTTAAGGCGCATTCTGCTTTACTTTCAGCCTGCTTTAAGATATTATCTGCTAAGATATAGAAAATATTTCTTAGGATACATTATCATAACTACATATAAAAGGGAACTATTTTCTTCAGTTGAGGAATAAATAATAGGCGTAAAAAAGACGTATTTATGGGGGAATGGGTTAAGTGATCACCTGTCTTCAAAATTGGAAACAGGCTATGGGGTAATGGCTTAAAAACAATCTGTGTCAATAAACAAGTTCTATGAACAACATAAACATGCAGGAAATATTGAAGCAATGGCAAGGTCATTTACACCAGCAAGCAGAGGGAATGGGGGGTGCATTGATGTTTGGCAAATTATCCTTTACAAGAACAAAATTTCCCGCCCTCTAGGTGGACCCTTCTCCTAGGAGAATAAACTGAAATACCTGAATCTGAATCGGATTCTGGAATACAAAATGTTTTGTTTTATCATGCACTTTCTTCACTGTTATTTTGGTAATCATCGCAATGCTTTGTAGCTTAAGCTCAATGACCCCTGATTCTTAAAGGGGACAATTATAACTCTGAATTAATCAAGACTGTATTATGTTTTCTACTGTTTTTTAAAGATGTATTGCACAATACGAAACAGTTAAGACCCTTGTTAACCCATTACCCCTTAAAAACGCCTTTTTACGCCTCTATTTATTCCTCCACTGAAGAAAATAGTTCCAATTTATACAGCCAAGAATATGTATCAGAAGAAATATTTTCTATATCCTTGCAGATGGTAGCTTAAAGCAGGCTGAAAGTAAAGCAGAATGTGCCTTAAGGCACATTCTGCTTTACTTTCAACCTGCTTTAAGTGGTCACCTGTTTTCAAAGCTAGAAATAGGCTAAGAGGTAATGGGTTAAAGGACTCTTGTAGGTCAGGTCTATGATCTGAGACAAAACTGTTTGCATAGGACAAGTGAACTATTCACTGATATACTGTAAAGGCCAAGTAAATGCATTACAAAAGTTCAAAGGGTTAAGTCTTATAAGAGTTATAAATTTCTCATACAAAACAGGCAGACATAAACACAGCACGGTTTAACTAGGCTCCATAATTATAAGGAAATTTATTTAAACATTTCAAACATTTTCTCTGTAATGCCTTAACAAAACCCTATGCTGTAACTTCTCATTAGAATCCTCTCTTTGCGACAATACTATTGAAGAGTCACACCATAGTATAACTTAGAGGAAACATAAGGATTTTAGTATATGAACAAGAGGGCCTGAAGGCCCTGATATCTCTCACCTCTTATACTGAAGCCTGATAGCTTTACCTTTCTGTTTCACTCGTTTTAATCTAAATCCATTCAAACTTGTAGTATAGCATGTAAACAATTTTGGAATGCAACCTCATAATTCTAGTATAGTAGAGTACATCAAGGGCAGATAACTAGAACCTAAACAATACTGAAATGAAGCCTTTTCTAGCATTTCAAAGTATATCAAGGGCAGATAACTATTGCCACAATTATTAGATTTCAACAATAATTGCACTCCTTTGAGAACTTATAGCTGTATACTTTGTGTGCAAATATAATCAAAATCCATTGAAAACTGTAGTTGCAAGAGTGTAAACCCTGTTAGATAATTATGGCATTTTCAGCCATTCAAGGGCAGATAATGCTTGACCTATTAGTTTGATTTCAACCATAATCACACTTTTTACAACTCTTATGGTAATATACAATCTGAGCAAGTTTGAAAAAGACTGGATAAAAATTGTGGCGGCTAGAGTATAAACACCGTTAAATATGGCATTTTCAGCAATTCAAAGGTTGATAACTCTTGACCTATGCATCTGATTACAACTATAATCGAACTCATTTGAACTCTTGTGGTCATATACAATCTGAGAAAGATTGTATAAAAATTGTGGCCTCTAGAGTGAACACCCTTAACCCTTTACCCTATAGCCTGTTTCTAGTTTTGAAAATAGGTGACTATTTAAAGCAGGTTGAAAGTAAAGCAGAATGCGCCATAATGCGCATTCTGCTTTACTTTCAGCCTGCTTTAAGCAACCTCCTGCTAGAATTAATGAAATTTTCCGTATAATATATTTTCATGAATGTATAAATTGGAACTATTTTCTTCAGCGGAGGAATAAACGCAATGCGCTAAAAGTCGCTTCTATAAGGGAAAGGGTTAAATAAGGCATTTTCAGCAATTCAAAGGTAGATAACTCTTGACCTATACGTCTGATTTCAACCATAATCAATCTCATCTGAATTCTTATAGTCATATTGAATCTGAGTAGTTTGAGATAGATTGGATAAAAATTGTGGCCTCTAGAGTGTAAACATTGTTAAATATAGCATTTTCAGCAATTCAAAGGTAGATAACTCTTGATTAATTAGTCAGATTTCAACCATAATCAAACTCATTTGAACTCTTATGTTAATATACAATCTGAGCAAGTTTTAGAAAGATTGGATAAAAAGTGTGGCCTCTAGAGTGTAAACATTGTTAAATAAAGCATTTTCAGCAATTCAAAGGTAGATAACTCTTCACCTATTGGTCAGATTTCAACCATAATCGAACTCATCCAAACTCTTATGGTAATATACAATCTGAGCAAGTTACAGAAAGTTTGGATTAAAATTGTGGCCTCTAGAGAATAAACACTAAAATTGTTGACGACGAACGTCGAACGACGAACGACGGACATTCAAGGATTGCAAAAGCTCACCCTGAGCTAGCTCAGGTGAGCTAAAAATCCACTTGTCTGGAGCTATGAAATTTAAACAAGTGATATCAAGTCAGATACAAAAGGCATATAGCTAGCTGGTGAGGCCATAGGTGCTGATTGGCAGATAATCCTACTGACAGCATATTGTTCAATATTGATCTATAGGACAGACAAACTAACAGACAGACAGACCAGAGATATGGCAGATACCGGTAAGCACTATAACTCAAGTGGGTATCTCTCTTCAAAACGAGAAACTGTCAATGGGGTAAAGAGTTAAAACTTTGTGTTACAAGTAGTCCAAACCAGATCTAACAATATAACTCACTATTAACTCTTTCCTCCCTAAAACGTTAAATGGACAGTTCCAGTTTCCATTTTAGTCAAGTACATTTTTGACTTTTAAGGGTTGTTTTTGTCAATGGTTGGCATTATGACAAACAGTGAAGACCCTGATCAGAGGGCTCCTTTCGGAGCCCTCTGATCTGGGTCTTCACTGATTGCATATGACAAGTGTACTATTCACATGTGCACTGTTTGAAAAGGACGCCTATGTGCGTGACTAGGGTTCAAAGAGTTAAGACCATATTTGATGTAATGTAGATGGTTGTAATTAAAAGGGGGTTATAATGTATATATGAATTACCCGTAACCAAGTTTGATTATAAAACATTCTGCTACAGTTATATAGGTAAGGTTAACTTTATTTAACTCTTTCCTCCCTGAAACTTTAAATGGACAATTCAAGTTTCCATTTTAGTCTAGTCCATTTCTGGCCTTTAAGGGTTGTTTTTGCCCATTTTTGGCATTATGACAAACAGTGAAGACCCTGATCAGAGGGCTCCTTTCGGAGCCCTCTGATCTGGGTCTTCACTGTTTGCACAGGACAAGTGTACTATTCACAGAAAATGACGCCTATATGCGGGACTAGGGTTCAAAGGGTTAAACTCATTCACTCTGAACTTCATATATGGCCGACTCCAGTTTACATTTTCAACAGTTCAAGAATACTTTTTGTAACATACGGTATTGCAAAATGGTAGCACAAACTTCAATCAGAGGGATCCTTAAGGACCTTGCTGCTATTTATAGCCATGTCAATTTTACTACAATTTTTACTAATCACGTACAGCTAATTTCTAACGTTATTCTTATAGCCAGTAAAGACCATATACATGTGTATTTTTTTCAAACAATCATGTCAGCTGTCACTATCACATTGCTCTGGCTGGTTTTGTGTTATTTTTGTCCTATGTCAGATAGTGGATTGGTAAATATGTGATGCGTGTGTGTGTGTGACATTTTCTGCTGTATATTCTATCATACTACATGTAGTTTTATTCACTGTTTGCATAGAACAAGTGTACTTGTGGTCTGGGTGCGGAATAAAGCCCTTACTTGTACATAAATATAGAAATCCACTAGTGAAATATCGTTTTTTGGCTCCGGCCCAAACCTTTTCATCTTCGCATTAGAACTGTTACATGTTTCCAACATCAGTGTAGTTTGATGTCACTTTACCAGTGAGGTTAAATCGAGACATCCTGGGGGCGGATGGGGATTCAGATTCTGTTTCAGACTTTACTGTTAGTGCAAGTCATTAACATACGCTATCTGCATATGAAGGGTTAATGCAAGAGGAGATGTCAGTAGCCTGTATGAAATCATTATACAACTTTATGAAAGCATTTCAATGCAATTAAGGTCGAGGTATTATAAAGGCTGCATACAATGTGCTTGTAAATGGGTTTGTTGTCATTCCAAAGCAGTGTTTTACATAGCCAGTGCTTTATATACATTTACCTGTACAGATCAATATATTCCATGTTTACAAACAGATGGTGTAGATCCCAACATGAAACAACAGTTTGTTGCATCTTGGCAGGGTCTGTACTTTTTTAACCCTTTACCTGATAGTCTATTTCTAGTATTGAGGATATGTGACTTCTTAAAGCAGGTTGAAAGTAAAGCAGAATGCGCCTTATGGCGCATTCTGCTTCACTTTCAGCCTGCTTTAAGCTATCATGTGCAAGAATATAGAAATTGTTCCCTATAATATATATTCATGACAGATTATATTGGAACTATTTTCTTCAGCAGAGGAATAAATCAAAATCGCTAAAAGACACTTCTATTTGGGAAAGTGTTAAACACCAATGTTGTCAATGTTGTTTCTAGCAAATGTGATGTACAGTAAAACCTTACTTTTACAGCAACTCCAAATATGGCTTGTAAGATTTAACCCATTACCCAATAAATATGCTATTTTATGCATTGAATTTATTCCTCAATTAACCCTTTACTCCATAGCCTATTTCTTGTGTTGAAGACAGGTGATCTCTTAAAGCAGGTTGAAAGTAAAGCAGAATGTGCCTTAAGGCACATTCTGCTTTACTTTCAATCTGCTTTAAGATTCCATCAGCTAGGATTTAGCAAAATACTTCTTATGGTTCATGATCATGACTGTATATATATACTATTTTCTTCAGTGGAGGAATAAATTGAATGTGCTAAAAGGCGCTTCTATGGAGGAAAGGGTTAAAGAAAATATTTCCATACAGTCATGAATACGGATCATACAAACATTTTCTATATCCTAGCAGATGATACTAGTAGCTTAAAGCAAGTTGAATGTAAATTAGATTACACATTGAGGCATATTCTGATTTGCTTTCAACCTACTGTAAGTAGTCACCTATCTTCAAAACTAGAAACATGCTATGGGTTAATGGGTTAAGTAAACTGCCTACTGAGTCCTTTCCTCAACCTAGCCAAAAGTACAAATCACCAATATACCACAGTGTGTATGCATGGTGGCTGCCTAAAGCAAAATGAAAGTAAAGCAAACAGCTCCTTTATGAGTTTTCTGCTTTACTTTCACCGTGCTGTAATCTTTATTCAACAGCATCAATAAATATTCATTTGTGGTGTTAATGCAGAGGAAAAAGTAAATGGACCCTATGGTGCTTATGTAGTGGAATGGGTTAAAGCATGATGAAAGTAAAGCTGAAAGTCCACTGCATAAGCTCCCCAGGACTCCCTATTTCTCCATAGATACCCATTTTAATGCCTTTAATTTATTCCTCAATGAAGTAAATGGTTCCATTTTATACATAGGTAATATTTTCTATATCTTAGTAGATGGTAGCTTAAAGCAGGCTGAAAGTAAAGCAGGTTGTGCCTTAAGGCACAGTCTGCTTTACTTTCAACCTGCTTTAAGTGGTCACCTATCTCCAAAACAGGCTATGGAATGAAAAGTTAATGCGGTACAATGCTCCTAACCTAACATACACCGATAGCAAGGTTTCACAGTATAAATTGGCTACAAACTTCATGTATTTAAATGAAAGCGGAGTTTAGTTGTATTTTATATCAACTGAAAACATTACAACATCATTGTTAGCCGTCACACTCTATGTCAATTACCAGGGTCCAAGGTTTTTAAAAAGTTTGAGTTGAGTCTGAGATCGTTCTCAAGCATTTGATTGGTCAGATTTGAGCTTTTGCTAAAATCTGACCAATAAAATGTTTGAGAACTATTTGTTACAACTTAGTGAAAACACTATATGATTATTCACCTTTATCTCTGGGGTACTGCAATGACTGGTACATATTCGAAATTTCTCTTGTTTTTATGTGCTAACTTTCTCTATATAACTATGTATATGCCATGATTGTAGACCATATTGAAAATTGGCTTACACGCCAAATATGATATCCAAAGGACCATGTAAAGTGAAGTCGTTATCATTACTATTTTTATTATTAATGCTCTCAGACTCAACTCAAACTCTTCATAACCTTGGGGCCCAGAACTCTACTGTACATAGGTAAGTGCTGACAATATAGTTATATCTAAGGGCTTTATTCCTAGGCCTAGGCTGAGTCTGAGTTCGTTCTCAAGCATTTGATTGGTCAGATTTGAGCCTAGGCCTCTAACGGGGGTGATTATCTTACCAATGAGCCAATCAGAGATACAAAATACAAGTATAGGTCGCCCAATGCCCTTCCAGCTAGATTTTATGTAAGAGACTTCTGTTCTCAAGATGTTCACAACAAACTGGGTATCTATTGCTGTGTAAAATTGGTGACGGTCCAAAAACTGTGGAGGGTAGAAAAACGATTAACCACAAACTGTAACAGGTGTAACAGAAACACGTGACGATTGCAATAACTCTGTAAACAGGTCCCAAAGTTGAAGCAGGTGCAGATAATCAAGAACACAACAAAATAAGCGTTGGTTTCTGTCGTAACTCACTTGAATGGGAAGTATACTAAAGGGTGATATGTAATCATGCATTTTCTAAATGTCTCTAGACTCTTTATTGCTTCTAGTAACCAGTGTTTATAGGGACCATACCTCTGGTCCTTATAGCTAGCTTATAATCTTAAACTGTTTAACCTATTACCTAATAGAAGCACCTTTTTAGAGCCTTTCATTTATTCCTCCACTGAAGAAAATACGTAAGTTCCAATTTATACAGTCATGAAAATGTACTTTAAGAAATATTCTCTAAACCCTAGCAGATGACATGTTCAATCAGGCTGAAAGTAAAGCAGAATGTGCCTTAAAGAGCATTCTGCTTTGCTTTCAACCTGCCTTAAGTGGTCCCTTGTCTGCACAACTAGAAACAAGCTATGGGGTAAAAGGTTTCTAGTTTTGAAGACAGGTGATTACTTAAAGCAGGTTGAAAGCAAAGTAGAATGAACCTTAACTCTTTGAACCCTTATCCCGCATATAGGCGTCTGTACGTGTGAATAGTACTCTTGTCCTGTGCAAACAGTGAAGACCCAGATCAGAGGGCTCCGAAAGGAGCCCTCTGATCAGGGTCTTCACTGTTTGTCAGTAATGCCAAAAATGCCAAAAACAACTCTTAAAAGCCAGAAATGGACTAGACAAAAATCGAAACTGGAATTGTTCATTTAAAGTTTCAGGGAGGAAAGAGTTGAGGAACATTCTGCTTTATTTTTAGCCTGAATGAAGCTGTCATCTGCTAGGATTTAGAAAATATTTCTTTATAAATTAAATGTGTTAAAAGTCGCTTCCATATGGGGAAAGGGTTAAACTGTTTGGATAACCCACAGTATGTGCATGTTAACTCTGCCGAATTAGACAAACACTTTAACCCTTAGCCTGCCAATCACGGCTATATCTCCATATGCAAACAGCTTGGATCTGGATGAGACGCCGAGTAACTCGGCGTCTCATCCGGATCCAAGCTGTTTGACACCCGGACAACATTTTCAGCAATTTTGAGCAACTTTGAAGCACTTTGAAACTTGAAGCAGACGTGAAATATAGCAGACGACAATTTATTTGGCGGGCTAAGGGTTAAAACTAAGGTAAGATGACTGAAGACAGACAGAGGTCTAAGAGATGCTATAACTAAATTCTATTGCAACTTAAAAGGAAGAGAACTATAACGAGCACTAAAGAAGCTTAATCCAGTCTTTTATCAGGGGTGATCAGAAAATTCGCGGAAAAGAATTACCATTTCTTTATTTTACAGGTGATATCTCGACTGTACTGTCAAAATTTATCCTGCGGAGATAACTGTTCACAGGAAAAAGTCACATGGTGTCAAGTCAGAGCTGTACGGAGGATGGTCTTAAATTTCAAACCCAAGCTAATCCAGTGCTTTCTGTGTTGTTCATGGATTATAATTAAACACTTTCCCATAACTAGTCAGTTCTCGTTCCCAGTGCCATGAGTGTGGTCCATCTACAGTGGAGAATCTGTTATTCTTTCCCAATAAACGCGTTTACGCTAAAACTATTATTTGCAGTGCAAACAGTTTGGAGCCAGATCAGACGCCGGGTAACCCGGCGTCTGATCAGGCTCCAAACTGTTTGCCACCAAGATAAACATGAACTATCAGAATTGTCCAAAAGTTGTTCTTTTCAACGTTTTAGCGCTTTGCGTTTGCGTACGTTTGCGTTTAAACGGGAAAGAATAACAGATTCTCCACTGTATCCCTGTCAAGCAGCTCCTTGATGACAGCGTCGTCTGTCAATGTTTACATTACTGGGCAGCCGCTGCGCTCATCATCAGTCAAGATTTCCGGTCCTTCTTCAAAGTGTTTTAAACCACTTTATCATATATATTGTATAACTTTTATCCTTGAAAATCCATTTTTGAAACAAAAATTGATAGCAACTCATTGTTCAATGTTAATTGTCACATCTAGTTACCGGAAAACATGGCTCAAATAAGGAAATTACGTCATGCAATGAAAATAATGTAATTAACCTTGTGCTTAATATTTGCGGCTTATATACTGTTAAGGTTGTCAACGAATCTTACAAATTGCATGAACTAGACTTCACAAAGTTTGAGCATCATGGTGGTATAAATTCAATGTTTCAGCCGCATGCCTCTTGATGAGGTTGCTATGGAGACCATAACAATTTATCCAGAATAGGGGCGTGTTCGATTATTAGTTCCAGAACTGTTTGGAACGATTCCATGGAATTAGTAAATCAAGTAAAATCGGAATTGAACCCTTGCAAATATGGTAGTCTGGTTCCCTAACTTTGCTGTCGAAGCGCTGGCAAATTGTGCCGGGAACCATGATGATATGTCACAATTCTGCTCACACCACCTCCATGAACGGAACTGATAGAACAGTTCTGGAATTGAATTATGGACCATTCGATTTCGATTCCGCCAATCACGTCAATTCCGGACTGATAATCGAACACACCCTAGATATAGATTTGAAATTTCATACTTTAGTAGGGAAGAAAGAGTTTGATGAAGTTAGAACACAGATCGGCGAACTTTCTGATCACCCCTCGTATTAACCCAGACTGGAATGAAAGCAGAATATGCCTTCTAGTGCATTCTGCTTCACTTTCAATCTGCTATAAAACTAGAAACAGGCTATTGGGTAAAGGGTTAAGCTGTCACTATTAAGTAGTCAGATTATCAGAGTTTTATTGTAGCCTGAAACTTAAAACAGAAGGCAAATAAAACAAGAGACAATAAGATTTCCTTTGCAAAACAAACCTAGGCATACATGTAAGCCTTATTGTCTATAACCAAAAGAAATATTAACATATTCAAGGCAGTTCCTTTGAAAGTCAGTTATAAACCTGTGTTAACTCTTTCCTCCCTGAAACTTTAAATGGAAAATTCCAGTTTCCATTTTAGTCTAGTCCATTTCTGACTTTTAAGGGTTGTTTTTGTCAATGTTTGGCATTATGACAAACAGTGAAGACCCTGATCAGAGGGCTCCTTTCGGAGCCCTCTGATCTGGGTCTTCACTGTTTGCATATGACATGTATACTATTCACATGTACATGTTTGAAAAGGGCGCCTATATGCGGGACTAGGGTTCAAAGAGTTAACCCATTTCCCCATAAATATGCTTTTTTACCCTGTTACTTTATTCCTCCACTGAAGAAAATACCATAGTTCCATTTTACACAGTCATGAATTTGTACAATCAGAAATATTTTCTTCATCCTAGCAGATTGTAGCTAAAGGTAGTTTGAAAGTAAAGCAGAATGTGTCTTGCTGTGAATTCTGCTTTAAGTGACCACTCTTTCAAGAAGCATTGAGATCTTTATTAATGAGTTAATGATTTAATGATTAATTACTGATATGACAAAAATGTAGATGAAGTCAATAAGCAGCTAAGATTATCATTACATCAAAAATATCTATATTCTTACAGACTGATACTAGCTTAATAGAGCAGGTCGAAAGTAAACCAGATTGTGCCTTAATTAAGGCGCATTCTACTTAACTTTCAACCTGCTTTAAGCGTTTAACTGTCTTCAAAACTACAAACAGGCTATTGGGCAGGGCTGCCATTTCTCCGGATTTTTCCTAAATCTTCGAAAAAAATTTCTAGTACATGGTAGCTGAAAGTAAAGCAGAATGCGCCTTAACTGCTTTACTTCCAGTTTGCTTTAAGCAGCCACGTGCCAACAAAACTAGAAACAGGCGATGGGGTAAAGGTACGATTCGTAAAATCGCACTTGAAAAATGCAAATTTGGAAATCTTAGGATTTTTCATGTCAACCTATGGCAGCCCTGATGAGGTAAAGGTTTAAACACTTTGTTGACGCTCCTCATTAGAATCATATCAAAGGGTTTGCTGGTGACCATACTTAACTCTTTGCATGCTGGGTAATTTTTCCGTCTGCAACAATTGTTGTCTGCAACTGTTCTAAAAATAGAATTTTCTAAATTTCTTTTCAAAACAGGGTCAGAGTGTCAAACAGTTTGGATCCTGACAAGACGCTGCCTTATGCAGCGTCTCATCAGGTTCCAAACTATTATGCAAAGGTAATCACTGAGGCACATGTATCCGTCGCTAGCATGCAAAGAGTTAAATAAGGTTTGAAATATTAATATCAATCCCTCATAATCCCCGAGCCTAATTAACCCATCACCAACTAGCTACAAACACATTGATATACTTGGGGGGAAGGGCTCAGCTATACTAGGGACTACATTCAAATGAGTCACGACAGAATTCTAAAGCCTGTGACGACCAAATGTAGGGTGGTTAACAGAGATAACAATGGTCATGCTAGAACTGACAAACAGCAAGGTAGTCACCACACCTAACATGCTTCCGTTTATCGGGCAAATACAAGTGGGTCGGCCCATCATCCGCCAATTACGAGCCAAGTCGTCCATATTGTTCTTCATTGTATCTACGAGAAAATCTACATCGAGTGGCAGATAGAATTGATGCTGGTCTACAAACTGAAAATCACAATCATTTAGTGTAATATACAGCGTAAGCTCCAAAAACCAAAATGATCAATACTTGCTGCAAGTTGCAGTCCCTGAAAACAAAACAACTTTCCCAGTCCCAAAAATTTGTTCAACTTGCTTTACCCATTACTCCATAAATATGCCTTTAATTTATTCCTCCACTGAAGAAAATACTTCCATTTTATACAGTGATAAATATGAGAAATATTTTCCCTATCCTGGTACAAGGAAGCTGAAAGCAGGCTGAAAGTAAAGCAGAATGTGCCTTAAGGCACATTCTGCTTTACTTTTAACCTGCTTTATGTAATCAGTCACCTGTTTTCAAGACTGGAAACATGCTACATGTACATGGTAATGGGTTATGAGTTATTGATGAGGCATACATGGATCATATTAACCCTTTGAATCCTAATCCCGCATATAGGCGTCCTTTTCAAACAGTGTACATGTGAATAGTACACTTGTCCTGTGTAAACAGTGAAGACCCAGATCAGAGGGCTCCAAAAGGAGCCCTCTGATCTGGGTCTTCACTGTTTGTCATAATGCCAAACATTGACAAAAACAACCTTTTAAAGTCAGAAATTGACTAGACTAAAATGGAAACTGGAATTATTCATTGAAAGTTTTAGGGAGGAAAGAGTAAATGATGAATGCCCCATGCAGGACAATGGTAACACAGAATATTCCTAAACAAACTTTCTATGTTGTACTGCATCAAGAGGCCACTAGTCTTAAACCACTGCATTTTCAACTTCTTTTAAATGGCTGCAAAAACCTCCCTAATCTGAAAAACTCTCTAAATACCCAGTCCAGAAGGGCTCATTGTTCAGAAGTTTTTACTGTATTTGCTACACAGATTTGCATACATGTATATTGATGTGTTTTTTAAAACAGTGTAGACCCTGCTCAGACAGTTTCTAAAGGAGCTGTATAATCAAGGTCTGCACCGTTTTCATATAGCAGGGCTCCAGATAAGGGGAGTATTTCACAAAATAAAATCTTTATTTCTACTTTAAACCCTATGGTGTCACTACACATTAGAATCGTCTCAGAGAGACGATTCTAATGAGTAGTAACACCATAGGAGTTGGTGCTGAAATAACGGAGAAAATACTGGATTTGTTCAGTTTACTCCCCCCTTATCTGGAACCCTGTATAGGATCTGCTTGACACGAGTCTGCACTTGTTTCCTGTTAGAAAACAATCCTTATTTTATTAGCCACTATTATAGTTCGCATGGTAGATGTCCATAGTGGGTGGGGCTATTTCATATGAATATTCAGCATGAGAAGGTTTAAACCCTTCGTTGCCATGACATCATCTGCTTAAAACAATTTTCTTCTGCTTTTATTTCTTATCACTTAACCCTTTACCTGATAGCCTATTTCTAGTACTTAAGATAGGTGACTACTTAAAGCAGGTTGAAAGTAAAGCAGAATGCGCCCTAAGGCGCATTCTGCATTACTTTCAGCCTGCTTTAAGCTATACTGTGCTATAACATAGAAAATATTCCCTATAATACATATTCATTACTGATTAAATTGGAACTATTTTCTTCAGCGGATGAATAAATCATATCCGCTAAAAGGCGCTTCTATTGGGGAAAGGGTTAAGAAACATTGACAAGAATCGCTAACAGTTTGAATCCTGCTCAGACGTCAAGTAACTCAGTGTTTGATCAGGATCCAAACTGTTTGCAAATGACAATGAACTATGGCTAAGGCAGTGAATGAGTTAAACCATAGCATAACATGAAAACTAAAGCATTCAGCTACCTGAAATATAAAATACTGTATCAATTTAGCAGTTTTATCCAGATTTTAACCCATGTATGCCTAGATATTGCAATGGACTCTTCATATATGCTTGCTGAAAGAGTTCATAATAGATATACAGTGCTTGCCCATACAGCTGAACAGTTCACAGGGTTCCAGATAAGGGGGGTATTTCAAAAACTAAAATCTTTATTTCTGATTTAAACCCTATGGTGTCACTACTCATTAGAATCGTCTCGAAGAGACGATTCTAATGAGTAGTAACATCATAGGATTTTATGCTTAAATAAGTGAGAAAATGTTGGATTTGTGCAGTTTACTCCCTCTTATCTGGAGCCCTGAATTCATATGAAATAGCAAACAGTGCAGACTCTGACAATAAGCTGAGTAAAGGGGCATCTCCCCAGGGTCTGCACTGTTTGCCAATGTCCTCTTTAGTAGACACTAGGCTTAAATGGGTTAATCAGTGCCTCAATACATGCTACTTATTTTATACAAAGATATACAATCCTCAACAAAACAAATTTACAGTGCTCCCTTCCTGTAACAGCCCTCCCAACAAAGATACCCTCTGTACAACAATGCTTGCTGCTGTTCCCCAAATAAGACAATTATGCCAAACTCTTTCACTACTGCAATATCGTCTGCTCATTTGCTTAAAATTGTTGTCTGCTGTTTTTCTAATACATGTACTAACATAATGGCCATTTTTGAAGAACTATAATGACTAGTGACAAACAGTTTGAATCCAGATCAGATGTGGCATCTGATCTGGATTCAAACTGTTTGCACTCTTATGGTACAAAGGACAAGGTTCACGAAGCCTCCAATTTGGCCCTGTAAAAATATAATTTTTCCAAAAAAGATTTTTATCTTTATTTTCTGTTTATTGTCAATATCAGATACTAATACTCCATAATATACGGTACACACAAACGACCCAAAGTCAAGTTTTGACAATTTTATAGTTTCTTGTAAATGAACTGAAAGGCCAAAAATGACAAAACCGCAGATTTTTGCTACAATTCTAGGTATAAATCCTAAAAATAAATTATGAAGGCACGCATGCGACACTTCAAAATTTGGATATGTTACTTCAACTTAAATATTTATTGTGTACTTAAAATATATTTGTGTCGCATTAGTGCCTTCATTGTTTATTTCTATGATTTATACCCTGAATTGTACCAAAAATCTGCCTTTTTGGCCTTTTTTGGCCTCGTGGTCCATTTACA
The DNA here is from genome assembly GCA_922989275.2 of Gari tellinella. Classification (NCBI taxonomy): domain Eukaryota; kingdom Metazoa; phylum Mollusca; class Bivalvia; order Cardiida; family Psammobiidae; genus Gari; species Gari tellinella. The sequence goes on from OV277861.1 coordinate 13,462,626, forward strand.
AGAAACTATAAAGTTATCAAAACTTGAATTTGGGTTGAGCTTTATGTAAGAGAAAATATAGCTAAAACATAAATTGGAAAAAAAAAATTTTTACAGGGCCAAAACAGAGGCTTCGTGAACCTTGTCCTTTTCCGTCACTACAAAAACTCCCTCCGAACAATGCACACACTATTTGTCTCCCATTAGGTGTTGTTGTAGGGACGGAGCACTGTATTGTTTGGTTTTATTGACCTGTCAAAATTTGAATATTCATACGTCACTAAAAGGGTATATCTAGCTTCGGTATAAAGCCGATATTTTCCGTTTTGATTTACGGATAGGAATTGAAGGATATTGTGCATTCTGTGTCGAATTTAAATCAATAATCGAGTTAGGGTAGTTGGTAGCGAGTACGGGTAGATCTACTTGAAAAAGGATGAAAGGTTGTGGGTTCAATCCCCGTTAGGTTTTATTTCTTTTTTTAACCCAATTATTTTTATGGTTTTTTTTAAACAGTTGGTTTACCTGAATTGTTCAACAAAGTGATCTATAATACAAAATGTGCCATAGATAACCTAAACCTCACACTTTGTACACTATTAAAAGTTTTAAATGTATGTAAAATGTGACCCGATGTGGTCTCTCAAACCTAGATAACAAATGCCTTAACTCATTTATCACTGATACCCTGAATGGACTCTTCCAGGCTGCAATTAATTCTAGTCAATGTATGACAACTATATGGCAAACAGTGTATCCCTGGTCAAAGGGTTCATTCAGGAACCATCTGATCGTGGTATTTACTGTTTGTATATGGGACAGGTGTATAGGTACACTCTTCTTGAATTATACATAAATAAAATCCAAATGAATTTCAATCCATTCTTCTTCTCCTTCTTGCAGACTCGAATGCACCAAAAAATAATTTAAAAAAATCCTCCGCTGGGTATCGAACTCATGGCCATACATGTACTAAGTAAAATACTACTGTACTGTCTCGACTACGAAGACATATAGGTATTCAAATCGTATTCTAAATATGAACTTTATGTTTCAACCCTGACCTACCCGTAAAACTAGCGGAAATAATCGATTTTGACCGAAGCTAAATATAGCGTGTTCAACCAGCGTGTAATTATTTAAATTTTGACAGGTTAATAAAACACAACAATACATAAAACCTAGACATGTTCATAGCAAATTGAAAACAATTTCAGATGAACAATGAATAAATATTTGTTATTTTTGAAAAAAATCAAACCAGAATAGCTAGACTTTTAAACTGCACCCAAAAGAAAACAAATATTTGTTTAAACTTAACCTAACATGCCTTATCTGCTCTCATGCTTTAGGATACAATCTTTACGGTATCACAATTTGATATTATCTCTTCACATCTTTTCTGGATGCAACTGTTTGCAGGTATTTGCCAGTCTTTTATGCAGCAATTGTACCAACTGGTTTGGTAACTGAGGTAAAACGAAATTGACTTATTTTCTGCATAAACATAGAATTACTTTACATTCTAAATCAGGTTATGTGTAAAAGGATTAAGTTGAATGACTTACCTGAGGTATAAAGGCCATAATTTGACCTTGGAGAATGTATAATTTACTGGTTGCTAGGAGACCAATCTCACTTGAAGGTCGTCCTGTCAGGCCCATCTTTTTATTTTTACCTAAAACAGATAAAAACAAAAGTGCAAAACTATAACAATATGATTTTTTTGGCAAATGAACAAGGTACTTGAGGTTATTAACCCATTACCCCATAAATATGCCTCTAATTTATTCCTCCACAAAAGAAAATAGTTCAACTTTATACAGTCATGAATATATAGCATAAGAAATGTTTTCTATATCCTAGAAGATGGTAACTTAAAACAGGCTGAAAGTAAAGCAGAATGCGCCTTCAGGTGCATTCTGCTTTACTTTAACCTGTTTTTAGTAGTCATATGTCTTCAAAACTATAAATAGTCTATGGGGTAAGTGGTTAAACTTTTTTGCCTATGAATGAAGAGCTGAACTTCTGTCAATTAACCCTTATCATGCTGAATTGTCGTCTGCTTCAAATATATTGTTTGCAAAACAAATCCAAAATCCAAACTAGTTTTTATGCTTTTGAAACTGAAGAAAAATTAAATATGAGTGGTAAACAGTTTGGATCCAGAACAGATGCCGCAGCAATTTAAAACAGGTGACATTTTAAAGCAGATTAAAAGTAAAGCAGAATTATTTGCAGAATTTCTTTCTTTAAACTTAAAGTCACAACACTGAGTATTGTTGAGACATAAGTACTTCAGTATTTAAATTATTCTCTTCATCTGAAGTTAAATTGTAAGAAATGATGAATAAAATACTGATTTGACCAAGCACAATCCTTGGCACTGCCTACCTAGGAGAGAGTAGACTTCACTGAGTACCCTGGCTGGGTACACCTTGATAGGAGCAACCTCTGGAATAGTCTGGACAAAGATTCCCTCCTCAGCAAGCCGACTCTGGATCAAACTGTCCTCAGCTAAAATCACAACTAAAATAGAAACAAATTAAAGAGAACTATTAACACTTTGCTGGCTATTTGAGACTTGAATGGAATCTGCCAACGATGTTTCGCAAGACATGCTCCATAACTGCGTCTAACAATAAACTCAAGTAGACGATATTACAGTAGGAGAAGAAAAAATTAGTGTTAAACTATTAACCCTTTACTCCATGAATACGCCTTTTTAAGCCTTTAAATATTTTCTATATACTAGCAGGTGATAGTTTAAAGCAAGCTGAAAGTAAAGTAGAATGTGCCTTAAGGCACACTCTGCTTTATTTTCAACATGCTTTTAGAGGTCACCTGTCTTCAATACTAGAAACAAGCTTCGGGGTGTTGGATGAAAATAATTTTTAATTAATTCCTCTAATGAAGAAAACAGTTCAAATTTATACTGTCACAAATAAAAATCATAAGGAGTATTTTCTATATTCTAGCAGATAATAGCTTAAAGCAGGCTGAAAGTAAAGCAGAATGCGCCTTAAGGCGCATTCTGCTTTACTTTCAACCTGCTTTAAGTGGTCACATATCTTCAAAACTAGAAATAGGCTACGAGGTAATGAGTTAAGAGTAAAAGAGTTAATTTCATGAATGCATTACCCTGGACGACTACATCAGGCTTAGGCTCCGTGATCAGTCGTCTGTTCAGTGGATCCAGTTCACCAGGTGAGATAAATTTCTACAAGAGACATAACAATTATGCATCTAACAAACTGGGCATAGTTAAAAACTATTTTCTACAAACATTTTGTTTTTCTTCACCCATTACCCCATAAATTTGCATTTTTAGACCTTTAAATTATTCCTCCGCTGAAGAAAATAGTTCCACTTTTTACAGTCATGAATATGTATCATAAGAGCTATTTTCTAGCAGATTGTAACTTAAAGCAGGCTGAAAGTAAAGCAGAATGCGCCTTAAGGTGCATTCTGCTTTACTTTCAGCCTGCTTTAAGTAGCCATCTAAGATCAAAACTAGAAACAGGCTATGGGGTAATGGGTTAACAACATAAACATGTTGAATCCACACAGAAACAATCAGTTTTTTAAGAATATAGTAAAAACTATATAAAGCAGATACCAGTAGTTGGACAAATAATTTGCAAAAATTCCCTACAATCAGTAATCTGTCTATCATCACTAAATCAATCTGGGTATAATGAGCTGTCAAGTTAGTTGCATGACTTATTATGCACTAATAGGGGTGTAATAATACGGTGAAAACCATATTGCAGTTTATTGCAATATATTGTGGCAACTTGTGAGTACAAATATTTGATAGAAATTAGCCTTGAAAACTTATTAATTGCATTGAAAGGATAAAAGGAATGCTTTAAATACTAGGGAGGGACCAAATTTACATAGATATTTGCTGTGAATGTTATAATTGTCACAGCATTACATTCAAATTAACAGGGCATCCCCTTTCGGAAGTGCTCAAATAATATATAGAATATTGCAATGCAGATAAACCCCAGTGTTGTGCCTAGGTCCAAATTTTTTGGGGACACGGTGGCGCGCTGTCAAAATTTATGGGGGACATTTGAAATTTTTGAGGGACACACTAAAAAAACCTTTAAAACACGATATACCTACCTTTTAATTAGAATACTGTTTTTACAGCTTACGGTCTTTAACTGTCATGACTGTCTCTGTAAGACTGTACAGCTAGGGAAGATTCTCCGATCGGAAGACAGTCGCTGTATCTCGTATCGTAGAGTCGCTGTTTACACGACGGGCAATTTGATTTTTGTCTTTTTTAAACATGTTGAAGCGAGTGTCTTGGTTCAGATGATGTTGAAGGAGTATCCTCAACACTTTGTTTAAACGAAGCATCGTCTGCTAGTTATCTATTTTAATCGGAAAGAAAATCCGTCAAGCGCATCGTTCCGACGCCATTATCACAAAGCGGAACCAGACTGGTTTACATACCGATTCTATATGCCGATATTCTTCACGTATATTATACGCGCACAGTCTATTTTCAATACTAAGATTAATCTCCAATTGTGATCTCTCTATTCTCCGGAATTGAATCGGAATGGAGCAGAAACTAGTAGAAATTGCCGAAAATGCGATTTTTTTACGGCGCGCCCATACGCCCGCGCAAGGCGAGTTTTTAAGGGACAATCGTGAAAAAAATGCGGGATTCCCGCAATGCCGCGGCCTAGGCACAACACTGTAAACCCTGTTGCAATTCGTATTGCGAAGCTAAGAGCATTTTGCAATATAGCAACATATAGCCTAATTGTTACATCCCTATGCACTCACTGTAGTAAGCATGACTATTTACAACATCATCAAGGCTCAAGATAAGAATGAGTAATCTTAGCAAATCCAACATTTTCCCAATCATTTTAGCACCAAATCCTACAGTGTCACTACTCGTTAGAATCGTCTCTTTGAGACGATTCTAATGAGTAGTGACACCATAGGATTTAAAGCAGAAACAAAGATTTTAGTTTTTGAAATCCTCCCCTTATCTGGCGCCCTGTCATCATCCAAGTAAAGGAACAACATACCTCATCAATAAGGCGAGATAGGATATATAAAGACTGGGACCACATCTGGGGCAGCTTTCCAATAGGCAGTCTCTTCTGACTGTTTGGCTCTTGTATTTCATTCTCAACCTGGTGTGGTAAAACAACAACAAATAGCAAACAGCTTACTGAATCTTTTCATGGACTCATCTGTTAAGGACATTAAGCCAGTCCATTCACTGATTCACCCCCATTGTATTCACTAGGTGTCAAAATACAGGTAGATCATGACAAAATTGTGGAGGCAACGGTTCAGCTATCTGAAGCTTTGAATAGAGGCCCTTACATAATAGATCTCAATAGGCTTTTTCAATGGGTTTTACTAACCAAGCTATCAAATATTAGGTGCGGGCCTCACATGAGACGCCTGAATGATTCCTTGCCTAGACGCTAGCCGAGTAAGTGCATGGGCTCCATGCTTTGACTCAAACTTTCTTAGATACAAGGTGTTACCACCCAAGCTTGGTCATGTAATGTCTTTAACCCATTACCCCATAGCCTGTTTCTAGTTTTGAAATCAGGTGACCACTTAAACCAGGTTGAAAGTAAAGCAGAATGCTCCTTAAGGCGCATTCTGCTTTACTTTCAGCCTGTTTTAAGCTATCATCTGCTAGGATAAAGAAATAATTTTTTCTAATTGTACACAATCATAACTTGATAAATTGAAACTCTTTTCTCTTGTGGAGAAATAAATTAGAGGCGTAAAAAGGTGTATTTATGGGGTAATGGGTTAACTGGTAAATGATTTGTTTACATCCACTTTCATGGGGTTTGTTTTCACACTAATTAAAAGCATTACAAACAGGGTAGACCCTGATCAGAGTGAAGGAGCCAACTGTTCTGGTTCTACACTATTTGCAAATAATGGATATACTCATTAACTGTTATTGTTGTTCATTGAAGGCTTGCCTGGGTCAAGTGCTCAAAAAGTACAATAACCGTGAGGTGTTTTCTTTGATATGCAAGTTATGTTAACCCTTAGCCTGCCACTCACGACTATAGCTCCATATGCAAACAGCTTGGATCCGGATGAGACGCCGAGTAACTCGGCGTCTCATCCGGATCCAAGCTGTTTGACACTCGGACAACATTTTCAGCAATTTTAAGCAATTTTGAAGCACTTTGAAACTTGAAGCAGACGAGAAATATAGCAGACGACAATTTATTTGGCGGGCTAAGGGTTAATAGAAAACAATTGAGAGTTGATTATATTACGATAATAAGGTCAGAGTAAAGCCTAGCAGAATATTTAATATTGGTACCCCAACAGTGCAGCAATGTTTCAATATATCTAGTATGGTTAGTGCCGTCAGTGTTTTAGACATAGCAGAAAGCCACAATGGCGCCCACAAATTGTTGAAACGGAATCTATCAGAAATGATTCAAAAACCACACTAGGATGGGAATGTAAGGATAATGCATCACATATTTCTCATTTATTTGTAAACTGCATTAAATCTTTAAACGAGGAATCACTAGTTCCATGTAATTCAATTAGACATACGTTTGATAAGATTGACATAAGGAACTTTAATATGTCAGAGTATTGAAGAGTATTGAACGCTGCACAATACAAATTTGGCCCTATCTGAGACCCGATTTAACCAATACACTGCTTTACAAGATATTTCCAGGTTGAACCAGTCAATGTCAGTTATGACAGGTTATGCTGAACTTGTTTCTCTGAATGTGTTATTCTCCACCCACCTTGTCCTGGGGAACTGTATACATCTCGGGCATTATTGGAGTGCCGTCTTCAGTTTTTAACACCACCTCCCCCAGCAACTTCTTGTACTTTTCCACCTAAAGAAAACAGAGTACATACAGGATGACTCCAATATGGAAATGGTAGGTAGACTATAGTTCCACTATTACTATCACTGTAATAAACTCTCATGAAGACCAACAACCAATCAGCAGCTTTATCCTGTATTAATTCTTTCAACACCATGGACCTGTTTAAGAATATACTCATTACATTTGCAAACAGTGAAGACCTAGATCAGAGGGCTCCTACAGGAGCCCTCTGATCTGGGTCAACACTGTTTGCTAATTTAGACCAGTATTTATTAAACTACCCAGAATTTTAAATTAGACTGGTTCATGTTTTGGTAACCTAAATGATCCACAAGGGAACATTATAAGCCACAAGAGTTACTTAGTGTTGAAAGAGTTTAAGTTCAATTAATACAGCAGAAATTGTAAAATTCGCTGAAACAGCGACTTTGGATAAACTTCACAAAACGCAGGAACTGTATACAACCCATTACCCCAAAGCCTATTTCTGAAATTGAAAATAGATGACCACTTAAAGCAGGTTGAAAGTAAAGCAGAATTCTGCTTTACTTTCAGCCTGCTTTAAGCTACCATCTGCTAGAATGTAGAATGGATTTCTTTCATACATCTTCATTACTGTACAAATAAAAACTATTTTCTTACGCGGAGGAATAAATTTAAGGTGTAACGAGAGCACCGCAAACGGGTGCTGGACGCTCGACTTTCATATACTTGAGACGGCTATATTTTTCAAACTTAAAGAATGTGTATGGGTGTTTAATGCCCTATTGATCATAGAAGTTTGTAAGTAACAACAACTTAAACATACTTGGACAGTCTACATTCCACTTAAAGTAAACTATAAGTCAAAAGAAGGACAATATTTTTGCCTGCTTTACCTGCCTTGTTGTAATGCGTTGCCCATTTGAAACTAAACAAGTATTCAAATATATTTGAAGTTTGAAATTAATAACTTTCTACGGTTACTGAATAATTTCATATACAAATTCTTAGTCAAACAAGGGCAATAACTCCTATGGATATCTGCTGTGTTGAAAGGTGATGCCCTTTTGAAACTGAACAAGTATTCAAAGTTTCAAGTTAATACCTATGGTAATTATTGAGAAATTTCAATTTACAAGTTTTATGTAAATAAAAACAAGGGCTATAACTCTGGAATGGCACATCCCTGGTCACCTTTCTTGTTTGAATGAGTTGCCCTTTTGTTATAACACAAGTATTTAAAGTTTCAAGTTAAAACCTTTGACAGTTATTAAGATATTTCAATTTACAAGTTTTAAGTAAATAAACCAAGGGCAATTACTCTGGAATCACAAATCACAGAGTAACCTACCTTGTTGTAATGAGTTGTCCTTTTGATACTTAACAGGTATTTAAAGTTTCAAGTTAATATCTTTCATATGTATTTAGATATGTTAATTTACAATTTTTAAGTGAATAAAACATGGACAATAACTCTGAAATGACAAATCCCAGGGTTACCTGCCTTGTTGTAATGAGTTGCCCTTATGATACTAAACAAGTATTCAAAGTTTCAAATGGATACCTTTGATAGTTATTGAGATATAATAATTTATAATTTTTAAGTAAATAAAACAGGGGCAATAACTCTGAAATGACAAATCCCAGGGTTACCTGCCCTGTTGTAATGAGTTGCTCTTTTGATACTTAACAACTATTCAAAGTTTCAAATAGATACCCCTGATAGCTATTGAGATATGTTAATTTACAATATTTAAGTAAATAAAACAAGGGCAATAACTCTGAAATGACAAATCCCAGGGTTACCTGCCTTTTTGTAATTAGTTGCCCTTTTGATACTAAACAAGTATTCAAAGTTTCAAATGGATACCTTTGATAGTTATTGAGATATGTTAATTTATAATTTTTAAGTAAATAAGACAGGGGCAATAACTCTGTAATGACAAATCCCAGGGTTATCTGCCTTGTTGTAATGAGTTGCCCTTTTGATACTGAAAAACTATTCAAAGTTTCAAATGGATACCTTTGATAGTTATTGAGATATGTTAATTTATAGTTTTTAAGTAAATAAAACAAGGGCAATAACTCTGAAATGACAAATCCCAGGGTTACCTGCCTTGATGTAATGAGTTGCCCTTTAAATACTGAACAACTATTCCAAGTTTCAAATGGATACCTTTGATAGTTATTGAGAAATGGACTCTTACAAAAACCTTAAGCAAAAAACTTAACCGACGCAGACGCTGACGCAGACGCAGACGCTGACGCAGAGGCAGATGCAGACGACAGGGTGACGACAATAGCTCGACTTTTTGAAAAAGTCGAGCTAAAAAGGCGTATTTATGGGGTAATGGGATAATCCCATACCTGTTCAGTGTTGCCGCTGTATAGACCATCCAGTATGAAGTAAGCAAAGAAGACAGGCCAGTGACACTCTATCTTCTCAAAGGCCAGAAGCTCCCAGGGCTCATAGTGGAGTCTATTGGGGTCTTCCCTCGCTGTTTTATGACCATCTCGTTGAAAACGCTTACAACCAAATTTACCCTAGAAACAAAATGGTGAAAAACTACAACCATCTATAAAAGAGTTTTAAAAAAATATATATCTCATTGCAATGAAGAAGTAATAATGAAATTACAGTATTAGACTTGATTTTGACGCAGCCTAGCAACAGGGCTGCCATTTCTCCTGATTACAGAAATCTTCACATTTTTTCTAAATTTCTCCGGACCTACAGATTTTTCCTGAAATCTTCAGATTTCTGTTCTTACTTTTTAAAATTTGAAATTTTATGTGAGTTTTACTCTGGAAACAGTGATATGGGTCTCAAACAGTTTAGATCCAGATAAGATGCTGCGTTCTGCGACGTCTGGTTCCAACCTGTTTGCATAATTATATTAGTGTTATACAGCCCGGCAACGAATGAGTTAAATGTCCGATTCCTAATACAGCGATTGAAAATTTGGAAATCTTTGGGGTTTTATGAGCCCACTTATGGTAGTCATGTAGCAAGTTTTATAAAATTCCTACCAGCAGTTGCACAGCAGTCAGGACAAGAAAACTTAATAACATTAGAGTTTGAAGCTGCTGCCTCTTCTGGAAAACAAAACCTTAGTCTCACTTTTGCTCCTTTATCGTAGCAAGAAATATAATGTTTGAAACATTTGCAAACAACTTAACCATACAAAATCAAAAATTTGTATCAAAAGTTTCATTTAAAAATAAAGATATAACTGTAAAATCATTATCAAATATATACATTTCTACTTCAGACATTGTAATGCAGACAGCTCCTTTCTGCATTATTTCATCCAAACTAAGATGATCATGGTTTCACTGCTAGCATGCAGATATTAAATTACTGACTACCAGGACTATTCCAGTTTTCAAATAAGATTTTTGTTAACTTAACAGGGTTGTTTTTACAATTGTTTGACAACTGACAAAACAGTGTAGACCCTGATCAGATGTTTTATATTGGAACCCTTTGATCAGGGTTCATACTGTTTGAAAAAGGCTGGAAAGCATGTAGAATAAATGTTTTGGTATCAAAATATTTGTTTAGTTTGAAAGATTTTTGTTTTCATTAGTTCCCTTGTATTGCTTTTATGCTGCGTTTACACTCAGCCACGATAGCTACGATGTCCACGATTGGGAAAAATCGCAGAGCTTCACGATTTATTTATTTTTCTACGCTATATCAAGCTTTCTTACGCTCTCTGCACGTCTTGATACCTCCTGTAGCGGTTTGTTACGAACCAAACGAGATTCTTATGAAGACCTGCCACGATGTCACCACGTTCTCTCAAGCTCTATTACGGTAACCACGAAACACTATCATGTTTTATCACGTTCTGTTAAGATCTATCACGATAAAACGTTCTGTTAAGCTCTCCTGCGATTTATGGCCACGATTTCCCCAAGAGCAATGCGTTTTGAGCACGACTGGGGTATGAAAGGAGGCATGGACCATCCACTCATTCTCTGGATGCTGGTGTCAAACTCAAAGTGCTTGGTGGGAAGCTTCATCCTATCAGGAACACCAACAACAACCTCATTATATTAATTCTATCCAACTGTCCACTTATATGTAATTTTTAGGAAAATAAGCAGACGACAATTTTAAGCAGACAAAATTGCTGCAGTGAAAGCGCTTGAAACACGGTCTTTGTCTTGTTTATAGGAAACTGAGGTAAGTACAGTTGTAAAGAATGATTCACTGTTGGAAGGGTCGTTGTAGGGAGGGAGCACTATAACTTAATAATACAAACTTAAAGAATCGCCTTTTAATGTTAACAAAGATCCCCTACATTTGGGCTCCACAATTCGTTGCGTTCTGTTAAGTTCTATTAAGCTCTGTTGAGCTGTACTACGCCCTAATAAGATTCCCACGTTCTCTCACGCTCTCTCAAGATATTAAACCAATCGGGGCCATCGTGGCAAAATTTTTGACCGTCACAAATTTGGCCACGATTCCTGCGCTCTCCGCGATTCCTCCAAGCCCCCTCACGATCACCACGATTCAATCCCACCACACCCTACGCTCACCACGATTCTGTCAATCGTGAACATCGCAGCAATCGTGGCTGAGTGTAAACGCAGCATTACTGAAGTGTAAGTCTCACAGGGCTCCAGATAAGGGGGAGTAAACTGAGCAAAACCAACATTTTCTCACTTATTTTAGCACCAAATTCTATGGTGTTACTACTCATTAGAATCGTCTCTTTGAGACGATTCTAATGAGTAGTGACACCATAGGGTTTAAAGGAGAAATAAAGATTTTAGTTTTTGAAATACTCTCCTTATCTGGAGCCCTGGTCTCTGCTAAGTTTAATTCGGTAAAAGGTTTTTGGTTCACATGAACCAGTCCTGTCTTTCCAGACCCTGCATACTTACCATTAACTTTAACTCAATGTCATCTCTAGTTTTATTAATAATATCTATATCATCAACAGCAAAGGCTGGGAAACTGATCACAGATATCAAGGCTGCATCGATTTCCTGAAAGTATTCATTAAATAACTGATCTCTGTATAACAAACCTCTATTGATCTGAACACAATGACAAGGACTGTTTTAAATGTTGAACTCCTTTATATTTTATGACCCTTAACCCTTTCCCCACTAGGAGCGTCTTTTAGCACATTCAGTTTATACCTCCGCTGAAGAAAACAGTTTCACTGCATACAGTCATGAATATGTATCATTAGTAATAAATCTTTATTCTAGCAGATGGTAGCTAAAAGCAGGCTGAAATTAAAGCAGAATGTGCCTAAAGGCATTCTGCTTTACTTTCAACCTGCTTTAAGTAGTCATCTATCTTCTAAACTAGAAACAGTCATGGGGTAACGGGTTAAGACAACACATTAAAATCATTTCAGAGAGATGTTTTGATCAGTAGTTAGGACATATACAGGGTTTGGAAGGAAAATTTGTTGAATGTTTTATATTCATTTTGCTTATCTAGAGCTCTGAAATAAATATGTGCATGGTCTTTCAAAGAAACAAGTTACATCCTTGTTCCCTGTAGCAGTTGAAAGGGTGATGGATGGATAAAAAGTTTTTAACAGCCTATATATAGACAAAATTAACCCCTCCACTGCCTTACCCCGAGTACAATGGTATAATGTGGCGCCTGATCAGGATTCAAACTGTTTGACACTCATTTCAATATTACTTAATTCAAAACAGTAAATTTTAAATTTGAGAAATAAAAGCAGACAACAATTATTTAAAATGAGAATTGTTGCCTAGCTCAGGGGCTGACTAAATACACCCCATCGCACATATGACATACATAATGCACGAAACCATTATCTCTCCTTGTAAATGTAAAAGAATTTCTTCATGCATATCTGTACATGGTACTCTATCAACGTTTGTAGTTTTGTCCAAATCCAATAACCTATAATCATTAATGCATGAAACATTAAAGCGGAAAAGAAAAATATTTCTTCATGCATATCTGTAGATGGTACTCTATATAATTAATGATGTCATGCAGTTAAGGTAAAGTTAAGTTGAAAGAACAGTTGGATGATCACATGTTTGACTGTAATTCAATATTGTAGGAGTGTACCGGTAGGTTACCTTGGAGCTGGATTCTCTGGGCAGCATGGAGTGTAGGATGGCCTGACACTGCTGGGCCTCATCAGGCAGAGAGTGGATGATAGATGCAGGGCCTCCTCGGGCACCAAATAAGTCCAGCTCATTGATAGCTTCTAGTGCAGCCTAAAACATAAAGTCAATCTTCAGTTTGGCAGGTACTTAACCCACTACCCCATAAATACGCCTTTTTACACCTTCTATTTATTTCTCCACTGAAGAAAATATTTCCAATTCATACAGTTTTAAATATGTATGATAAGAAATAGTTTCTATATTCTAGCAGATGGTAGCTTAAAGCAGACTGAAAGTAAAGCAGAATGCGCATTAAAGCGCATTCTGCTTTACTTTCAACCTGCTTTAAGTGGAACATATTTTCTAAATTAGAAACAGGATATGGGGTAATGGGTTAAATAGTGACAGGTGTAGGCTTCCAGACCAGCCTAAATATGTAATACAAACTCGTGAATAGAGCCACTTAAATTGTCCTGGTTTAAAAGTATATAAGACAGGTGTTGGCCCATTCATAGCTTCTAGAGCAGTCTAATTATACCATGCAATTATCAACACTGTAACAGTTATTTAACCCTTTACCTTATAGAATTGCCTTTTAGCGGATTCCGTTTAATCCTCCGCTGAAGAAAATAATTCCAATCTATACAGTCATGAATATGTATCAGAAGGAATGTTTTCTTAATTCTAGCAGGTGGTACCTTAAAGCAGGCTGAAAGTAATGCAGAATGCGCCTTAGGGCGCATTCTGCTTTACTCTCAACCTGCTTTAAGTAGTCACCTTTTTTTCAAAACTAGAAACAGGTTATGGGATAAAGTGTTAAACACTAGAATCATCTGCAGATATAACATTGCCTAAACTCATTTAACACTTAAAACTATAATGACACCTTACCGCCATCCTTCACATAAGCACCATATGATGCCTTTACCCATTCCTCCACATATGGCACATAAACACCAACACTAAATATTCATTGATGGTATTGAACATAGATGGTGCTGGTAGCTAAATTAAAGCACAACCAAAGTAGGAAATGAGCTTTCTGCTTTTACTGTCAGCTTTCTTTAAGCAAACATCTGCATTGGATTTAAGAAGTTGGCTAGTTTGGCTATGAATGAATGAGTGAATGAATGAATGGTGTTTTACGGCCCCTCGGCACTGATGCCAGATGGTAATTTGGCTATGGAGGAAAGGATAAATAAGCCTACCATTGTGTGACAAATGGGATATTTACATGTTGTAGTTGTCACAGTATTCCTACCTTAGCCATCCCAATAGAGCTGGAATTCAATTCAGGCAAACCATGATTAGTTTTGTCTCCCCTCTCCCATATACCATAATCCTGAAATAGAGTATGTAACATGTGAATAATAAGATTTGAGTGTAACAACTAATTGGAAACTTTCTAGTGGCATATTGTCATTAACTCTTTGAACCCTAGTCACGCATATATGCGTCATTTGCAAACAGCGTACCTGTAAAGAGTACACTTGTCCTATGCAAACAGTGTATACCCTGATCAGAGGGCTCCTCCTCTGATCAGGGTCTACACTGTTTGTCATTTTGACATTTATTGTAAAAATAGTCAAAAATGGACTAGACTAAATTGAAAACTAGAATTGTCCATTTGAGGTTTCAGGGAGGAAAGGGTTAAGCCATTCTATGCTAAATTTTTCATATGAAATACCAGTACTCCACTTTTGAAAAATGACATGTATAACATGTCAATTTTAGAGGTGTTTTCAGAAAATATTTTTTAAAATAATGAAACAAACAGTGCAGATTCTGATCAGAGGGCTCTTGGTGGGATTCTCCACATTACACATCATATAACCCCCTGTTCACTATTTATTCTTTATTTGTGCAGCACCTAAAGCATATTATCTCATATGTGATATAAAAAATTTGTGATGTATGAATGTATTTTATAATACACTTTGTAGAATTTTACTATATTAACTTGATAATGTATTTTTTTTACAGCCTGTTAGTTAAATTTTATTAAATTGTTAAGAAACTTATGTTAATATGTCGGTAAATAGCTTTTAGCTAATGTTATATATGTTGTGAAAACACCCGACTATAAATAAAGTTTCTTGTATCTTGTATTACATCTGCCAAGCATGAACATTCGCTGAATGTCAGTTTAACCCTTTTTCCATTGATAAGTCTTTTTACTTATTCTCAATACGAAGAAATAAGCTAATGGGTGGGTAAAGGGTTAAAAAATTTAAACACACAAGACTGTAATATTCAGAGACTTTGAGGTAGTAACAATGACTTACTGGAGTTCTGTAAGCTGTCTCTATGTAGAAAACCATGTTTTGTATAAATGCCACTTCATCCAGAGTATACACAATCTGAAGACCTGCATAAAACATATATAAATGTACTTAACAAAAAGCATTGCCATTATGTAAATATTGCTTGCCTTTTTCATCCACTTATCCTACACATATTATCAGGGCTCCAGATAAAGCGAGTATTTCAAAATCTAAAATCTTTATTTATACATTAAACTCTATAGCACTCATTAGAATCGTTAGTTACCAATTGTAGGCAAAGTTCTTTGATTACAGAATATGTAGGAAAATATCTACTTTTCAAAGCAGGAAAATGGGGTCAAATCCAAACAACTAAAAACAATATGTGTTTGTGAAACACTATGCCCCCTGATTTGACTATGACCTCTAAATGACCTTGACTTTGTTTTAACAAGATCCAACTTGTACTGAACTCAAAAGCTTCTTGAGTTGAATAAACATGTAAAATATGAAGTCTCTATCATATATAGTTCCAGAGTCATGGACTCATGGCCAATGTTTAATTTATTCTATTTGACTCTAAATGACCTCAAGTGACCTTTGTCTGACATTATCTAATTTGTACTGAGCTCAAGAGCTTCCTGAGTTGAGTACACATGTCAAATATGATATCTAGACCACATGTAGTTTAAGAGTTATGGCCAATGTTAAATTAATTATATTTGATTTATAAATGACCTTGACCTTTATCGGACATGAACCAAGTTGTACAAAGCTTAAGAGTTTCTTAAGTTGAGTACACATGCCAAATATAGTCTCTGTCACATGCACTTCCAAAGTTATGGCCAATGATAAAGTCAACCTATTTTACCTCTAAATGACCTTGCCCTTTGTCTGACATGACCATATTTGTACTTAACTCTAGAGTTTCTTGAAGTAAGTACACATACAAAATATAAAGTATCTTATGTTGTTCTAAAGTTATGGCCAAAATTAAAGTTGTGGACAGATAAACAAACAGACGGACGGACCAAAAGCAATATGCCCTCAACTAAATTGTGCTGGCAATAAAAAACATCACGGTCTTATGACTATGCAAACAAACATTATAGTTGTAGATCAATTATGAAATAATAGGGTTCTAACCTGAAGCTGTCATCTGTGCCAGAATCAGGAGATACAGAGAAGTGGCGTCCATCTGAAGATGACCCCACTCCGAGTCACCCACCACTGGCTTGCCTGTCTTACTGCTATACTTGGCATGGAAGCAGTCTTTGGGACTCTGAGTGTGTTTGAACTTCTCAAGTTTGTCATTCTGCAGCATCATGCTGCATAGCAAACCCCGCATGAGTTTTACCACACTCTGAAATTAGACCAATATATAAGTATGCACTCTTTCTTGAACTCTTTGCATGTTAGCGGCAAAACCTTGAATACTGTAACGTGAAAACCGAGAGACCCAGCAACAACAAACCCTGTACCAAACTTGTTTTCTAATCCTTATATTTATATGTGAAATTGTATGTATTGTAAGTCATGACTGTATCTATTTTGAAATAAAGTACTGTTTAAACTAACAAACCCTGTCGGTGCAAAGCTTAAGCTCACAACAAGAGATGTTTGTTGCGCTATATATATTCACTCATTTAGGAGCTTTCTGTTTTACATTCAACTTGCTTTAAGCAGCCACCTACGTTAAACACCTGATAATTAACACAATTTAGTGGTCCTAAAATAGGGTTTTTACAGTATTTTATTCAGTGGAGGAAAAAGGTAAATGCGTTAAAAGGCGCTTCTATGGGGAAAAGGGTTAAACAGTAATCTGCTGTTAGAGATCACTTACAGGCTATGTTACTTAACCCTTTACCTCATAGCCTGTTTCTAGTTTTGAAGACAGGTGACCACTTAAAGCAGGTTGAAAGTAAAGCAGAATGTGCCTTAAGGCACATTCTGCTTTACTTTCAGCCTGCTTTAAGCTAAAATCTGCTAGGATATAAAAATGGTAATTGTTCATGAGGGTATAAATTGGAACTATTTTCTTCAGCGGAGGAATAAATTCAATACGCTAAAAGTCGCTTCTATGAGGGAAAGCATTCAGTGAGTGTACAAGATACAATTTTTCTTTTCTTTTCTGTGTATACATCTACCTGTTCTAACTCGTAGGCTTTTGCCAGATCTTCATCCAAGTCTGCTGTCTTCCTATATGACAGAGATAGGCCCCATACAGACAAAATAGAGTAGACATTGTCTCGTACCCAAGCATGACTGTTGTTTTCAGAAGCTGGGAAAAGACCAGTCATAGGATTCTGCAATGTAAATAAATGTTTAAGCAATCCTTGGTTAGTGATGTTATGACTTGTTGACTGATCATAATACAAATAAGCATGTGATTTAGTGGTTCGATTGATCACTGGCACAGTATGCCAGAGACCCTGTGTTTGAGTTGTGGTCCAGCCACAATTTTCATCAGTCCCTTGTTTCACTTGCAGGATGGACTTGCACCTTCAGTACTTATGCAGGACATTAAACCTTAGCAGAAACAACAACAACAGCAGGGTGGACTTGAGCCTCTCAGACCGTGAGACTGGAGCCCCCCCAACACCCCAGTCTGATTTTGTGGAGGCAGACAAGTGGGCCCCTTGGTCAGATTGCAATCTAAGTGAGCAGACAGGACAATCAGTATATTCACTGTCAGTTTGCAAACAGATTTGTTTGTCAAAGATTTATAGCTTTCCATTGAGACTGACCCAAAATGTAAATCTTCACTTTTAAAACTTCTTCCGAATCATTGGTGGTGACAAGTAGCTTGAGTGTTAAGCAGAAATCTACAAAATGTTTTTCCTGCTTTACTCGTTGCACAAGATTTGATCTATATTTGGATGCCATTATCATTCCATTCCATTATTTTTGATCCAGTGTAACTCAAGAACAATGTTTGCGAAATGTCCTCAGATTATAGCGCCACCAGGCAGACGTGAACATGTCAGGGAAGCGAAAAGTTCAGGTAGCCCATCATCATTTAAATGGCGGGTGCCAAGGTAGCTGTGCCAGTCTTATCGAATGCGGGTCAACTCGGCCTAAAACCAACTCGGCCTGGTCCAACTCGGCCAGAAATTATGATCCAACTCGGCCAGAAAAAATTGTTTCAATAAATTTCTATGGGAAAGTTAGTGATATGAATAACGTTTATCAAGCTTTTTATTAAGACTAATGAAATAATTTTCATTAAATATATGGTTGTTGTTATGTCTCCATGTTGAAATACGAAAATTTGAGTCATAGTACTGTAATAGTAGTTGTAGCTAATGTACATGTATAAGAGTAGTAGAACTAGATCTTATTTTTGATAGCTGTAATATGTTAGTGTGACGACAGTTTGTACCCATCTCAAACGTAAGTGTCAAAGCAATTAGCGAACGTTCGAGGGCAATAAAGAATGTCCACGGTTAACAGGTGTTAATTTGCGTTGTTATTTTGCATATTGTTTGACGAGTTTCTTTGAATCAGGGATAATCTATACTAAAGATATAGTATCCCTGTTTGAACGTTGCTGATTAATTACGGATTATATAATGAAGAAACCTAAAAACTGGGACGCACTACGCTACCGCTGCACTTTTTCATATCATTTGCTCTTTTCAAACATTAATTTGTCTAATTTTGTAAAAATTACTCTCAAATAGTGTAGACCCTGATCAGACTTCTACATCACGAACAGTCTGATCAGTGTCTACAATGTTTGCTTATGCTTGTGTGTCCTAATATTTAGGTTTCTTATGTTTCTTAGGATAAATTACGGTTAACACCAGAGAACATGTGATAGTTAATATAAATCATTGGTTAATACTAATTATTGTGATATTCCATGACTATTTATTATAATATAGAATATGCAAATTATCTTGCCGACATTAAATTCATCTTATTCTTATTTGTGTTCACAATAGCGGGGTCCACGTTCCCATCTTCGATGCCAAAACTTCGAATAAAGAATATATGGTTCAACATTAGGAAGCATTTCAGTACATGAAGTTCAATAACTTTTTTTTTACATGTATATAAATTATATACTCTTTATTCGAAGTGTGTAAGCCTAAGATTAACAAATATTATTCACCCATATAAATTTATTTTCAGCAATAATAATTTATAAAAATCGGCCGAGTTGGACCAGGCCGAGTTGGTTTTTGGCCGAGTTGGACCGTGGCCGAGTTGGTTTTTGGCCGAGTTGACCCGATACCGTCTTATCAATGAACCCTTGTGACGGCATGCTAATTTTGTGACAGGTGCCGTCTCAGTGTCTCATTGCAGTAGCTAGGTCTACATCTATTTGGGGAGGAAAATTATTGTTGCCGAATTCACATATTGACTCAGAGGGTAAGCGAACCTGTAGCAGGATTGAGTGTGGTCGGGAACAGGTACTTGGTTGATAAGTCCCGGACCAGGTGGCTCTATAGCTCAGTGGTTAGAGTGCTGGCATGGTATGCCAGAGATCTGGTTTTGAGTCCCGGTCGGGCCACTTTTTTTCACCAGTCCTGTTACATATGGCGCCCAATGTTTATCGGACCGTGTACATGCTCTGATTCCTTGTATGAATCGGGGCAAACTCATAGGGGAAAAGGGAGAGTAGTGTAGCGCCCGCTGCAGGATCGAGTGTAGTCGGTACAGGTATTCAGTGGATAATCAATAAGTCCCGGACCGGGTGGCTCAGTAGCTCAGTGGATAGAGTGCTGGCACGGTATGCCAGAGACCCTGGGTTCGAGTCCCCGCGGTCGGGCCACATTTTTTTCACCAGTCCTGTTACAAACCATCCCTGGTTCAAGTCCCGATCTGACTGCACATTTTTCTCACCAAGTTACATTGGCGCAAAACGTAACTTACATCCAGGATTATTATATGGGGGACATTCAATGTCCCTAATAATATGAAACAAGTACACAAACAATAAAAAGAAACTTGTGAAATATGAGATATTTCTTTACGCGATACGGTAGCTCAATCACCCGTAAGCAGTCTCGCACTGGCTATAGGATTCTGAATCTGACAGGGGGTAGGCCGATTTTTTGGGACACTAAATTTTAGACTAAAAATAGACAGGTCTGCAATCCGTACCTGGTGTTTCAGAATCGTTTTATTTACAAGACGTTGGAAATAATCCAATCGAACACCAGAGTTACTTCTGTTCCTCATTTTTCTTTGATGTTTAGTGCACGTCTGATTAATACTTTACACCATGAAGTATTTTACGCATCTCTCTCAGAACTCATATTTATTTTCATCTTCAGGTCATTTTGGCATTGACAATGTCAAGGTCACTTTTTGCAATCTAGCATTAGTTTCGTATTTAAAGTTTGAAACCTATCTACATTCTCGTTCTTTTCTATTCTATCAAATGAGTTAAAATAAGGCTTAAATTATTTCAGCAATATCTATTTTATAGAGTTTGTGTAATTATTGGTTACGTAACTTCAGCTCAGGAAACCGGTGACTTCGTATGAAACGAAGGACATTTCGTTCTATTTGATAATATCTGAAAATGTGAGTGAAAATATCCCTTAAATTCAACACTCTACGTACATTTTATGATAAAGCATATGTTTTAACTATTTCATGGCTTGATAGTTGCTTAAGTGTACATAAAACACTTACGATCTCATTAAACATATTTGTCATGGGATTTCGCGAATAAAAACTTTAATTGTAGCCAGTTGTCAAATGAGATTCAGTCTTTCGACTCTGGTAATTTCTCCCCTTTTAATACAAGTGACACAATTGTAAAATTATTTTACCAATGCACCTGTAGAATTTAATACCTTTTTGTGTAAAATAATTTTGACAGGTGTGACCTTGAATATTATTAGCTCATGAATGGAGTTTGGTTATTTCAGAGACCATGTATACTAGAGAGTAGAGATACACGGCTCCGTTAATTTCCATCTATCCCCATAAAACAGGTGTCCGTTGAAAGCAGTGACGTATGCGGTCACATAACCTTGCTTTCACCAGTGCAGTTGTCTTGTCTTGTCTTGTCTTTCAGCCATACGGCTATATATCCTCACTGGTATCTTCTTTTATCTCTGGTATAACTACAATATTATTTACTCGCGGTACTTTAGTGGGTTAGTGCGCATGCACTCAGTTTGTTTGACTAACTGTGGCAAAACGTTCAGATGTTGCCACAAACTCCTCAAGGATAAACTGAATAGATCCTCTCCACTCTCTCAGCTCGTCATCTGGCTTGATATCAAGTAGGGTATTCAAGTCCAGATCTGGTATTCCGCACCAATTTATTAGTTTCCCTCGTAGCCTCTCTCTTTGGATGGTATACTTATTGCAGTGAAGCAGATAATGGCTGACCGTCTCTGGCACTCCGCACTCCTGACAGTTGTCGTCATCATTTACACCTATCTTATTGAGGTAGCCATTTAGTCTCGCATATCCCGTTCTCAGTTGGGAAATAACACATTCCTCAGCAGGAGCGATAGCCACGGTACGTGGGCAATATCCTACAACAGCCCTGTGCTGGTAAAGATGCCTGCCGGTGTCTGACAAGTCCCATCTGTCCTGCCATCTTTTTTCCCCATGATTTCTTGCTGCCTTCTTGACTTCCCCGAGGGTGATAATAGCTGGTAATTCTTGCTCTCCTTTCTCTCTTGCTTCTTTGGCTGCTTCTTTCGCCATCCTGTCCGCCAGCTCGTTCCCTATTATATCTGCATGACCAGGCGTCCAGGACAGCACCAGCTCTATACCTCTTTCGCTCAGTCGCTGCATGTCTACCTTTATATCACCAACTGTATTTTTATGCTCTTTCACCTCCCATCCTAGAGTTAAGTTACCTATGGCAGACTGGCTGTCTGAAAACAACAGAAACTTTTTGATTTGCTCATTGTTTCTGTGTGCAAGTACAAACTTGATGGCCATCTTTATTGCCACCAACTCTCCTAGTAGAATTGAGCCATATGCGCTTACTGGTTGCTGTAGCAGAATAGGTTGGTTCGCATTTGGTGTGAAAACACAAGCTCCTGCTCCGCATGGTCCTGGATTCCCCATGCATGAGCCATCAGTAAATGCTACAATTGTAGTTTCGTCTCCTTCCTCTAATTTCTCTTCCACAATCTGTCTGGCTCTTAAGGATTGTTCTGTTGTTCTATTTTTAGAACTCCCCAGGTTTCTCCAATATTCTGGTGGAGATCTAGAAGGTTGTAGGGACATTTGAAATGTGAAGGCTGATTCTAGATTTTCCATTTTGATGCCTGTATTGGACTCCATGTCTGCCAATTGAATTGCCATTTTCCCAAGGGGTGATTCAAATCGTTCTGTGATTTGGTCTTCCATTGTCCTGTCCCAGCATTCCTTAAGACAGTTGTTGTCTTCCATTGATAGGATTTTGGCAGCCTGTCTGATGGCCAGTTCTTCTCGACGTATGTCCAGAGGAAGAACTCCTGCTTCCACTTCCAGAGCATTTGTCGCTGCTGTTCTCGGTATTCCTAAGCACAAGGCCAGTCCCTTTCTTTGGATTTTCTCCAGCCTGCTGCAGTTCCCTCCTTGCCATACTGCAGCTGCGTACTCCAACTGTGGGGTGACAAGTGCCTTATACAGTTGCTGCATGCATTTGGAGTTCACTGCCTCTGTCAGCTGCACTTTTCTCAGAGATTCAACTGATCGGATGGCCTTTTTTTCCACTCCTTCGATATGCTTATCCCACCTCAGCTTCTCATCCAGAGTTACCCCTAGCAGTTTAGGTGTTGGATTATAGTCAATGGTTGTACTGCCAACCTTCACTTCCTGTTGTCTGGCCCCTTCTAGAAATCTATTTTCTTGCGAGAAGCAGCACCATTCTGTCTTTGTCAGATTGATTTTAAGCCTCCATTTCTTTGTCCATAAAATGATTTCTGTGAGATCTTGTTGGAGTTGGTCTATTAAAGGTTTTATATCTCTCCCACTACACCATATTGTCCCATCATCTGCAAATTTTACCCTGTTACTTTTGACCTTGCTGAAGCAGTCTGCTGTGAACAGATTGAATAGCAAGGGGGATACCACTGAACCCTGTGGGAGACCAAATCCGGAAGGAACCTTCTCACCCTGTTGTCCCTGAAGGTTAACTGAAACTGTTCTTTCAGTCAGAAAGCTTTCTATCCATGACCAAATTCTTCCTGTTATGCCCATGTTCCATAGTTTAAACAACAGTCCTTCTCGCCAGACACTATCATATGCCTTTTCAAAATCTATCAACAAGGCTGTCGAGTGCTCCCCATTGTTAAAGCCATTGTATACCTCCTGTGACAGCCTCAGTAGTGCCTCTGTGGTACCTTTAAATTTGCGAAAACCTTCCTGTTCCTTGTCAAGTAGTTGGAAATGCTCTGCAAACCCATATAGCCGCTGGGTAATGATTCTCTCAAGACATTTACACAGATTGCTGGTGAGGCTTATCGGTCTATACGCTCCTGGTTCGTGGTAATTCTTTTTTCCACTCTTCCTCAGGAACTTCACTTCTGCATGTTTCCAGCTTGTTGGAACTTTGCCATTTTCCCATGAAGTCTGGAAGAGTTTCAATATAGCCTCTAAGAATTCTGGCCCTGAGTGTTTTAAGAGTTCTGTAAACACTTGATCAGGTCCTGGTGCCTTGTTGATTTCCAATCTTTGTATTGCAGCTTGGACTTCTTCCATTGAGATGTCATAATTCAGGTACATCTCGGCATCCTCTGTGGGTGTTGAATTGGCAGAATTGAAGTTCTTCACCTCTTGTTCTACAGCTTTCCTCCAGTATTCATCAAACTCGCATCCTTTCAAATGTTCACCCTTGAAAAACATGTCTTCTAACATGGCACACTTCTCTTTTGTCTCAAATGCAGCTTTTCCATCTTTATCTGTCAATGGTAATACACCACCTCTATCACTAACTTCATATGATGTGAGAAATCTGAATGTATCCCACATTTCTTTTGGAGAGGTTGCATTTGTAATTTTATTACAAAGGTTCTTGGTCCATGCATCCTTTGCCTCTTCTTTCACCTTTTCAAACTGACCCTCACATTTCTTCAGTTCCTCGTATAGGCGAGGTGTACTACGACGTTTGAATCCTTTCTTGGCCACATTCAGTTTTGTCTTGCTTTGCTTGACCTCCTCGTTCCACCATGGGGGCTTTACCTTAACACCCTGCATCTTCACAATCTTTGTAGGAACTGCCTTCTCCAGACACTCCTGATAGACTTCCATAAAAGATTCAGACAGATCATCCACACTGCTATGGACCCTTACTATATTGTTCCAATCTCTAAACTTCTCTTCAGAACACTCTTGCCAGATTTCCCATTTGGTCTGTTTTATCATTCTCCTTTCAATACTTTTCTCTTCTTTCTGTAAAGTACCATAAACTTCGAGAACCACACATATATGATCCGACCTTACACGTTCACAAGTCAGTGTTTCACATAATGTCACGTCTGGAACGACGGATGGGGTAATCACAAACAAATCTATGACACTGTCGCAATTGCGTCTAGTTGCCTTACCATCATTCATACAAACTAAGCCCTTGTGTGTCATGTAGTCATCCAGTATCGTTCCACATAGATTGGTTCTGCTGTTATTCCAACTGAAACTCTTTGCGTTCAGGTCCCCTGTCAGAATGACATTTCTGTACTCATGTTTTGCTTTATCAATTACTCTAAGTAGACTTTCCAATTGGGATTTTTTCTCTGGAGGAACATATGCAGCAATCAGGAGAAAGATATTATCCTTGGTCCTAACCTCTGTACATATCACCTCATGGCCATCAGTTTCTAAGTCTTCTCTTCTTCTAACAATCATTCCGAACTTGTTATCTTTATCCCTATACAGGACTGCCACCCCTCCATATCCGTCTGATCTTGGTTTGCTTACTTTCTGCCATGATTTGAAGTTGACTATTTCTTTATTTGATTCAAAGGTTTCTGTTAATACCAAAACATCAATATTGTAATCCTCAACAATTCTATGGCAGTCAGTCTTTGCTGTCCTCCAGGACTGACAGTTCAGTGTTATAATTCTCATCTCAACATAAAATGTTGGACTTGAGTGAGCAAACGATGCGTTGGAATACTGGACAATCTGTTGATGAGCTCTTGTGGTTCCCAGAACAATTTCTGCACTTACTGGGTAAGTTACACTGTGATTGGTCCGAATGGTCCAGAGATCCGCAGTTCTCACAGGTTGGTATATTGGGGCAATGAGCTGCCACGTGGTTATAAGAATGACAGCTATAGCAACGTACCACTCTATGTCTCCTCTCTGACTCAAGGGATGCCTTTTTTCCATTCAAGCTGAAAGGCCAGTCAAGTTGCGCAGCTTTCAATAGATTCTGACTGTCTTTGAAACTAATTTTCCTTATGGGCATAGGTTTACCACTCTGCCGATGAAACAATCTCTTTACTCCTTGTACAGTACACTGGTTTTCTTCAAGGTACCTCCTTATTTTAGAGTCTGGTACTCTTATAGGAATATTCCGTAGAAATCCAGCGGAGCATTCACTCTTTTGCCTTGGTAGATGTGGTGCTTCACCCTCCGAGAATACCCTATTCGGCCAGTTCTGTATAATCTCCTTGGCTTCTGTTCCTTTTTTGCAATGAATAGACACACCACCTTTTGGTAAACTGTAGGCAAAATCTACCTTGTCACTTAGCCCAACTTCACTGAGTCTTTCTCTTATCTCCCTTGAAGATTTCCAGTTACTTGCAGTGTTTATATTATCCACCACAACGA
Source organism: Gari tellinella (assembly GCA_922989275.2). Taxonomy (NCBI): domain Eukaryota; kingdom Metazoa; phylum Mollusca; class Bivalvia; order Cardiida; family Psammobiidae; genus Gari; species Gari tellinella. The sequence goes on from OV277861.1 coordinate 13,488,589, forward strand.
TATTGGTCTCTACTTGGTTGCCACTTCCCACTTCTTCCGTCGTTTGATTGCAACTGTTTTGGTCGACTGATTCTGGTCTGGTAGGGGCTCTCTCTGGTAACGAGATCCACGGGGATCCTTTTATCACACACACCGCACACACGTATGCTATTTTATGCTTATCTATCTTCTTACAATCCTCAATCGTAATACATGCACATTCTGCGTGCCACCATGAATCACAATTATCACAGAGCACCCACTCAACTGTCTTAAAGCGCCTTATCGTGGGATGCTTTTGGGTGCATGCAGCGCATATGCCTGGATCCGACTCTTTAGTTGTTTTCTTGATCACGATCTCTTTGGTTGCCAGTACAGGAACAGGTGGACTCTCTGCTGGGCCACTAGATTTTCTCTTTGTGCTTTGTCTCCCCCTTTTCTGACGTACCCTATCGCTTCTCCTCACTGTTTGCATGGTATTTTTATCATAATTACTGGCTAGATCAGTTCAAAATAAGAAAGATCTTACTTGTATTGTCTTCTCTGAACTTCTGTCCTCACTACCGATCCCTAACCATCAGTAGTCACCGAATACCTTCACCTTGCTTCACTTTTTGTTTTGGTCATGTGACCCACAACTGTCAAACACACTTAAACACTTATTTCTCCTCGAAATCTCCAAATCTCGCTACAAAATTAATACCGCTGGAGAGAGAATTTATTTTTGTACTTTTTGAGATTGAACTTCATTTATCAATTTTTTGCTATCAATTTTTTTCCTCAATTTTTCAAAAAAATTCTGAGCTTTTAAAAAAATAAACAACCGAAGCACACGCGCACTTTCCCACAGCATCTTATTGGCAGCGTCACCATCACAGGGGGCCAGAATGTAGGGGGTGTTTTGTGGCTGCTTGATTGTGGCACAAAATGACCAAAAAATATAAAAATACAGTATAAGAGTATTTATCATAGACAAGGGGTCGAACTGTCAAAAGGGCCATTTCACTACCTCCCGTGAAAAACACGTCATGTTTTACATATATTGATCAATTCAACTAGATCCAACATTTTCAAGTACCTAAATAATTAAACTTTTATGGTGCAATCAGTGATAATTTTAGAAATCAGATGAATGAGTCCTCGGGATGCACATTCTGTAAAACAATGAGTCCATGAGACTAACATTGAGTCCTTGACGTGAAAAATTATCCCACAAGTTATTTCTAGTTTTGAAGACAGGTGGCCACTAAAAGCAGGTTGAAAGTAAAGCAGAATGTGCCTTAAGGCATATTCTGCTTTACTTTCAACCTACTTTAAGCTCTTATCTGCTAGGATATAGAAAGTATTTCTGATGTTGCACATTATGTAAGTGGGACTTTTCACTTCAGTGGATCCTAAGAATACATTAATGCATAAAATTGTGTAATATGGAGTAATGTGTTAATAATGGTCAGAAAAGCTATGGGTCCATGGGACTCACAACTTTTCAAATAATGAGTCCCTGGCAAATTTAATGAGTATAGGACTCAGGATGCACAGGTAAAATTATCACTGTGCAATTGTACTTGGTCTCGCAAACGAAATCAAAATCCGAGCCGAACGTTGCCCATTTTGCGAGGTAGGCATACTTCGTGCAATCGTCTTTTTCAAGACTGAGCAGTTTTGGATCCTGAGTAGGACGGCGAATGATCAGGATCCACACAATTGTTGACACTAATATTAATATTTCGAAACTTTGAGAACTGAATCTTCAAAGATAATGTGGTGCATGGGTGCACAATTTATTTTCAAGCAGTTTGGATCCTGATCAGAAGCCGTGTACGGCTGCGCATGGTCAGGATCGACATAATTGTTTTCTTTCTTTCTTTTTATACTGCAACACCCCCTCACGGAGATTTTGTGCAGCTGCGCGTCTGTGCAAGTTAAAAGGTAAAAGCAAAGTATGATAGATTTACAGAGGAATGATGAAGATAAGTGAGAATAAAGGATGACAGTGTTGACACTAATATTAATATTTTAAAACTTTTGGAAATTTTAGCAGAATCTTATCATTGAATCATTGAATGCAAATCACATTCTTTCTTTCAGCTAAACCAAGATGGGTCGAGCCTTTGGCAAGGGCCTGGCTAGCAGGCCAATCAGTAAACTGATGTATTTTGGCATGTCACCCATGGAACAGAGAGCATACTACAAACTGACTATACCAAACTGGTTTAGACGGATCAAAGCAAAGTTTTTATATGGAGCTCCAGGTAAACAACTGTGCTAGTGTAACTTCAGGGATCGAGATAAAGGGAGTATTTAAAAAGTTAAAATCTTTATTTCTGCATTAAAGCCTATGGTGTCACTACTCATTAGAATCGTCTCGAAGAGACGATTCTAATGAGTAGTAACACCATAGGATAAGGTTCAGTATGAGTGAGAAAATGTTGGATTTGTTCAGATTACTCCCTCTTATCTGGAACCCTGGTGTTGTCGGGAGCTGAACTGGAAATTTTTAAGACAGGTCTAACTGTATTTGATCAGCTCTTTTGATCAATGATAGATCTATGGTTATTAACCCATTACCCCATAGCCTATTTCCGGTTTGGAAGACAGAAGACCACTTAAACTTAAAGCAGGTTGAAAGTAAAGCAGAATGCGCCTTAAGGCACATTCTCCTTTACTTTCAGTCTGCTTTAAGCTGCTATGTACTAATATATAGGAACTATTTCTTATGGTATATACTCATGGCTATAAAGTAATATTTTCTTCAGTGGAAGAATAAATAAAAGGAACACAATTTATGGAGTAGTGGATTGAGTGGTCATGACATTGCCCTCTTATTAGCTCACCTGGAACATAGTCACTAGTGCCAAGGTGAGCTATTTTGATTGTCCTGTGTCCGTTATCGTTCGTTTGTCCGTGCTTACGAGAGGGCTACTTACGTGGCTAAAATTCTTAGCCCCATAATTGAAAAACATTAACCTGGCCGTCTCTTGTGACATTAACCTGGCCATTTCTTGTGACATTAACCTGGCCAGTTTTGGGACAAGGTTAGGGTTAGCCTCCAGATCATTATTTTTCAAGTTAGAGCAAAAAGAAATTGTCGCTTGTGTGGCTAGCCACCCAAAAGAAAACAATAGAAAATAGCCACATAAGTATCCTCCCGTAAGAACGTCCGTGTTCACAGCGGGCATTTATTGAGTATGTTGCAAGTACAATGTATGCATTTTATTGCGAAGTGTTTGCGTTTAAACGGGAAAGAATAATGTTTTACTCAGACAAGTCAGAAAAATCAGATCGATCATGTGACTCTTATTCGACTGTGCGGAAACTTTCGGAAGCTGACACGAAGATTTGTTAGGTAAACAAAGAGCTTATTTTTTATAGCCATCTCGATAAGAAATCGGCACATATATGTATGATTCTTAAAGAAAGGGGGGCATATGTCAGGCATCTGACAACCGTTTTTGCTTAGTTTTAATACATAGAAAATGTACATACATGTATATAAGAAATTGCGCATTTTGAACATCTATTTGGGCGGTATTATGACTTTAAGGATTAGCACTTAGCAGTGATCTTATTGTTACTTGCTAGTATTGAGGCAGGGCTCCAGATAAGGGGAGTATTTCAAAAACCAAAATCTATTTTTCTGCTTTAAACCCTGTTGTCACTACATGTACTCATTAGAATCGTCTCGAAGAGACGATTCTTATGAGTAGTAACACCATAGGATTAGGTGCTGAAATAAGTGAGAAAATGTTGGATTTGTTCAGTTAACTCCATCTTATCTGGAGCCCTGTTGAGGTTTTCTAAGTGTTATCTTCTGACATGGCCGAGTTATTTTTAGATAGGAACATTCTAAAACTGAATATAGGATGATTATCATACTCGATGATTTCCCTACAGCCAGCTAGAGATACGGATGGCTGTATTTATTATCATGTGTAATGTACAGTAGAGAAGACACTATTCTTTCCAGCTAAACGCAATGCACTAAACTGTAGAAAATCACTTAGAAATTTCCAACTATCTTTTAAATCGGAGTGGCAAACAGGTTGGAGTCTGATATGGCTCCTACCTGTTTGCAATGGAAATAATAGTTTTAGCGCAAATGCGTTTATTGGGATAGAATAATATATCAGTAAAATTAGGGCAGCGGTCTCGTGTTGCACGTGGATCATGCTTATCTCAATTAGGAAAGTGTACGAACATATATCCTATGTTACCCTGTTACCTATTTACCTTAATAAACTATTCTGTTCTGAAAATAACTTGGTGATGTCAGAATTTTTTTATTTATAACTGTGTAACACTTGTTTTTGTTTTATTTCAGTAATTACCTATACTATTTATTTGATGTACTGGGCTGACAAAACAGCAATAGAGTTTAACAGAAAGCAGCCAGGAGAATTTGACCATGAAACGTAAAAATAAATAGGACATTACCATCATTGTATGACAATAGTTTGATTATCTAAGACTGTGTTATTATTTTACAACATGTTTATTCTGGCTATAGACTAGTGATAAGAAAAGAAGGAAAGATTTTGGAGTGAAGACTTGTGTCAGACAAACAAAAAGTTAAATGGTTTAACATCAGATTGATGGATAGGTATTTTTTACAGTTCGTGTTTTGTGATGAACTTAAGTTAGGAAAATAAAGTTTTATGTTAAAACGAAAGGATTTTCTGTTTTTAGTTATTTTAATAACCACTGGTGGTAAACTCCTCCAATTTATTGACCAATAGCAAGTCTCTGGATAAAAGTACATGTAATGGCGTTGTCTTTAACCCTTAACCCCATAGCCTGTTTCTAGTTTTAAAGAAAGGTGACCAATTAAAGCAGGCTGAAAGTAAAGCAGAATGTGCCCTCAGGCGCATTCTGCTTTACTTTTAGCCTGCTTTAAGCTATCATCTGTCAGAATATAGAAAATATTTTTGTTGAAAAATGTTTATGACTGTATAAATTGAAACTAATTTCTTTTGTGGAGGAACAAATCAAATGCGCTAAAAGGCGCTTCTATCAGGGAAAGGGTTAACCCGTTGCCCCCATATATACATGTACACCTTTTTTAGGCCTGTAATTTACTACTCCACTTGAGAGAAAACCAGTACATTGTAGTTCCATTTTATATAATCATTTATGTATCATAAGAGTAAAGAGATATTTTCTAGATCCTAGCAGATGGTAACTAAAGTAGGCTGAAAGTAAAGCAAATTGCTTTACTTTCAACTTGCATTAAGTGATCACATGTCTTCAAAACTAGAGTCTTATGATGGGTTAAAGGGTTAAAGTTACAAACCTGTATAAAATAAAGCCTTTACTCCATAACCACCTGTACAAACATCCTCTATCAAGCATATATATATATACATGTATCAGTAAAACTTGTGTGTTAACTCATTCACCCCTGAAACCTTTAATGGAAAATTCCAATTCAAAATAAGTCAAGTCCATTGTTTGGCTATTTAGGGTTGATTTTAACAATATATTTCAAAATGACAAACAGTGTGGACCTTGATCAGAGGGCTCCTTAAGGAGCCCTCTGATCAGGGTCTCCACTGTTTGCATGGGACAAGTGTAATCTTTACAAGTACACTGTTTGTAAATGAAGAGTTAACTCGTCGCTAGGGTTGAATGTGTTAAAGGCAGTTTGCTGCTTAAAGCAAGATGAAAATAAAACAGAAAGCTTCTGCTCCTTAAGGAGATTGCTGCTTTACTTTTTATCTGACTTTAAGCTACCAACTATATTTAACACCATCATTGAGTACATTTATCAAGAAACCGAAACAATAACATATAAAGCCCCTCCTAGGAAGGGGTAATGGCATTGTTGTGCTTATAAGGAAGAAGGGATATAACTTAAACCATTACCCCATAAATACGCCTTTAACATTTTTAGCTCGTCTGTTTCGAAGAAACTACGAGCTATTGTCATCACGTTGGCGTTGTTGTCGTCGTCCGAAATCTTAACGTTGGCCATAACTTTACAACTACATGTGATACAGACTTTATATTTCGGATGTATACTCACCTCAAACAGATCTTCAGCTGAATAAAATTTGGGTCATGTCCAACAAAGGTCAAGGTCATTTAGAGGTCATTCAGAGGGTAAAATACAGTGGGTTCAATATTGGTCATATATCTTTTGAACTGCTTGTGATAGAGACTTGATATTTGGCTTATGTATTCAACTCAAGAACCTCTTGAACTCACTACAACTTGGGTCATGTCAGACAAAGGTCAAGGTCGTTTACAAGTCAAATAGGGTTAATTAAATTTAACATTTCCCACCACTCTGAAACAAGATGTGATGCAGACTTCATTTTTGGTATGTCTACTTAATGCAAGAAGCTCTTGAGTTCAGTATAAGTTTGGTCAAAGCAGACAACGGTCAAGGTCATTTAGAGGTCAAATAGGTTGAATTTAATATTGGCCATAACTTTGGAACTACATGTGATACAAACTTGATATTTTGCATGTGTACTTAATCCTTTACCTCATAGCCTGTTTCTATTTTTGAAGACAGGTAACAATTAAAGCAGGTTGAAAGTAAAGCAGAATGTGCCTTAAGGCACATTCTGCTTTACTTCCAGCCTGCTTTAAGCTAAAATCTGCTAGGCTATATAAAATATTTGTAATGGTATTTGTTCATGAGGGTAAACACAGGAACTATCTTCTTCAGCGGAGGAATAAATTAAAAATGCTTAAAGTCGCTTCTATGGGGGAAAGGGTTAACCTAATAAACTTTTGAGCTCAGTACAACTTTGGTCATGTGAGACCAAGGTCACAGTCATTTACATGTCAAATTTGACATTTCCCATAACTCTGAAACATGTGATAGACACTTCATATTTGGCATGTCTACTTAATGCAAGAAGCTCTTGAGTTCAGTACAAGTTTGGTCATGATAGACAAAGGTCAAGGTCATTAAGAGGTCATATAGGTTGAATTTCACATTGGCCTTAACTTTGAAACTGCATGTGATAGAGACTTAATACATTTGGCATGTGTATTCAACGCAAGTCGCTCTTGAGCTCAGTACAAGTTTGGTAATGTCAGACAAAGGTCAAGGTCATTTAGAGCCCCACAATAGACTGACAGACAAATAGTCAAGACAGACAAAGGCAATAAGAATAGCTCACTGTTCCTTCTTAATCTATCAGGATAGCAAAATAGATGAGCATTAGCACCCGCTTGCGGTTCTCGTTAACTTATTCCTCAGCTGAAGAAAACAGTTCCACTTTTTACAGTATTAAATATGTATCATAAGAAACATTTTTATATTCTAGCAGATATGGTAACTTAACTCTTTGCACTCTAGCGGGGGATATGCCTGCCACAGTGATTACCTCTGCCAACAGATTGGATCCAGATGAGACGCCGCATCTCATCAGGATCCAAACTGTTTGCCATTGTGATACTGAATTTACAAGAAATTTTGAAAATGCTAATTTTAGAACAATAGCAGATGACATATTGTTGCAGACGACAAAATTACCCAGCATGCAAAGTGGTAACACAGGCAGAAAGTAGAGTGAAGGCACATTCTGCTTTACTTGCTTTAAGTGGTCATTTTCTTCAATACTAGAAAAGGCTATGGAGTAAAGGTTAAAAAGCAATTCCTTTTACAGACGTGAATATATCTTTGGTGGCAGCTTAATGCCTTCACCATTTCGTGTTAACCCCTTTTCGACCTTCTGTCTTTATTCAGTTTCTGTTAATTATCTCTGCTACAGATGCACATATTGGACTCATTTTTCGATGCAGAAGCATCCTTACAATACACAGATCAAGTTGGAATTTGGTTCCAGCTGAATAATTCTTTACAGAACTATGTGCCTTGGACTGTGTACAGTGCTCCCGCTCTACAAGGGCACTCTGAACAATGATTCCCTCCTTACAACTGCCCTTGCAATATCCTCTGCTGTTTTCCCAAACTCACACATTGGACATTTTGATAGAAAAAAACATAATGACAGGTAACGCGGCGTCTGATCTGTATTCAAGCTGTTTGCAATTGTAAGCAAATTTCCCTTCCTATAATGACTCCCTCCGAACAACACACACACATTTTGTCTTGTCTCCAATTTGATGTTGTTGTAGAGAGGGAGTGCTGTATTACGCAAGGCACTTGGGAGAAGTAGTCCTGTTTTTGCTTCTGCAGCAGCGAGATATCTTAATCCACAGAATTCTCATTATTAACCCCTTCAACCCTTGCAATGCGCATACTTGTCAATTACAGTGTACCAGTGAAACGTACACTTGTCCTATGCAAACAGTGTGGACGCTGATCAAAGGGCTCCTATAGGAGCCCTCTGATCAGGGTCTGCACTGTTTGTCATTTGGCAATTTATTGTTGAAATCAACCATAGACTTAATTGGAAACAAGAACTTTTCATTAAAAGCTGGTGAATGAATGAGTTATACTCACTGACTACATGTCATAGGGAGGAATATCGCACAAAACAAAACTGTTTACTTTAATCTTTATTCATCTTGACAGTTGAACAAATGAAATATTGAAAACACTTATCATTCATGTTCGAGACATAGCTATAATGGTATATGCAATAAAATTTGCATGCACCATTGAAATGGTTTTCACATGGTAGATCCTTGCATACAAAAAAACATGTTATGACTGTAGATATAGGCTCTATTTGAAAAATATCCAAAAAGATAATCAAAAACTTCAACAATCAGCACATTGTTACAGTATATTGTATTTAAAATACAGTACATATTCCATATTTTGTAGCATATGAATGAAATTTGGTTACAAATTATATGGTCCCAGTATTAGTTCAGCATCATTTTTACCATGCTCTTGCTTATTCATTAGGGACCGTTTCATAAAACTTTGTACCACAAATGTTGTCGTAAGTAAAATTATACAAGTCTCAATTACATGTACAGTAAAACCTCTCTATTACGACCACTAAATTATGTTAATTATTAGGGTGTTTACGATAGGTGACCGCTTAAAGCAAGGTGACGGTGAAACAGAAAGCTCCTTTAGGAGCTTTCTGTTTCACTGTCACCTTGTTTAAGCTGTCACCTCTCTATTATATAATCAATTAGCCTTCATTTTAGTGGTCTTAATAGCGAGGTTTTACTGTATTATTTATTTCTTCATCTAATCCTGTATTTGTGACATGTATTTGGAATCGTCTTGAAAAAACGATTCCAAAGAGATGTCACAAGACAGGATTACGGTAGATAAGAGTAATCAGAAATTAAATGTACATGTATTTTAAAGTTTTGACTTATAACCGTTTTTGTCGTACAAAGTTTTATGAAACAGGGTCTATATTGATGACATGTAAGCAGATTGCCTGTACACAACAACATGAACATCTTAAAATAATGCGATATCTTCAAAGCATCTAAACAGGTGCTATACATTTCATGGTGTACTAAGTAAATGTTTTATTATAACCACTCAAAAGGTAGCAGGTTGTCAGGGTAAAAAACCTGTTTAACCCATTACCCCATAAATATGCCATTTATTCCTCCACTGAAGAAATAAGTTCCACTTTACAGAGTCATGGATACGCACAATAAGAAATATTTTCTAAATTATAGCACATATTACCCTAAATCAGGCTGAAAATAAAGCATATTGTGCCTTAACCCATTACCCCATAGCCTGCTTCAAGTTTTGAAGATAGGTAACCACTTAAAGCAGGCTGAAAGAAAAGCAGAATGTGCCTTAAGGCACATTCCCCTTTAGTTTCAACCTACTTTAAGCTACTATCTCCTAGAATATAGAAACTATTTCTTATGATACAAATTCATGATTGTACAAATTGGAACTTTTATCTTCAGTGGAGGAATAAATTAAAGGTGTGAAAAGGCGGGGTTTTTTTTTAAGGGGAAATGGGTTAAGGTGCATTCTGCTTTACTTTCAACCAGCTGTAAGTGGTCACCTGTCTGCAAAATCAGAATCGGGCTATGGAGTAAACTGTTTGTTAAGGTTTCGCCATTATAGCATGCAAAGAGTTAAGCAGTCAATTATATTGAGAGATCTTGCTTCATAAGGGCGAGTGGTCACTTAGCACAATTTTTACAGTACATGTACTTATTTAACCCATTACCCCATAAATACACCTTTTTACACTTTTAATGTATTCCTCCATTTGAGAAAATAGTTGCAATTTATACAGTCATTAAAATGTTTGATAAAGGATATTTTCTATATTAAGCAGATGTTGGCTTAAAGCAGGCTGAAAGTAAAGCAGAATGTGCCTTAAGGCACATTCTGCTTTACTTTCAACCTGCTTTAAGTGGTCACCTGTCTTCAAAACTAGAAACAGGCTATGGGGTATTGGGTTTAAGTAATGCCAACCTTTCTACCAGGGTATTGTAGCTACACACCCTATTTGCAAACAGATACTAGCTGTTGCCATGGTGATGACAACACTATACCAATATGCTGATACTATGCCATTTACCCAACGCACTATTATGTTAAGAATCTAATATACTGGTAATAGCTTGAGATTCAGTGGTGTTGAAAATGGGTTCTAGTTTGAGTGAAAACTTTATACTATTTAAAGCAAGATGAAAGTAAAGCATAAAGCTGTTATAGGAACTTTCTGCTTTAATTTCATCTTGCTTTAAATATCTGGTAAACTAATACAGCATTCAACATGAGTTAATTCCCATTCACCAACTTTCATCCATAATGACCTAATGCACAAAAATTTAATCAATTCAAGCAAGTGTTGTTGCAGTTTATATTACACGGTTAAAATTAACCCAATACCCCATAAATACTACTTTTTACCCCTTAAATTTATTCATCATCGAAGAAAATAGTTCAAATTTATAAACTAGAGATTATGCACCTTAACAAAGTGTTTATTTTTCCTAGCAGATGGTACCTTAAAGCAGGCTGAAAGTAAAGCAGAATGCACCGAAAGGTGCATTCTGCTTTCCTTTCAACCTGCTTTAAGTAGTCATCTATATCCAATAGTAGAAACAGGCTATTGGGTAATGGGTTAAGAGTAACATGTCAAACAATAGACAATGTTTTCTAATACTACCACTGATGAAAGTTTGAACTCAACATGGTTCCAAACGAGAGAAATATTTCCAATACACTTAGATCCTGAACTCTCCACTAAACCCAATGCTGTGACTACTCATTATAATCAGATATGCTTGTACTGAGTAGTCAAAACGTAAGGTTAAGTGCAGAATTTGCTGATTTAGAAGATTAAGAAGAACTGCTTAACGCAAGAATAAAGTAAAGCAGACTGCTCCTGCAGTACCTTTCTGCTTTATTTCAGTTCTGCATCAAGTACACTGCAATGCATGTTAAATGAATGGCTACTTTACACAAGTTCAACTGCTTGTATACATTTGCCAGCTATACCTTCGTCACAAAAAATGGAGTTAAAACCTCACGGAAATAACTCTCTGTACAGCTCTCTACAGACATCTCTTGATAAACAATGCCTTTTCACAAATAGATTATGCAATAATTAACTCATTCACCCCTGAACCTTTAAATGGATAATTCCGTTTTCAAATTGATTATTGTTCATCTTTGATAATTTAGGATTCATTTTTGCAATATACTGCAAAATGATAAACAGTGTAGGCCCTGATCAGAGGACTCTTTAGGGGCCCTCTGATCTATGTCTACAATGTTTTCATAGTACAAGTGTACTCTTCACATGTACACTGTAAAGTACAAGTATACTCATCACTAGGGTTAAATGGGTTAGGCTATTTGGCTTCACACTAGTATTACAGCATGTACAAATGAGAAGATGTTATTCTTTTCCGTTTAAACGCAAACATAGTGCAAAGAACTAAAATGTAGAAATTTTCAATATGCACCTATTTATTTTAATCTGAGTGGCAAACAGTTTGGAGCCTGATCAGACGCCGGGTTACCCGGCGTCTGATCTGGCTTCAAACTATTTGCAATGGAAATAATAGTTTTAGTGTAAACGCATTTATTGGGAAAGAATAACGTCTTCTCCACAGTATCGGAACAAAATTATGTGCATGGACATAAATAAATCAAATGAACATGTTGATGGATTTTTCTATGGTCATTACAAAGCTGAAGAATTTCACTTTCTGATAAATAATATTGAATATCTACAACAATGGTTAAAGACAGAATTTACAATATTTACAAAAACTTAATAAAAACAACAAGCAACCAATCAGCAAATAGCAGTTCACAGAACAATCAATCACCAATGTAGAAGCTGTTTACAATATGAAAACGAAGCAAATAAACAGCAGTTGACAATAAAAATCTAAATTTACTACGCTACACATTAAAGTAAATCCTGTTTCCGTGACAGAGAGTGGTAAGTAGGTACAATAAAGAATGGTTAACTAGTAAATGTGGCAATAAGCGGGGAGTGAAATCTACTACATGTATACACATAGGTTAAGCCATAAAGGGCAATGAATTTTACTAAACATAGCTTAATCCTTGCTGTGCTGAAATTTGATATATATCCATTCTTTGCAAACAGTGTAGACCCTGATCAGAGGGCTCCTTCTGATCTGGGTCAACACTGTGTGATACTTTTAAAATAACTTGTACTAAACATAGATTAACCCTGCATTGCTGAAATTAGATACCTCAACACACATGGGTCAAAACTTTTGTGTTACCGTTTTATATTATTGGGACAAACTCTCGAGGGTTAATGTCAACAAGAAATTGGATAAGTCCATTTGGAAGTTCAGCATGATAAGGGTTAAGCTGTGTATGATTTAACTCTTTCCTCCCTGAAACTTTAAATGGACAATTCCATTTTCCATTTAAGTCTAGTCCATTTCTGACTTTTAAGGGTTTTGTCAATGTTTGGCATTATGACAAACAGTGAAGACCCTGATCAGAGAGCTCCTAGGAGCCCTCTGATCTGGGTCTTCACTGTTTGCATAGGACAAGTGTACTATTCACATGTACCCTGTTTGCAAATGACGCCAATATGCGAGACTAGGGTTCAAAGAGTTAAGGCAATGGAATATTAGCTGAGTATGGTCGTAAAACAATGTGGTAAACATGAGTTAAGCAATGAAAAAGGGCATTGGTGTAGACATAGGTTAAACTTTATTTTGTGACAAGGAACCACACACAAGGTTTAATTAAAATAGGAAATGTACCACACACAAAAGGTAAGTACTTTAAAGGACAATGAACGACATATAGGTTAAGCATTGTGTGGGAAAATGTAACATAATGGTAAGTTATTAAAAGGGCAATGAACCACACATGGGTTCAACACTGTGTGGGGAAATGTAACATAATGGTAAGTAATTAATAGGGCAATGACCACACATGGGTTCAACACTTTGTGGGGAAATGTAACATAATGGTAAGTAATTAATAGAGCAATGATCCACGCATAGGTTCAACACTGTGTGGGGAAATGTAACATAATGGTAATTAATAAGGCAATGAACCACACCAGTTCAGCAGTGTAAACTTCAACACATTCTTACAGGCAAAGCATTCAAGGAAATTTTTGTACAATGATTATGCCTAGGTCATGTTTTTTTCTCCTTCATACAAATGATACACACACAACTTGCAATTTTGATTAACCATGAAATGTGACAAGTACTTGCTGATAAAGATAGATTAAATATTGTAAATGACAAACAGACAAACCCTTCACATTGCTATTCCTGAGACGTCTTATTAAATAAAACTTCAAACACACAATACCATATATTCAATTTTGCCACACATTCTTGCAATGTCGATTATGTTAACGCATATTTATTTACCAGCAAATACTGATGGATTTCTGGCGATCAATTTTATTTACTATTAGACTGGCAAACATTGTCAACCTTGATCAGTGTTGTAATGTCTGATCTAGATCCACAGCTTTGCAGTTTTGTTAAGAAGTCCTTTCATTCCAATTACATAATTATATTGGCAAGGGCTGTCTGTCACTGTAGTTGAGCTAAAACAATAGTGTAGGGACTTTTGTGAACATGCCCAGGGCTGCCATAAGTTAATCATGAAAAATCCTTACATTTCAATTTTTTCTATCAAGCGCAATTACTTATAGCAGATTGAAAGAAAAGCAGAACACGCCTTAAGACTGGTTCTGCTTAACTTTCAGCCTGCTTTAAGCTACCATGATAGGTCAAGTGAACTCTTTACTGATTGTAAAGGATGTGTCCACCAGGGTTCAATGGGTTAAACTTTTTAAGCCATACAGTTATGAACCTAATTACATCAATGTTTATGCAGTATTAACAAAAATGTGGTATAGAAAAAAAATCACAAAAATACAACTTCATTGTTATCATAGTAAGTATGTTTGATCAAAATGAAAGCCATTTCGGAACATTGCAAAAGCGTACACATAGTAAGTAGGCAGATACAGAGAAGCACATTTGATCATGGGACCCAACAAAACTGTTAATCCATAACCCCATAAATACACCTTTTTACACCTTTTACTTATCCCTCCACTGAAGAAAATAGTTACAATTTATACAGTCAAGATTATGTATCATAAGAAATATTTTTTATATTCTAGCAGATTGTAGCTTAAAGCAGGCTGAAAGTAAAACAGAATGCGCCTTAAGGTGCATTCTGCTTTAATTTCAACCTGCTTTAAGTGGTCACATATTTTCAAACTAGAACCAGGCTATGGAGTAATGGGTCAAAATCAAACAGCACAGTCAAACTTGTGTTGTATGAAAAGGGGTTTACACAAATTCAACTGCTAGTTTAGGCCATTTGACAAAATGACTGGCAAATCAGCCATTGATGATTGGTTTTGTACCAACATTAAAGTATCTAAATACTTCAATATGATTGTCTTGTAGGCTGCAATAAACTGTACTGCCATTAACCCTTTCAACACTCAGTAACTATTGTAGGTTATTAGGTTACCTTGTGGATTATTTTAGTTACCAAAACTTGAACCATTCTTATTGGAATTCTGGGTAGTTTAATAAATACTACTCTAAATTAGCAAACAGTGTATACCCAGATAAGAGGGCTCATATAGGATCCCTCTGATCTGGGTCTACACTGTTTGCAAATGTAATAAGTATATTTTATACAGGTTCATGGTGTTAACCCTTAGCCTGCCACTCACGACTATAGCTCCATATGCAAACAGCTTGGATCCGGATGAGACGCCGAGTAACTCGGCGTCTCATCCGGATCCAAGCTGTTTGACACTGGGACAACATTTTTAGCAATTTTGAGCAACTTTGAAGGACTTTGAAACTTGAAGCAGACGAGAAATATAGCAGACGACAAATTATTTGGCGGGCTAAGGGTTAAAAGAGTTAACCATTTCAACACTAAGTCACCTGCTGAAAATGTTTTCTGCTGATATAATTTTGAAGCTGATTTGATCGTCATATGATTTGAAGAAATAGTTTCTAATAGCCTAACAGTTTTGATCCAGATCAGGCCTCACTAAAAAAGGGACCTGATCTGGATCCAAACTGTTTGCAATGATCTAAGGTACAGGCCCCTACGTAAGACAGGCCCCTGGATTTCAATGTTGAAAGAGTTGAATGAAATACAAACAGGGGACAAAGTGTCAGAATTATGCCATATTTTGATGGTGTCATTTAAATGGAATGGTACAATAAAACTTGTGTGAAGCAGTGTCACAAAGTTCCAGATAAGGGGGGTATTTCAAAAACTAAAATCTTAATTTCTGCATTTAACCTATGTTGTAACTACTCATTAGAATTGTCTCCTTGAGATGATTCAAATGAGTAGTGTGTTTTCAAAAGAGCCCCTTTATTCTTCTTTTGCCTGCAGTAAAGCCTGTACGACATCAAAAATATTTTTACCAAACTTGTTTGATCACATGCAGTCTATCAACAAAGTCACAAACAATGAATGAGAAGAAAGTTGAACAAATATGACAGTGAAATAAATATAGAAAATTTACAGGACAAATGTTGAAAGAGAATATGCCATTAATATGTTATCAATGTTGAAAGAGAATATGCCATTATAATGGTATCAATGTTGAAAGAGAATAAGCCGTTATGTTATCAATGTTGAAAGAGAATAAGCCATTATGTTATCAATGTTGAAAGAGAATATGTCATTATAATGATATCAATGTTGAAAGAGAATATGACATTATAATGTTATCAATGTTGAAAGAGAATAAGCCATTATGTTATCAATATTGAAAGAGAATAAGCCATTATAATGATATCAATGTTGAAGAGATTATGCCATTATAATGTTATCAATGTTGAAAGAGAATATGCCATTATAATGTTATCAATGCCTATGATAATTGCACTTTGAAAATACTCATAGTTATTTGAGAAATCTTGTTACTGACAAAAAGAAAGTTACTACGTACATTGTAGTGTTCATCAGTGTCTTAACAAGAAGACTGGCCTGGCAACAATACAAATACTGCAGACTCATATAGCTACCCAACCGACAATAATTGTCTCTTAAGGGTCTTCACTGAATGATTTTGGTAGCATATTTTAAAGCTATAGACAGTACATGTGCCTTTACTTAAATGGAGCTTGAGTCTACACTGTTTGTGACGGCCAAAAGTCATGAAGAACCTCATATATTAGCATTAGCAGACTTAGTATAATTTTTTGCCTATGATTTCACTAAGACAAGCATTTGTTTAATCATGGATATCTACAACTGAAGCAAGTCTATATTTGTGATAATTTTCATAATTTATAGTTAATTTCACTACCCTGACCACTCAAAGGAAGAATCAATTACCCCTTTACCCCACAGCTTGTTTTCAGTACTGATGACATATGGTTGCTGAAAGTAAAGCACAATGCTCCTTTAGGAGCATTGTGCTTTATTTTCAGCCTGCTTAAGCTACCATCACTTAGGATATAGGAAATATTTCTATGGTGCATATTCACTACTGAATAAATTGGAACTATTTTCATGAGTACAGGAATAAACTTAATGTGTATAAATGAGTATCTATGGTGTAAAGGTTTTTGTGTCAAAAAACAGGTGGCCACTTAGAACAAGTTTTTTTCAAGTTCTGACCTTCCCCAAATACCAAAATTGAACCTTCATCTGAGTAATCTAGCTTGGGACTTGAAAGTATTTCATTTTAACAAACAAAAACAAAAATCTCTGATTAGTTTAAGTCTCAATAAAAATCACTAAATCATCTACCCATTGACCCCCTAGCTTCAAATGGATCGTTCCAATTCTAATTAAGACTAGTCAAAACTCGATACTACAAACTTGAGTTAGTTAGAACAAACCCATATTTCAAAATAAAAACGTGGCTCGTGCCACATTTTAGCTTTGAAATACGGGTATGTTCGACTTAAGCAAGATAAATTTATCAAAATCAAACTTATGAAATACTTGTACGATTGATTAAAGCCAGTTTGAAGTATCGAGTTTCAACTGTATTACATTTTTGACTATTTAAGGTTGTTATTGGATTTTAAAATGACAAACAGCGCATACCCTGATCAGAAGTCCTCTGATCTGAGTTCACACTGTTTGAATCTATAGGACAAGTGTGCTCTTCATAGGTACACTGATTGTAAAGGCTGCATAAACAGTATAACTTCTCTTATCTGACATCCTTCCGTACCAACTGATGATGTTGGAAAAAGCAGTCGGCTAGTTAAAGCAGGTTTTAGATATACAGCCAAACTTTGATATTTCAAACTCCCTTAAGTGGAACATACCCTTATTTCAAAGTTAAAACATGAGAAAAGTCACATTTTAACTTTGAAATACGGGTATGTTCCACTGAAGCAAGCTTGAAATATAGGAATTCGTCAAAAGAAGTATGGGTTTGCTCGACTTAATCGTGTTTGAGATAGTGAAGTTTGACTATATGCCATTCAACACTTTGGTCCGAAAATCCATTGTGAGATAGAGCAGGTTTCCACCTTAACCCTTTGCCCGTGGTCGCGACTTTATTGATTCTTGCAAACAGTTTAGATCCAGATCAGACGCCGCGTAATGCGGCGTCTGATCTGGATCCAAACTGTTTGACACTTGTCTTTAGATTTCTTTACTTAAAAAATGTATATATCTAAATTTAACAAACTTTGCAGACGACAATTTTGAAGCAGACAACATCACCGCAGGATAAGGGTTAACCAGGTGTCTGAAAAGCCAGGTAATACTGTATGTACACTGGGGTTCAATGGGTTAATTTGTCTTCTAACTAAGATATAATGACAAACCTGTGCCATGGGATGAGACGTGCAGGAGGGAGGGATTTAATTTCAACATTTACCAAATAAATGTCACCTATAGGTTTTGCGTCAGAAACCAAAAAAAGAGTGACTTGAGCACATGAAACGCCCATCAAGATGAATACCTTTTACCAAAGATATTCAAAATGTTGCATCTTACAAACTCTTTCGAGCTATTTAGGCAACTAAACATCTTACAAAGTATTATGAAAATCACTCAGGTAATTTTTTTTTGAGTTATCAAGCAAACAAATTGGACAAACAGACAGACAGACAACGCCATAATAGGTCCCGTTTTCAGCGGGCATTTAAAATGGCACTTTGTATGCTGAAACTGTGTATATAACTCTTTTCTGGGTTAAACTTAGTGAAAGCTTTTTACATGCCTGTACATATATCGTCAAATTCAATCTGTAACACAAATTGTGAAAGACAACTCTTCATAAACAAAATAAAAATAAACTAAACGGGTTGCGTACACAAGGCTTTTGAAAGAGAAACTGAACCCAAACTACTCTCCACCCCCAAACTCTAGTCACAACCATAAGACCCTTCAGAAAATATCATGAAACAAAATAATGTCTGCATAACTGGAATTATAGTGAGTATCTCAAATACTAAAAACATTATGTCTCCACAAAAACATAGGGTTTCGATATGACGATTCTAATGAAAAGTCAGAGCATAGGGTTTATGTCTGTGCTGAAACAATAATGCACAGGTTTTGAAAATGGCATGACAACGGTTACATACTTGCATCTTGCACGGATCAACGAAGATTTATGAGCTTTGTTGAACAGAAACAAGTAAAGGAAATATTGAGGTTGAAAACTGATGACACAAGAGATGTGTAATTTTCCAAGTAAATCTTAAACATTAAAGAAACTCCTTCCCAAAAAGACTAAGGCATGAAGAATATTCTTCAAAATATTGTTGAAGAATATTCCTGAAGCATATCGACTGATATAAATAAAGTATGCCTGAACAGCGTTCCATGAAACAATGGCTGACATGTCAGATAGTATGTAGGCTCATAAGTCTATTTTCTATCAAGCTATATATTAGATCAATGGATCCTTTGATTATGCTAGTTAGACGTTTACATTACTATATGTATAGGGTTTTTTATCTATTCTGCTCTATCTGTCACATAACCTACTTACAGAATTAAAACTTATAATGTAATACAGTCGAAACTCGATACTTCGAAATTATCTGCGTTTCATAAGTCGATTTTGAACAGTTCGATCTTGCTAAAATCAAACATACCAGCATTTCAAAGTTAAAACGTGGCTTAGCCACGTTTTAACTTTGAAATACGGGTATGTTCACCTAAGGTGAATTCGAACAATCAAGATTTGACTGTTGTTTTTTTTTCTTAATTTGAATAAAGGAATTTTTCAAATACTAAAATCTCTATGTCTGCACATATCCCTATTATGACTACTACTTAGAATCGTCTCAAAGAGACGATTTCTAATGAGTAGTCACAACATAGGGATTAGTGGCAACATAAAAGGTAAGAATGTAAGAAAAGTTCTCAGGGCTCCAGATAAGAGGGAGTTAACTGCACAAATCCGTCATTTTCTCACTTATTTGAGCATCAAATCCTATGGTGTTACAACTCATTAGAATCGTCTCTTCTAAGATGATTCTAATGAGAAGTGACACCATAGGGTTTTAAGCACAAATTAAGATTTTAGTTTTTGAAATATCCCCCTTGTCTGAAGGCCTGGGTATTTTTTTATTCCCCTTTATCTATAGCCTTGACAACAGGTAAGAGCTGGTTTTGAAGTAGAACTTAGAACATGATGGTGATTGAAGCAGAAATATTTGTGTACATCGATACTTTTATAGAAAAAAATTATAGCTCTTACAACAGATAAATACCACATTGTCTACTAAGTACTACATTTATCTTATTTTCCTGTATATTTGAAAAGAGAAGTAAACAAAATATATATAATATCTATATGTAAAGTATAAATCTGATATGTATCGTCATATCATAAAACATTTGGAATGTACAAGTGGATTTTCAACTAGTGTAAAAAATATTGTGTCAGGGTTTTGTTTGTTTTATGCATTTAAAAGATGTTCCCAGTTTCAATTCTGGCATCATAAACATCTACATCTGTCACGATATACGAACAACATCAATATTCAAATGATCTTACAAACTGCGAACAGTCAAACTTGTATTAAACTGCCATGCATTGTAGAAAATGGAAACTCTCTACAGGGCTCCAAATAATAGGGAATAAACTGAACAAATCCAAAGTTTTCTCACTCATTTCAGAACCAAAGACTATGGTGTTGCTGCTCATTAGAATCGTCTCAAAGAGACGATTCTAATGAGTAGTGACACCATGTGACCATAGGGTTTGATGCAGAAACAAAGATGTTAGTTTTTTAAATATTCCCCTTACCTGGAGACAATCTCTAGACAGGTGACTTCTTAATACAGACAAAAAGTAATACAGAAAGCTCAAGCTTTCTGTATTACATTTTTCCTTCATTAATCCGACACCTGTTTAAAGACTTAAAACTTAACCCATTACTCCATAGCCTGTTTCTAGTTTTGAAGACATATGATCACTTGAAGTAGGTTGAAAGTAAAGCAGAATGTGCCTTAAGGCGCATTCCACTTTCCTCTCAGTCTGCTTTAAACTACCAGCTGCTAGAATAGAGAAATAATTTCTAATGTTAAATGTTCACAACTGTATAAACTGAAACTATTTTCTTCAGTGGAGGGATAAATTAGAGGCGTAAAAAGAGAGTATTTTATGGGGTAATGGGTTAAAGATAATAGGGATTAAACTCAATTTTTCAAACATTTTCTCCTTTAGGTCTGTACTAAACCCAATGGTATCACTACTCATGAGAGTTGTCTCTTTGTGACAATTCTAATGAGTAGTGACACCATAGGGTTTGGTGCAGACATAAAGATTTTAGTTTTTGAAATACTCCCCTAATCTGGAGCCCTGCTATTTTCTTTTGAATGACAGTTTAACAAATTTGACTGTGATGTATTACATTCAAAGTTTCATGTATGTCAATCTAGATAAAGAGAACAAGCACTGTACCATTTCAATGTTATACAATCCCGATTTCTCAAGGCAAAGAATCGGGATATTTCAGCAGATTCGAAATCAATACTTGACTAACAAAAGCAATAATACTAGAATCTTTAGTAAAATGCTTTGTCATAATTTTTAACCTTATAACAGGAATAAAAAAGAAGATTTGGTCCATTTTTGAAATAATCTGCCGTTTATCATCAAACTTGGGTTAAGTGACCATTGAAAATATTTATCAGTAGATTCATGAAGAACAACAGTAATGCAGAAAGCTCTTTCAGGACAGGAGCTTTCTGCATTACTTTTGTACTGCATAAAATGCCAGATGTCCTTAGAAATCTCCATGCTCTTTCACCCATTACTCCATAAATATGCCTTTTAATGCCTTTAATTTATTCCTCCACCGAAAAGAATTCTTTTGTTAAATACAGTCATGATTATGGACCATAAGAAATATTTTCCATATCCTAGCAGATGGTAGCTTAAAGCAGGTTGAAAGTAAAGCAGAATGCGCATGAGGGCGCATTCTGCTTTACTTTCAAGCTGCTTTAAGTGGTCACCTGTTTTCAAAACTTGAAAAAGGTTATGGGGTAATGGGTTAATGAATGGTAACAGAACTACAAGTTCAAAAATTCTTTCAAACAAGAATGAAAGCACATTTTTTTCCCTATGCTAGATATCTGGACAAATTATGAAACTGCAAACATTTATTTATTCTATCTTCCTTCTAGTCGACTGTTCCTTTTTCGACATCACGTTCTTACAGGGCCTGCCATTTGGACTGTGATTTAACTGGGGACGAAATCTGCTGCGTTGCGAATCATTGGAATCTTATTACCCACACAAAGGCACTTGTAAAGTAATGCCAGATTGCACGACAGTCTGGTCACCTGGATTAACTCTATTCACTATCACAGACTGCCAGATAAGGTGACCACTTCCAAAACTAACATACTCAATTCTCAGCCAAACCCTATGACTACTCATTAGAATCGTCTCGAAGAGATGATTCTAATGAGTAGTACATCATAGGGTTTTGTTGAGAAAAAAAGAAAGAAATTTGTTAGAAATGATCATTTTTCTCACACTTTATCTGGAGTGCTGTATCATATACATTATCACAGTAGGGTTTAAGAACCATTCTGATTGGGTCTCGACTGGTTCCTTTATCTCTATAAGTCCTTGTGTACTGTATCACCGTCAGGTAGCCGTCTCCGCTGTCCGACTACCGTTACCATTGCTGACTGAGCGTTGTCTAACAGGACCGTTCCTGTAGGTAACCTCAGGTAGTGTGGTGCTATCGTCCATGTCACCTTTCATATCTAAAGCTTTATTTTCATAGCCATGTTCTTTGTTGTTTCCGTTGTTTCCGTAGCCCGAGTCAGGGCTCACAGGTCGGGAATCGTAATTTCTTTCCAGCAGCAGCTCCCTGTCAGCCTTCTCCTTCTGTTGGGCTGACATAATGACATCAGGGAAGACAGTCTGCTGTATAGACCGCACTAGGATCCTGAAACACGGGTAGGCAAGATGTTATACGTGAACAGTCTTAGATTTCAACTATATGCCATTGTTCTTGTACTGTACATGTACATTGTAGGGGGAGGGTCGGAACTAAGGTTGTTAGAACTTGTGACCCAACTCCAATTTTGTGTATACAAGAGGGAATAAAATATGTTTAACCTGTAACAATTCCTCAGAATAATAAACTCTTTCAAAACGGTGGACCTGTTCAAAATATACTCATTACATTTGAAAACAGTGTAGACCCAGATCAGGGTCTGCACTGTTTTCTAATTAAGACCAGTATTTTGATAAAAAATACCCAGAATTCCAAGTAGACAGGTGCATGTTTTGGTAATAAAAAAGAAACAATTCTAATGAGAAGTCATACCATACAGTTTGATGCAGACATAATTATTTTAGTTTTCAAAAAATTTCCTTTATCTGGAGTTCTGACTACACACAAATGGATTTAGACCAATTTGCACTTTGGGCTGCGGGGAAAAGGTTCAAAAGTGTATAAATACCTTGGCAACAAGGCTGTAACCACGGAAACAACAACAATGATTGCATGTATTGGTTTTGAGATTGTGTTCTGCATCACCCAGTATGGCGTTACTGGGTGGTCAAACAAGAAGAATACGGAGTTGAGGATGATTCCAAACAGCCAGAAGGAGAGGAAACTGAGGATGAGCGTCAACCACTGCGGCCACATCTGGGAAACAAAAAAATAACACAGTGAAACAATCAGTGTACAACCTGGCTTCTGCTAATACAGTATATTGAAGCTTTCTAAAAACTGTAGCCCCAGAAAACAGTGTAGCCCCTGACCAGACAGCTCCTTCAGGAGCTGTCTGATCAGGGTCTGCACTGTTTTCTTATAGGATCTGTATGATACGAGTCAGCAAGAAAAAAATCCTTATTCATAAACCTATGTTACAGTCAATATGATAGATGCTCGTAGTGGGTGGAGTTTCAAATCTATTTTAGAATCTTAACCCCTTCATTCACTGGTGCACTGTTTGTAAATAAAGAGTATACTTGTTATGGGTTAGCTCTTTCCTCCCTGAAACTTCAAAAGGACAATCCAAGTTTCCATTTTAGTCAAGTCCATTTCTGACTTTTAAGGGTTGTTTTTGTCAATGCTTTGCACTATGACAAACAGTGAAGACCCAGATCAGAGGGCTCCTTAATGAGCCCTCTGATCTGGGTCTTCACTGTTTGCATAGGACAAGTTCATTTTTTACATATATACTGTTTGAAAAGGACGTATATATGCGGGACTAAGGTTCAAAGGGTTAAAATGTACAGCATTTACTGGCATTACTGTAACACAACTTACCCATCTGTACGTCTCTATAGCTGAGTGGAAGAGAATACTGAGAATGAGACACACCATCATGGTCGTACCAAACTCCCAAATACCAATCCCTTCAAAGTAGCCCTGAAAATACAGTAATCAATGTGTACACCAGGAAGGATCATACCAATATCAGGGCTCCCAATAATAGGTAAAACATTTAACCCATAACCCTATAAATATGTCTATTTTATATCACCACTGCACTGAAGAAACTAGTACCACTTTATAGTCAAGAGGAATATGTATTGTAAGAAATATTTTCTATATCCTAAAGGTTAATGACTTAAAGCAGGCTGATCATGAAGCAGAATGCGCCTTAGGCGCATTCTGCTTCATGTTCAGCCTGCTTTAAGTTCTGACCTATCTTCAAACTGAAGAAATAGGCTATGGGGATACAATTAAAGAATTTCAATATTTTCTCCTTTATCTAACCACCAAACCCTATGTTGTGTCTACTCAATAAATTTATCTATTTGAGAATCCTACGTTGTAGGATCAGAGATAATTCTATTGATAAGTCACAACATATGGTCAGGGTATTTGAAATACAATGTATTCCCTTTTCTGGAGACAGAACGGAACAAATTTCCGATCCGGGTCTTGAATATCACAGTTCACTTTCACATACAAAACAATAATAATATAATCAATAGCAGTATACAATGGACAAACAAAAATAAAATGAAATTTATCTTTTATGTCATTTAGATTACACAGTGTAACAAAAACATTTTCTAAATTGTATTCCAATATTTTCATGTCTACCTGTTTCAATCTTTAAAATATGAATTTATATCAATCTTATGAGAATTTTCACTAAAGGTCTTTAAGATCTATACAAACATGTATAATACTTACAAAGTAACAACAGAAATGTACGGCTACACTCTGCCATATGGAGTCTAGGAACACTATCAAAAACGACAGCCTTGTATACGTCTGAAAAAATAAGAAATGTTTTTCAAAGTGCATCTGGGAATATTATCTCAACCCTATTTAAAACGTTCAAAAGTCGTCAACTAAATTAATTAAACATCTTTATTTAGAATCTCGTCAGGAATCGAACTTTTTGCAAGTTTACCAATAGATTACCAATACATTGCTTATAATAATTTGAATTCGTTTTAGTCAAACATGCCTGTATTTCAAAGTTAAAGTGTGGCTTAACCCATTACCCCTTAAAAACGCCTTTTTACACCTCTATTTATTCCTCCACTGAAGAAAATAGTTCCAATCTATACAGCCAAGAATATTTATCAGAAGAAATATTTTCTATATCCTTGCAGATGGTAGCTTAAAGCAGGCTGAAAGTAAAGCAGAATGTGCCTTAAGGCACATTCTGCTTTACTTTCAACCTGCTTTAAGTGGTCACCTGTTTTCAAAGCTAGAAATAGGCTAAGAGGTAATGGGTTAACCAAGTTACCGGTATAACAGAAACACAGGAATGTTTGACAAAAAGCAAGCTCAAGTTATAGAAAAAGTGTCAAATCTAAGTTACAAATTCTGTCTGATTCAGGTTACAAATTCTGTTAGATATGCTGTATGTATAGTGTACATTTCTCCTATGCAAACAGTGTAGACCCAGTTCTTCAGGAACCCTCAGATCAGAGTATGGACTGTGTCAAAAATGGACTAGACATGATTAGAAACTGTACTCATCCATTATTATGCCTTAAACTCTTTCCTCCCTGAAACTTACCAGAAATGGGTGTCAAAGCCACCTGATGCTCGCCTGTTTAAAGTTTAAGTCTTAAAAACATCTTGTAACGAAAGCAAATCAATTTTCAGTTAAGAAAGATTATTAAATGAATGGTGAGTCTTAGTCTAGTTATATTAAACTTTAAAACAACCCGTCCAAACTTGAAACCTGGTGATTTGTAGTCAAAACAATTAAGTCCAAAACGTGTCAAAAATTGACAAATATTAAAATTATTTTTAAATTTCAACTTCATACCATCAATGTTTGACCCTAATGAACCTCCATACAAAATTTCAGCACCTTAGCACAAGTATTAAACTTTAAAACAACCCGTCCAAAAAAGTTTAACCTGGTGTTTTGTAGCAAAACTCCTAAGTAAAAAACATGTCAAATATTGACAATATTTTAAATTATTTTTAAATTCCAACTTCATAACATCAATGTTTAACCCCTAATGAACCTCCATACGAAATTTCAGCACCCTAGCACAAATATTAAGCTTTAAAACAACCCGTCCAAAAAACTTTAACCTGGTGATTTGTAGTCGAAAAACCTAAGTCCAAAACATGTCAAAATTGACAAATATTAAAATCATTTTTACATTCCAACTGCATAACATCAATGTTTAACCCCAAATGAGCCTCCATACAAAATTTCAGCACCCTAGCACAAATATTAAGCTTTAAAACAACCTGTCCAAAAAACTTTAACCTGGTGATTTGTACTTGAAAAACCTAAGTCCAAAACATGTTAAATATTGACATTAATTTAAACTATTTTTAAATTCCAATTTCATAACATCAATGTTTACCCCCTAATGAACCACAATACAAAATTTCAGCACCCTAGCACAAATATTAAGCTTTAAAACAACCCGTCCAAAAAACTTTAACCTCGTGATTTGTAGTCGAAAAACCTAAGTCCAAAACATGTTGAAACTTGACATTAATTTAAATTATTTTTAAATTCCAATTTCATAACATCAATGTTTACCCCCAAATGAACCTCCATACAAAATTTCAGCACCCTAGCACAAATATTAAGCTTTAAAACAACCCGTCCAAAAAACTTTAATCTTGGCCACGCTCACTCACGCCGGGGGTATGACATTAGCTCTGCTGTTCTACGAACAGGCGAGCTAAAAATGGACAATCCCTGTTTCCATTTGAGTCTAGTCCATTTCTGACTTTTAAGGGTTGTTTTTGTCAATGTTTTGCATTATGACAAACAGTGAATACCCAGATCAGAGGGCTCCGTAAGGAGCCCTCTGATCTGGGTATTCACTGTTTGCATAGGTCAAGTGCACTTTTCACATGTATATTGTTTGAAAAGGATGCCTATATGCAGGGCTAATCTGTTCCTCCACTGAAGAAAATAGTTCCAATTCTTGCAGTCATGAATATGCAATATAAGAAATATTTTCTATATTCAAGCAGATGGTAGCTTAAAGCAGACTGAAAGTAAAGCAGAATGTGTATTAAGGTGCATTCTGCTTTACTATCAACCTGCTTTAAGTGGTCACCTGTCTTCAGTACTAGAAACAGACTATGGAGTAACGGGTTAACCCATTACCTAAAAGTCTGTTTCTATTTTTTAGGACAGGTGACCACTTAAAGCAGGTTGAAAGTAAGGCACATTCTGCTTACCTTCAGCCTGTTTTAAGCTACCATATGTTAGTATATAGAATATTTTAACTGTGGTGCATATTTTTAGCTGTATAAATTGAAACTATTTTCTTAAGTGGAGGAATAAATTAGAGGCATAAAAAGGCATATTTATGGAGTAAAGGGCTAAGTGAGCTTAAATCATATAGACTTTAAGCTGTATTTGAGTACAAACTGCACATACCTGTCCCTTTGGTCCCACTTTGTAGAGGTTTGGATCGGCTAGGAGGGTTTGAGGGAGGAGATCCTTGTCTAGGATGCCGTTAACAATGGGTGGGAAAGCTGTGAAGACCACGTGCTGGAGCATGAGGAACAAACTGTCAATGTGTGTCGCCCCTGAGTAACCACTGTACAAGTTAAACCAAAACAGAACCATCGTAGATACCTGTAATATACACAAAGAAATACTGGTAAAACAGTGTCAAAACAGAAACATTGTAGATACCTGTAGTATACACAAAGATAAACAGTTTCAAAATAGAAATTTCAACCAAAATGCAGTGCTAAAATTCTTGTTACATGGACACTCTTTTAAGAGCCCTTTCGCCTCGTGAAGACGATTCCAATGAGATGCAACACATGAATATATAGGGGAAGTGATTAAATCTGGAGCCCTGTTGTTATCAATATTGATTACTTATCATATTACATACAATAGTGTTGTTAAATAAGTACATAAGTCGTGCTTCGGAATCTCGAACTCGCATAAAGTCGACCTTGCTTTATATCTGCTGTTTAAATCTCTGTTAGGAACCCTCTGATCTGAGTCTTCACTGTTAGCATAGGACAGGTGTACTCTTCAAAGGTACACTGTTAATAAAGGATGCCTTTATGCGTGACTAGGATTCAAAATCAAAATTGTCAAAGACTAGAGGTGTGGCTTTGTCTGTTAGACACATAATTATAATGCCACCAAGCTGCAAGTATCACCTGATTGGGCTTTGACAATTTTGCCACTCAGATTATAATAAATGGTTAGAATTGCCAATAAATTGTCTTTTTTCTACGTTTTATTGCAATGCATTTGCGACTCATTTGCATTTAACCCATTCTGCTCTACTTTCAGCCGGCTTCAAGCCACCGTCTTCTAGAATATAGAAAATATTTCTTATGGTACATATTCTTGATCTATTTTCTTCAGTAAAGAATATGTTTTAGAAACGTAAAAAGGCGCATTTATGGGGTAATGGGTTAAACGTGACAGAATAATGTATTCTCCACTGTACATCATCTGGTTTGATCCCTATCACAAACTCTTATGTCTGATCTGTCTATGAACTGTTTGCAATGGAAATACAGTACTCCCTCTCTACAACGACACCCAAAGGGAGACACAGATTGTGTGTGTTGTTCGGAGAGGGTCGTTATAGGGAGGGAAAATTAAGACTTGGCTTACATTTGCAAACAGCTTGAATCCAGATCAGACACCGCATAATGCATAATAATGTCCGTGTATATGTTACTTTGAGAAAAACAGCAGACAACAATTTTAAGAAGACGATATTTCAGCAGTAAAAGCGTTAGACATAATTGTCCAGTTTAGGGAACTGCTACAAGGGTCATTATAAGGAGGGAGTCATTGTTGGCAGGGCCATTGTAGAGAAGGAACACTGTAATAGTTTTTCATGCGAACGCATAACGTCTTCTCTATTGTACTTACCAAGCTCTTATAAAACATAAATGCTGAGAACCTCGCCAGCCTGCTGTAACACCAATGACCATGAACTAGAAGCAGTCTCTCGAGGAAGTAGAAGCGGCCAATGGCAAAGTCTGACGCCATCACCGCCTGCATACCCTCCTGTCCTGAGATTCCAATACCAACATCTGCCATGTGGATCATTGACACATCGTTTGCACCATCCCCTGAAAACAACATGTTAAGATTAGTTAACATACAAATATAACTGTGTTAGTTATCAGAATCAACTGTAAACATTTAGACTTAATTTATTGGCCACTATTGCCACGTATTTGCATCTTTTACATGATGGATGAGTTGGGCATCATGGCACTGCGACACAAAAAAGGTCATATAGAGCTGATGAATGATGAGGGGTGATGAGATGAAATGAAGATGATTTTGCCTCAACTCATTTGTTGCAAAGCAGGACATGGGATAAAAATCACCAACCTGCCTTCCTTTTAGTTCTGGCAGAGAGGATAATCTAGGTCTAATAAACAGAAGAGATTCCCTATGATAATTAAGCCCCTGAACTGCGGCAAAGTAGGAAGGTCTCTGGGGCGTCTTTTTCAAACAGTGTTCATATAAAGAGTACATTAATTTTGCCCTATGCAAAAGTGTAGCCCCAGATCAGAGGAATCTTGCAGGAGATCTCTGATCAGAGTCTGCACTGTTTGTCATTCTGCAATTTAATGCAGCAAATACCCCTAAATAGTCATAAATGAACTAGACTGAAGTGTCTAAAAAAAAAGTTTGGGGGGGGGGGGGTAAATGAGTTAAAACAAAAAGTTGGGAATCAACATCATACTAATTCATGCTTCCTTCACTTTCAATTGCTTTTCTTGATTTACAAAATACAGGTACTTGAGTAATACCCTCTAGCTTAATGCTTTACTTTAATTTTTGCTGTTACCCTGAAAAGGGATATTTGCAATCAGTTTGGTATTGTCATATGGCGTCTGATCAGGATCTTAACTGTTTAACACTCATTACAATACTATAATAATCAATTTACCTATAATTCAAATTTGAGAAAGGTGGAAGCTGAAAACAATATTTTGTTTGAGCGGTCATAATTGTGTGATTTTACTGACAATTTTAACCCTATTTCCCATAGATTGTATTTTCTGGCATATTTATGGGGAAATGGATTAATTCTGATAGCTCACCTATAGCTAAGGTAAGGACCTTGAGCTCGTCTCTAGCCAGTTTCACTACCATTCCCTGAAAAACACACAACAACATATGCATTAAGCAATAAATAATAAAGAAGTCGTAACCCATTACCTCATGGCCTTTTTCAAGTATTAAATATAGGTTACCACTTAAAGCAGGTTGAAAGTAAAGCAGAATGTGCCTTAAGGCACATTCTGCTTTACTTTCAGCCTGCTTTAAGCTACCATCAAAAAGAACATAGAAAATATTTATGATTTCACATATTCATGATTGTATAAATTGGAACTTTTTTTTCAGTGGAGGAATAAATGAAAGACATAAAAAGTCGTATTTATGGGGTAGTTGGTTAAAACCTATTTTTTTATTTATTTTTTAAAGCTTAGATCTACCACTTAAATATTTTACAAAGTTAAATTTATACAGTAGAGCAAATGCGGGTATTATCGGCACCTTAAAAACCAACCAATGAAATCCCCCCTTTCACTTTATTTAACGCTAAATTCGTCATTGTCATATGTAACAAATATTTTCATTGGTTAATTCTTTTATAATAGAAACATTGCAACTACTTAAATAACTACTATTATGAAAGGATGGACTTTGTACCCTTTGGAGGGTATTTTCGGCACCTTGAGGCTATTATCGGCACTTCAAAAATTTACGTTACTTAACATCTGTGCTCACACGACCCTTCAAAATACCGGAATACTACCGGAATACCAGTGAAATTTCCAATACCTGTATCGGTGAATGACGCACTACTATACCGTATTTACTCTATTTACTATAATTTTATTTATTTCTGTCAGACTACATAATAAATTATTTCAAATTATTTTAGTAGGTGTCCATACTCATAGAAATAGTAAAAAAAATATCCTTTATGAAGTATTGTTTCCCCTCATGCCAATATGGCCGAACATCAAAACGAATCTTCGGCATCTTTTAACTACTGATGCTTTCCAATGCTGCTGTAAGTTTGATTATAAAGCTGGCAGTAAAAAGAAGTTGCAAATAAAATATATCAGATAATCACCTTGAATTTTCGCCTCTAATAGCATCCAATTATTATCCGCTCATATATACATACTTAACAAACGCACATTATCACCAACACTTTTTACACACGAGGTGACAAAAACATCACAGCAGAATTGAGGAGCCCCGCCCATTTCATAATTTACTTAGTATTCAATAGTATAGCTCTGGCTATAGATATATATCCATTTATATATCTTACACAAAAACTGCAGCTACACTGCCATGGGGACTCGTCACTAGGCTTGAAGACGGTCTCACCATTCCTAAATCCTTTGATCTGACCGACATCCTTTTGTGTAAACGAAATTTAAGACCATCTGTTCATAACTAAATCCCACAAGGACATGAAACAAACAAAAAAATACAGTACATGTATTATGCTAGGCTATATTACGGTGCTGAATTCCTTTTTTTGCCCAATGCCCTTGTGGTATATAACCAGGGAAATGATCAGAACACTTGTTCTGCATTTATTATTACATGTTCGACATAAATCATGACACGTGTATTCAGAGATTACTCTTAATCTGGCAGTTCCCTAACTGTTTAATACAGTAGGTAAATAGGGTTGGGTATGGAAAATGTTTATAAAGTATAATTGTTTATCTCCCAGCACTGGTAAATTGACAACATTGCTAATTACACGCACGGCCAAGCACACTGTTTTTACAAGGATTAACCGAGGTAAGAGACAGTTGGATCCTGAAAAGGCGCTGATAGACAGTTGGATCCTGAAAAGGCGCTGATTACCTCTTACCGGAATAAAGTTGCATGGTGTCCGATCACCAGCAGAGGGTGTCGATAATAGACTACTGTTACAAATATTGACTGTAATTGTCGGCACCTTTACATTCCCTCAATTCCCTTTGTTTTTCATTATTTCGAATCATTTCTCATGTAAAGAGCACAGACTTAAGTAGGTGTGAAACTGTACTGACTCTGCAAGTAACTTTTGAAGCAAACATATGCACGTGTTTTCATCGGACCAAGCTTAACACAGTTGATAAGATACATTATTTTACAATCTGAAATATGAGGTCATATAAAAAAAAAGAACACATTAAAGATTAAACAAGGCCGCAGTGTACTGTAAAACGTCTACAGCATAAAGTGACATCATAACCACATATTAAAAGCTCGGATGACGTAGTCATGTATTTGTATGTGAGCGAAATACTAGATGCTGTCTGGGAGTGCCGATAATACCCGCATGCCGATAATACCCGCATTTGCTCGGACTCTCGGTATAACAAACAGAAATTGACAGTTTAAAGAGCAGCACATAAACTGAAAGAAACAATACTGATACCAAAGTATGCATAGTATAACCTCAGAACAAAAACAAACAAAAAAAAACCTTTAAAACTTCTAAAAACCTAACAAATTTCTTTGTCCCGAACTTCTGTTCAACTAATAACTTATGAGTTTTGGATGAGTCATACAGAGCTCATAGTACTGCTTATTACAGAACAACAGTAAAACAGGAAGTTCATAAAAGAACACTGTTGTCTTGCCTTAAGATGTCACCAGTATTAAAAGACAGCAAACTCAGCTTCTTTTGAATGGCTGCTAAACTTTAGGAGCCCTCTAATCAGGATCTACACTGTACAAGTATACTCTTAACAGGCATACTATTTTGTAAATGACTAGAATACTCATGGCTAGGATTGAATGTGTTAAGAGGGGCTGAAATTGGATGTAATGGGGATTTGGTTTGGGAGAAGAAAGGAAGTGTGAGTGTATTTGTCAGGGTCCATGCTTATAAAGCGTTTGAGTTGAGTCTTAAATCATTCTCAAACATTTTATTGGTCAGATTTGAGCCTAGGCTCAAATCTGACCAATAAAAATGCTTGAGAACAAACTCAGACTCAACTCAAATGCTTTATAAGCACTGCGCCCCAGGGTCCATGCTTATAAAGCATAGTTGAGTCTTAGTACATTCTCAAGCATTTGGTTGGTCAGATTTGAGCCTAGGCTCAAATCTGACCTATCAAATGCTTGAGAACAAACTCAGACTCAACTCAAACACTTTATAAGCGCTGGGCCCAGGTCTTACCTTCTGTATAGGACTAGATCTGCAGCAGATGACTGAATTACATTTTCCTGCTAGTAGTAGGAACATCTTCTCCATGTCCGGATCAAGAGCAAAGCTCATTGTTTTACCATCAATCACGAGTCCATACTCCGGGGTCTTGGGGGGGTGACTACTTGAAGTTCTTGGTGTCTTCTCGTCCTTCATGATGTCCTCTATGTGATGTTTTATGAGATCATGAGTTTCCTCCTGTGCAGACAAAAAATGCAAAACATGAAGTAAATACATGTACTAGTGTTAACTCAATATTTCCTAAAATAAGATGCAGGTTAATCTTAGAATTAATGATGACAGCACCTTTTACAAACTAGTAGCATGTAGAATGTTGAGCATTAACTGGTCACTTTCCACAAGTGGAAACAATCAGCATAACAAGGGTTAAATCATACCATGGTATCAGCATTGATGGTGACAAGCTGCTGGTCTGGACTGAAGAGCTGTGATGAATAGGCAATCTGTACGGCTGTCTCCTGTTTGTCCCCCGTCAGTACCCACACTCTGATGCCCGCCTCACGTAGCTTGGCTATTGTCTCAGGTACACCCTCCTGTAGCTTGTCCTCTATACCTGTAAGAACCAAACACCATGATATTATACCAGAACTCCAGATAAGGGAAGTACTTCGAAATCTAAAATCTGTATTTCTGCATGAAATCCTATAGTGTCTTCGAGACAATTCTAATGAGTAGTAACACCATAGGATTTGGTGCTGAAATGAGTGAAAAAATATTGGACTTGTTCAGTTTACTCACTCTTATCTGGAGCCCTGTTATAGTACCAACTAGTATATGTGGATTTCTATTAACCCTTTTCTTCACAGTAATGCCTTTTCATGCTTTAACCCATTACTCCATTAATACTCATTTTTTCGCCTTTAATTAACTGCTCCACTTAAGAAAACAGTTCCGCTGTAAACACTCATGAATGTGGTACAAAAGAAACAATCCTAGCAGATTGTAGCTAAAAGCAAGCTGAAAGTAAAGCAAAATGTGCCTTAAGTCACATTCTGCTTTATTTTCAACCTACTTTAAGTAGTCACCTGTTTTCAAAACTAGAAACAGGCCATGGGGTTATGGGTTAATGCATTACTCCATCAAATAATACTCCTTTTTTGCCTTTAATTAATTACTTCACTGAATAAAATGGTTCCACTGTATACACTCATGAATGTGCTACAAAAGAAACATTTTCTATATCCAAGCAGATTGTAGCTTAACTCTTTCCTCCCTGAAACTTTAAATGGACAATTCCAGTTTCGATTTTAATCTAGTCCATTTCTGGCTTTTAAGGTTTGTTTTTGTCCATTTTTGGCACTATGACAAACAGTGAAGACCCAGATCAGAGGGCTCCTTTCGGAGCCATCTGATCTGGGTCTTCACTGTTTGCACAGGACAAGTGTACTATTCACATGTACACTGTTTAAAAAGGACGCCTATATGCGGGACTAGGGTTCAAATGGTTAAAGCAAGCTAATAGTAAAGTAAAATGTGCCTTAAAAGCATTCTGCATTTTATCAACCTTCTTGAAGTAGTCACCTGTTTTCAAAACTAGTAACAGGCCATGGAGTGAAGGGTTAATTTAATAATGATCTTGTTGTTGTTGTTGTTTATAGTCCCGTATAAGCTTTTTCAGGTGCGTCATCCAATTGTCGTCAAGATTGAGACAATGGTCAGCATCATGCCTATTGTTGTCTGGACTTCAAATTAATAATGATCCATACAAGTACTGACTATTTATACTCCGACTTTTCTAGCCAAACTGTTTTACCTGTAGCCCCTAGCAGCTCCAAGTCCATCTCCAGTTTACAAGCTGACTCCATCAACTTTTCATCTCTGTCCTCTAATGAGCTCTCTGCCTCGAGGTGAAGTCGCAGCCATTTCTCATACTCTGCCTTGGGGATTGACTGTAAAATATAACACATAGAAATGTGTGTCTGTTGTCTAGTATTTACAGCTCATGACAAATTCTAAATATATATTAACTCAATATTTTACTTTATTATATGCCTTCGTATGATATCGAGCGTTTTCGCGTGTATCTGCGGAGTAAAATACAAGAGTCTGTATCAGCCACCTTGTATCAGCCACTTTGTATTTTACTCCGACGTCGCTTTCGATTTAACGTGACGTCATTTACGTACATGTACGAGTGCTGCGTTATTCTTTGTGGCATACAAAAATTCTTGTTCTGCTTCGAATAACTAATAAATTTTGGATATAAAATGATTTAAACAACTATTTTGTTGTTTCTGGTTTGTATTCAAGGCATATAATAAACACATTACCAGTTGGCAGTGCGCAACAGAGTGTTGCATTTAGCTCTCGACGTTTTTGGCGGAAACAACCGATCAGACTCGCGTCAAGGCGCTCGTTAGATCAGCTATTTCCGCCAAAAACGTCTCGAGCTAAATACATCACTCTGTATCGCACTGTCAACTGGTAATGTGTATTTATTAATGTTTTTATAATTTTGATTCTCAATATGTTCTTTTATGTTTCAGGTTTGGACAAAATTCTTTCACCAGGGCTTCAGATAAGAGGGAGTAAACTGAACAAATCCAGCATTTTCTCACCTATTTCAGCACCAAATCCTATGGTGTTACTACTCATTAGAATTGTCTCAAAGAGACTATTCTAATGAGTAGTAACACCATAGGGTTTAATGCAGAAATAAAGATTTAGCTTTTGAAATACTCCCCTTACCTGGAGCCCTGTTTCACGTTAGGTTTACTCATTAGAAACATCTCAACAAAGAGATTCCAATAAGTAGTCATAAAATAGGGTATACTGGCGATATATAATATATAAAGATTTCAGTGTATGTAACACTCTCTATCATAATATTATGTGCTACTCTACACGTGTTTTGCTCACCTTTTTTGCCATACACAATGTTCTGAGTCCTTGCATGGCATATTCCATAATGTGTTCTTCTGTCAGCCGTCTTGTCTTTATATGTTCATCCTCCTCTGTTAAAACAGAAACCAAAAACATTTAGAATTTAGTTTAAACACTTTCACAATAGCTCATTTTCAATACTGAAGACAGATGGTTGCTTAAAGCAGGCTGAAAGTAAAGCAGAATGCGCCTTAAGGAACATTCTGCTTTACTTTCAGCCTTCTTTAAACTCCTGTCTGCTAAGATAAGGGCAATATTTCTTATTGTACATATTCATGACTATATAAAGTGCAGCTATATTCTTAAGTGGAGGATGAATTAAAGGCGTAAAAATGGGTATCTTTTGGGTAATGGATTAAGGCTTTCATCTTGCTTTAGGCAGTAACTTGCCTTTAAAACAGTTGGACGTAAGTGATTTGCACTTTTGGCTGTGGAAGAAAGGATCACTTTAGATTGCAGTGCTATAAATTCCAATTACACAGAGCAGAGCTCCAGATAAAGGGGAGTAATCTGAACAAATCCGAACATTTTTTCACTCATACAGCACCAATTCCTATGGTGTTACTATTCATTAGAATCGTCTCTTCGAGACGATTCTAATGAGTAGTGACACCATAGGATTTTAAGCAGAAATAAAGATTTTAGATTTTTGAAATACTCCCCTTATCTGGAGCCCTGACAGAGTTCTATATGCTGCTTACCTTTATATTTTTTAGACAGGACACTCAGTATTGCTGAGTCAGCTCCTTTTGTGTACAGTGAGATATCTTTGGTTTGTGGATGTCTAACTACAACAGACATCCGTTTCCTTGTGGAGTCAAACGTGAGCACGTGCAACACATCAAATTCCACCTCTCCATCAGCTG
Source organism: Gari tellinella (assembly GCA_922989275.2). NCBI lineage: Eukaryota > Metazoa > Mollusca > Bivalvia > Cardiida > Psammobiidae > Gari > Gari tellinella. The sequence continues at coordinate 13,525,820 of OV277861.1, forward strand.
AAAATATATACAAATGATACCAATGCATTACCAAGAGGAGGACTCATTCTTATTAGTGCAGTCTTAAGTTATCCTTTTATCTTCATTGTGCAAGAAATGAGTTTATATTGCATTTGCAAACAGTGTTTACAAATGTTAGAGAACCCTCTAATCTGGGTCTATACTGTTTGCGGGAAACTACTTTTTGCATTTCTTTTGTCCTGCATTAAGCAAGTGATAATGAATTATAATAGTTTTAACTTTCTTTTAGTAAAAGCATTTGCTTTTAATTAAGTTGTCCCTACTGGAAAACTAGGTTAATAAGTAACTTGTACCGTCTGAACTTTTACTTGTCCTGTACAATCAGACAACCATAATAATTATACCTTGCTTTGAATTACACTGTTAATTTCCCATAGACCAAAATGTAACATTTTGCATATTTTTACATCTATCCAAAAACTACACTGTCACTCTGACATTTCTGTCTGAGTAAGTAAAGTAAATCTAATGTCTCTTGATCTCTGTCACTATTTGATATTGCTGTCTTAGCTATGCAACATTCTTTGGAATGTCACATAGGGGCAAGTAACTCTAATGTTTCTTGATTTTCTTTCTGTATTATTAAGAGCACTTTGCTTCATTTTTCATAAAACACGAAATGAGACGATTCCAAAGCCATGGTTGATAAGCTTGGTATAATAAAATAAATATTAGATGGCAGTTTGCGTGACATTCAAATTATCAACCCACAAAAACAAGAATGTCACCCTCGGCTTCATCTGCGGGTGACATTCAGTTTCCGTGGGTTGACAATTTGAATGTCAAGCAAACTGCCATCTAATATTTATATAACGTCGCCCTGATCTTACCTGGTAGCCAGACTGTAACTGACTTGGCTGTTCTGCCTTTCAAACAACAGTTGTAAGTACTCGCTGCCCTCACCAAGGCCAACTCATCGGGACTCTCAGCTTCGTATCTAATCCGTGACATGTCTGAGCATAATGACGAGCCTGCAATACTTCCTGCTATACTTCCATTAGGCGTAGAAACTTTCCCTGGGATATAGTCCAGATTTAGCCGTGCTGCGTTCAGTGGTAGTTGAAGTCCGTTTTCATTCTCAGGCCCAATAGGGGGCAGTAGTGGTTTCGATTTTCTATTTGAGGCGTTACCATTAGGTAGGGGTGATAGTCTTGTGACAGGTGGCCCGTCTGGAATACGAGTGTAACGTTCTACGACTGGAGTGTCAAGGTTATTGTAGTTGACGTTGGTTCTACCACTGATCTGTACTGTAGAGTTGTTCAGACTGTCCAGGTGGCCTTCATTGTCCATCTGTAATAGAGGAGAGACGTTAACCCTTTACTCCCTGAAACCTCAAATGGACAATTCTAGTTTTTCAATTTAGTTTAGTCCAATTTTGACTTTCTACGGTTGATTTTTACAATATACAGTTAAACCTCGATGTATCGAACTTAAAAGGACTGTGAAAAAAACTTCGAAACATCGGGGCTTCGAATCATAAATGGGTTGTGATTTGAGTATTGAATTTCAATGCATATCAGATCTATAAGAACTATCGTTCCCGGCGTGTAATGTTTTCACATCTATGTGTACTTTTTGGCATATTGAAATAAAACATAAATCCGACGTGTTCTTTATCATTTATAAAAACAACGGCATAAATAACAAAATACAATACATGTGTACAAAGGTAGGAGAATTCATAGTTATACGCATTAAAACATAGAAAAAAACAACTACATGTATCTTACTTTCAACTTAGATGCTGTCAATTACACCAAGATGCGAAACTACGGCGGAAATGCCGAAAATCGTACTATGTACAGTGTAACTGTCAATCAATTTAGCTTCTAGATTGAAATAAACATTTGATTAAATAATAATGATTTTAAAGATTAATTTTCGACTTCGAGGTTGTCAAGATTGCAGGTGAATAAATACGAACATACAGTAATATCGTTATCGATATCTTTTTTTTTTTTTATCATTTTATTTCTCATATTGCATCGTACAGCACAAACACATACTTTGTGTAGTATTCTTACATAAACGTATCTGGAGAGATAATAGACCATAAACATATAAGCTTAAGTAAATGTGCTATTCAATATAACATTAGTCTTGGAATAGTTGAAGAAAAAAAAAGTAGATAACAAAGAAAGAGAAGAAAAGGAGGAAGACGAAAAAAAGAAAAGCAGTAAAAGAGAAAGAAAAATATATGGAGAGGTGAGAAAACAGCTATTGTTTTTTAAGCTACAGTAAAAAATCCATCCCATTTTGCACGATGCAGGGCAAGTTTGTCTTTTCGTTGGGCAATATGTCTCTCTGTATGAACTTTGTCCTGCATGTATTTTTTAAAGAGTTTGAAGTTTGGTCTTTCTTTTAAACATTTGCATCGAAAAATGTAATATTTTGCCAGTAAGATGGAATAATTTACAGGTGTTTTGTATACTTTTTGTTCTGGTAGCCCTAATGAAATTGTTTCAAAATTTAAATTTATAGATAGATTATTTGCTTTGAACATATTCAGTATGTTTGACCAGATCTCTTGTGCGTATCTACATTCCCAGAAAAGATGGTAAATGTTCTCTGTGTTTTGGCAACAGAAATCACACAAAGTAGAATTTACTATGTTGTATTTAAAAAGTTCTTTATTTGTTTTAACTATTCTCATCAAATATTTATAATTGAAGTTTCTGAGTGTGTTGTCTATTGTTATATCAATGGCTAATTTATATGTTCTGTTCCATGCGATATTATTTTTTCCAAGACTTTCTTCCCATTTTTGTTTTTGTTTTATTTCAGGTATTGTTTGACTAATTTGGTATGCATATATAAATTTTGATGGCTTTTGGCAAGTTAAGATATCGTTCAATGGTGATGGTGCAATTTCAGCATTTTCATTTGCTAGCCTTTGTTTTATATCTACTGGAATGCTGTTGATTAAGGATAGGTATTTTAGGTAATCAGTGTCAGGTAGATGGTACAGATATTTCATAAAGTCGAAAGTGTAAAACGAATTTGTTCTCTTATCGAAAATATCTTCAAGATTTTTTATACCTTTTTGAAGCCAGCTTTGATAAAACAGTGGTTTGCCTCCGGCTTTTATCACAGAGTTATTCCAAATTATAGACTTTGCATTGACTTCTTTATTTTGGTTTGAAAATATATCTGTCCATGCATTAAGGATATCATTTAAAAACACAGTATTTTTGAAATAATGCTTTAAGTCGCCTTTTTTCAGTTTACATTCAAATAATATTTTCCCACCAAATTTATCTAGCTTACCAGCATATATATTTTTAAGTGTACTATTATTGTTAGAATTGAATATACGTTTAACCCAACTGACCTTCAAAGCATTGATAAACTTATTAATGTCAATCATTTTTATCCCACCGTTTTCGTAGTGTTGTATCAGTACATTTCTTTTTATTTTTGCTGGTTTTTTATCCCATAGAAATTCATACATAGTATCATCTATTTGCCGTATTAATTGTAGCGGGGGAGTTTTAAGAACAGTTAATGGGTAGACAAGTTTTGGTAAAGCAAAAGTTTTTATTACAGTTACTTTGCCTAAAAGTGTAAGTTTCCGGTGTTGCCATTGCTTCAGACATGTCTTAAATTCTTCTATCTTGGGATCGAAGTTAAGTTTAAGGGTAAGGTTTCTTTTAGTAGTAAAGATGATACCAAGAGCGCTAGCTTTATCTGATGACCATTGAAAATGTTTATGTTCGAGGAATACTTCTTTTTTCTTTTTTGTTGATCCAGCCTTTAGTACAGTACATTTTGAGTTGTTCAGCTTTAATCCTGATATTTGTTCAAAATCATCAAGTACTTCAATAAGATTTTCGAAAGACTCTTTTGATCCATCTGTTATAAAGGTTGCGTCATCAGCATATAAAGTATTCTTGGTTTCTATATTATCTATGTCAATTCCTTTTATATTTGGGTGGTTTGAAATACAAGACGATAAAAGCTCAATTGAAATAATAAATAGATATGGGGAGAGAGGACAACCTTGTCTAACGCCTCGCTCAATATTAAAGAAATCGGTCATAAAACCATTATTTAAAACACAGCTTGTTGCATTTGAATAGAAAACATTAACCCACTTTATCAGAGATTCTCCAAAGTTGAAATGATTTAAAACATTGAATAAATATTTGTGATCTACACTATCAAAAGCTTTTTCAAAGTCAGAGAAAAACATCAAACATTCGGTATTATTGTATTCGACATTATCTAAAATTTCTTCTATTATACGGACATTTTCGCCAATGTATCGACCTTTCATGAAACCTGTTTGAGCGTCGCTTATTATAGATGGAATTACAGCTTTCATCCTATTTGCGATTGCTTTTGTTGCAATTTTATAATCAATGTTTAGAAGGCTAATAGGTCTCCAATTTTTTAAAAAGGTAACATCTTTATCTCCTTTTGGAAGAAGTGTAATCAAACTTTGTGATTGAATTTCACTTAAACTACCGTTATTATATGAGCTGTTTAAAGAATCTATCATGAATTTTTTTATGTCATTCCAAAATATCTTGTAAAACTCAGTTGTTATACCATCTGAACCAGGGCTTTTGTTGTTTTTCATTTCTTTTAAGGCTTCGGCACATTCATGCTCTGTTAATAGTCCATCACATTTATTTTTCTCAGTCTCGTTTAATTTTTTTATATTTTGATCAAAGAAATTGTATTTTGTTCCTTTACAGGCTTTTTGCTGATATAAGTTGCTGTAGAATGTTTTTATAGCTTTTAAAATTTCAGTTTGATTTGTTAATGTTTTATCATTTACATTTAATTTATACATAGTTTTGCGTTCTGCGTTCTTTTTTTCTAAGGCCGCAAAGTATTTATTGTTTTTCTCGTTGTATTCAATGAAGTCTGCTCTCGCCCTAAGTATAATTCCATCTAGTTTTTTATTTAATATTTTGTTTAATTCTGTCTTTTTGTTAGTTAATTCTTGTTTAATATCGTCTAGACTTGTCAGTGGAGTGTGTGCTATAAGATTTTCTATGGCTTCTATTTCTGAAATAAGTTTATTTTCAGTTTGTTATCGATATCTTAACAGAGTTGTCGTTCGTTGTGAGATGGGTCTGCCCAGCTATCCCCACGGATTGGTTACCGGGTCTTTCACCGGACAGACCATGATTGGAGCGCATCTGCCATGTTGTGGCTCTGATAATAGAATGCCGACCACTGGTTTATCCACGGAATTATACAGTGTATAATTCTGTGGTTTATCAGCATTATTAAACTTCTCACAAAGTTTGGCTTGTTTCGTTAATTGTCGGTCCAAAACAGTCCTTGCGGTTTATTTACTCATTTGGATAAATTGGTGTCATCAAGCCTTTAAATATGGCGGCGTTGTCAATATCATTAACGAAAACTGTGAAACAATTAAATGACAAACTTACCCAATTATACAGAGTGTGCATGCAGAATTAAAAGAGCACCCCAGCGTGTTTTCACGCGAAGGTGTGAAAAAATTAGCGTCAGTCTAGCGAGTCATGTAATCCGTTGATCCATGTTAGTTGACAGGTAATCGATGTTCGATACATTTGTGGTATTTTATGTTGGATTTATATGAAAATGACTGGAAAAAAACTTCGATACAACGGGGAATTCGATACACATAACTTCGATTCATGGATATGTTTTTACAAGGAATATATAGTGGAAAAGATCGGGACTTCAAAAAAACTTCGACACAACGGGGTATTCGATTTATCGAAGTTCGATACATAGAGGATTAACTGTATGTCAGAATGACAAACAGTGTAGACCCTGATCAGAGGGCTCCTTAAGGAGCCCTCTGATCAGGATCTACACTGTTTGCATAGGACAAATGTACTCCTCATAGGTACGCTGTTTGCAAATGATGCATATATGCATGACTAGGGTTCAAAGAGTTAACCCTTTACTCAGTATAAAAATATAAATGAGCCGTGCCATGAGAAAACCTGACGTATTGCATTGCAAACAGTGCAGATCAAGGCCAGCAGCTGCATCAAAGACGCAGCGGCTGGTCTTGATCTACACTGTTTGATATCCACATGCATCTAAAGCATTTTATGTAGCTGTATTATATACGGTATTTGGCACTGTAGACCAAACTCGGATACAGAGCCTGAGATGACAACGGTGCTTGGCCTGTAGAATTTTGCAATGTAATAAGGCTGGTTTTTTCATGGCATGGCTCAAAATATGTAAATAAAAATATTTCTTATGATACACATTTATGACTGCATGAAGTAGAACAATTTTCTTCAGAGGAGGAATAAATTTAAGGCGTAAAAAGATGCATTTATGGAGTAAAGGGTTAAAGGATAACTAAGATTGCTTTTACAGATAAGTAAAAATTGTGCAGACAACTTACGGGATCTTCATGTTCATGGAGGGACACAACCACTGTGTTACATATAGCCATCAGGAGGAAAAACTCTTGCACCTGGTTCTTGTGGCTGTTGGACGGCACGGAAATGTCAACGCTGGCAATGCTCCGGAGACACATACTCGACAACTCACGCTGGATCTCTGTCTCCAACTTTAGATTCTCCATTACCTGTTTGTATAGAAGGCATCATGAGTATAGTACAAGAATTACGTGTTGCAATAACATATTTATAGTAAAATCTGTGGAATGTGATCATAGTCTTTAACTCATTCAACCCCTGAAATTTTAATGGAAAGTTCCATTTTCCAATTAAATTTAGTCCATTTATGACAATTTAGGGTTGATTTTAACAATTTATTTCAAAATGACAAACAGTGTAGACCCTGATCAGAGGGCTCCTTGAGGAGCCCTCTGATCTGGGTCTACACTGTTTGCATAGGACAAGTGTAATCATCACAGGTACAGTTAGTGAATGATGAATATACTCGTCACTAGGTCAAATGTGTTAATAAGGTTGCAGTTAATGTAGGAGCAAAGAAATGCAGAAAGCTTCTAATGGGAGTTTTATGCATCACCTAAGTCCTACATTAAGCAGCAAACAGTCTAGACAAAGATGTCCTGGGGAGAAGCCAAAGCCTGGGCCATGGACTGAACGGAAAGGCGCTCTGTAATGAAAGCCTTATGCTCCTACCGGAGCGAAGAGGATTAAGTAAGTAAGTAAGTAGTCTTAACTGATGCTAACTGAAAACAGTGTATATAGAACCTGATCAGTTAGCTCCTTCACAAGCTCTCTGATCTGAGTCCACACTGTTTGAAAAAAATATAACTGGTATGCAAATAGTTGGGTGAGGAGTTCAGCTACCAATTTTCTGACTGAAAATTTGAGGATGCATTCATCATCTGGTAGTATTTTTTTTCTCTTCATGTTTACTAATACCTCATTTGAAAAGTAGTCTGTTATGTACCTATAAATGTTATTGTCATGGCAACTCTGTCATAGAATCTTCTTTAATTGCTTTTTTTTTTTATAGTTTATCATCAGAAATTTATGTTTTTATCTTAGAATATTAATGTTTTTATATTAATGGCAAACATACGTTTTCTGAAAAACAATCTGTTGACATGTTCTGATGGTTAGTCCATCTTACCTTTTCTAACGGAAACAAACATTTAGCTATAGCTCACACATTAAACTTTAATTTTTACACTGCAGTCACACTTGTATTAGGCTCCACTAAAGAAGTAAGCAAAGTAATCTGAAAAGACAGGCAATCCCCTAACCCATTTCCCCATAAAAACACCTTATTTTGCCTCTAAATTATTCCCCCACCGAAGAAAATAGTTCCACTTTACATAGTCATGAATATATACCATCTGAAATATTGTCTAAATGTTAGTAAAAAGTAACTTAAAGCAGGCTGAAAGTAAAGCAGAATGCGCCTTATGGAGCATTCTGCTTTACTTTCAACCTGCTTTAAGTGGTCACCTGTCTTCAAAACTAGAAACAAGCTATGAGGTAATGGGTTAATGGAGAATACAAAGTAATAGAGAAGGAAGCCTTCTGCATTACTTTTGTCCTGCATCAAGCTGCCATCTCATTCTGTCTTAAAGACTAAAACTATATCATATTTCGAGTGGCTGCTTAATACAAGTTTGACTGTATTTATCAGTGCAATACCGACGTATAACATTCGCTTCTTCCTCGGAATGAAATATCACATTCAGCTGAATTCTTGTTAGTATAAGAATGCTAGATATATTTCTAAACAGGGATCCAGATAAGGAGAGTATTCCAAAAATAAAAATCTTTATTTCTACATTAAACCCTATGGGGTTACTACTCATTAGAATCATCTCTTTGAGATGATTCTAATGAGTAGAAACACCATAGGATTTTGTGCTAAAATGACTGAGAAAATGTTGAATTTGTCCAGTTTACTCCCTCTTATCTGGAGCCCGGTTTAAAGTTGTGCGTCATATGAAGAAGAATCAGTTCAGATACAAGTTTCTACATGCTGTTAGTAATAATAGAAGATTTGAGAGTTAAATATCTCATATAAAACCAACACCCAAGAAACCTGACACAATCAAACAGTGAAGAACCAGATCAGAAGGCTCCTGAAGGAGTGATCTGGGTCTGCATAGTTTGCTGTTCCAATTATCTAAGAAGTCTATGAGCATTTTCTCTAATAAATTCTTCAAACTATGGGTATGTTCAATCAATCAATTATCAATTTATTATGGTCTTCTAGAAGAACTTAAAGCTAGTATAAAATCTATGGACAGACTCTAAAATACTTGCCTCTCTAAAGCAACAAATCAGGATGGTGACATGTGTCTGTTTAACTCATTCGCCCCTGGAACTTTAGTGGACAATTCCAATGTTCAATTGAGTCCTAGTCAATTTTTGACGATTTAGGGTTGATTTTAACAATATATTTCAAAATGACACACAGTGTAGACCCTGATCAGAGGACTCCTTAAGGAGCCCTCTGATCAGGGTCTACATTGTTTACATGAGATAAGTGTAATCCTCACAGGTACACTGTTTGTAAATGACAAGTACACTCGTCACTAGGGCTGAATGTGTTAAAGGCAGCTGGCAGCTTACTGCGAGACAAAAATGGTGCAAAAAGCTGCTTAAGCCTTTTTGTGACCTGTATTAACCCTTAGCCCGCCAAATAAATTGTCGTCTGCTATATTTCTCGTCTGCTTCAAGTTTCAAAGTGCTTCAAAGTTGCTCAAAATTGCTGAAAATGTTGTCCGAGTGTCAAACAGCTTGGATCCGGATGTAACTCGGCGTCTCATCCGGATCCAAGCTGTTTGCATATGGAGCTATAGTCGTGAGTGGCAGGCTAAGGGTTAAGCTGCCACCTGTATTAAAGACTGCCAATGAGAGTTATTTTGAGTGTTGCTTTAGAGAGATACAGGGCTCCAGATAAGAGGGAGTAAACTGCACAAATCAAGCATTTTCTCACTTATTTAAGCATCAAATCCTATGGTGTTACTATGGTGTTACTACTCATTAGAATTGTCTCTACGAGACGATTCTAATGAATAGTGACACCATTAGTTTAAAACAGAAATAAAGATTTTTGTTTTTGAAATACCCCCCTGGAGATATTATTAATATTACTGTATACATGTGAAAGCTACTACAATCAGACCAGTGTTAACTCAATGAACCTCAGCAATGAGTAAACTCATCCAGTACAAACAGTGTACCTGTCCAAAGTACACTTCCCCTATGGAAAGTGTACACCCAGATCAGAGGGCTTCTAAAGGAGCTCTCTGGCAAGGGTCTGCAAATGTCAACTGAACCATTCCAGTTTCCAACTAAGTCTAATCCATTTTTTGCTATTTAGAGCTGCTTTTTACAATATTGTGCAAACTGACAAGCAGTGCAGATCCTGGTCAGAGGGCTCCTGAAGGAGTCCTCTAATCTAGGTTTACACTGGCTACATAAGAAAAGTATACTCTTCAATAGTACTCTGTTTGTAAAGATGCACATTATATGCATTATCAGGATTCAATGGATTAACATAAGCTTGATTGCAGAATAAGCCTAAGCATAATATATACCCTGTTTAAACTCCCCAACCCTACCCAAATCCAAAATGGCAAAAGGCAGAATTTAACTTAAAAGTGTTGCAACTTTAAACACTGATTTAATTTAGAGGGGATTTTGCATTGTTCATGGGGAGCTTAAACATGAAAAATACATTCAGTAAAGAAATGACAAGATCTAAGAATATTAAAACTACAGATAAATCACGAATTTTACATATCAAGATGACTCTACATTCTACAATCCAAAGTGAATAGTTTTCATTGAATAGCAAGACTGCTATAAGCTCAGAATCACAGCCATTATGTTTAGAATACTCCGACAAACCAGTTAAAACATGATGCATATTGTTATGTTAATCTTGTATAGATAGATACTATGTATTTCAGTTCTTTGCCTGCTCAGTAATTTCTTTGTCTGCAATTTTTTACTTTTGTAAGATTAGAATTTTTCTAAACTTCTTGAAAATTTCTTTTCAAAACAGGGCCAGAGTGTCAAACTGATGAGATGCCACATTATGTGGCGTCTTATCTGGGTCCAATCCATTTGCAAAGGTAATCACTACTTTGTAGCGCAGCACGCAAAGAGTTAGACGGGCAGATAGTATTACATTAAAACCTAAGTTAAGCAGATACAATTATAAGACACACTGCCACCTTGAAAGATAAGTTACAGCTTAACCCTTCTCCATTGACTGTGTATAGTATTGAAAATAGGTGACCACTTAAAGCAGGTTGAAAGTAAAGCAGAATGCACCTTAGGTGCATTCTGCTTTACTTTCAACCTGCTTTAAGCTACCATCTGCTAGAATATAAAAAATATTTCTTTTGATATATATTTATGACTGTATAAATTGAAATTGTTGTTTTCAGTGAAGGAATAAAATACATGTAGTTAACCCTTTACCCAATAGCCTGTTTCTAACACTAAAGACAGGTGATCACATAAAGCAGGTTAAAAGTAAATCAGAATGTGCCTTAAGGCACATTCTGCTTTACTTTCAGCCTGCTTTAAACTACCATCTGCAAGGATATATAAAAATATTTGTAATGGTAATTGTTCATGAGGGTATAAACTGGAACTATTTTCTTCAGCGTAGGAATAAATCAAATACGCTAAAAGTCGCTTCTATGGTGGAAAGGGTTAAGTAAAAAGGTGTTTCTATGGAGTAAGGGTTAAGGCAGAACATAAGTAATACAAATGGAAGCTTTTCGTATAACTTTTGTCCTACATAAGACTGTAACCTTTATGTAATACTTTCAGTATTACTTTTGTCAGACATAAGGCTGTAACCTTTATGTTATATTTGTACTCCTAATTTATGTCTTTTACATGACTGCTTAACAGAGGTGTTATACTGTGTTAGATGAAAATATAGAATATACACTACCGCTGACTGTAGTCCCAACTTTTTTATATCCTAACAAAGGGACAATAAACAATTTTCTTATAATCTAACAAAGGTACAATAAACCTTTTCATATCTTTAATTCAGAGCTCAAGGGATCTGTTTCATAAAACTTCGTACGAGAAAAACGGACGTAAGTCAAAACTTTGAAATACATTTTGCTTTCTGATTTCTCCATCTAATACTGTCTTGTGACATCTCTTTGGAATCGTCTGGAAAACAAGATTCCAAAGAGATGATGTCACTAGACTGGATTAAATGGATAAATAAATAATAATTGACACTTTTATTTATTATCTGACTTACGACAACATTTGTCGTACGAAGTTTTATGAAACAGACCTGAGATAAGGGGCGTATTTCAAAAATTGAAATCATAATTTCTGCTTTAAACTCTATGGTGTCAATACTTATTAGAATCGTCTCCAAGAGACGATTCTAATGAGTAGTTACACCGTAGAATCTGTTGCTAAAATGACAATATAGGATCCATTGCTAAAATGAGTGAGAAAATGTTGGATTTGTTAAGTTTACTCCCCCTTATCTGGAGCCCTGTCCGTATGTCAGAAATAAAGGTCATCGGCTTCACAACACTTGTCTATGAAATTTACTAAAGTCGACTTCTTCCTCTCTCCATATATTTCCAAAATTGAAAATCCAAGCAACAAAAAGTTTAGTCTAGCTGTCCTAGCTGAATAGATACCAATATACTGGATCCAAACTGTTTGAAGTTTATGGGGTGATAAAGTTAAGTTAATTCACTGCTAGAAATGTTAGAATCGATACATTTATTTTATTGCATAATAAATCTACTAATCATCCTAAGACAAATATTTCTAACCCTCTTCCCCATAGCTTGTTTTCAGTGTTTCAGACAACCTGCTGCTTAAAGCAGACTGAAAGTGAAAGTAGGAGTTTTCTTCTCTTTCCTGTCAGCAAGCTATAAACAATAACCTGATCACGTCATAGCATGACATTTCTATGTGGAACAGATGTAACTGTGAAAACTGAAAAGCCCGTTCTATGGGGAGAAGTGTTGACAGCTATTAACCCATTACCCCATAAATACGCCTTTTTAAGCATTTAATTTATTCTTCCACTGAATAAAAAAGTTCCAATTTATACAGTCATGAAAATGTATCATAACAAAAATATTTTCTACATTGTAGCAGATGGAAGCTTAAAGCAGGCTGAAAGTAAAGCAGAATGCGCCTTCAGGCGCATTCTGCTTTACTTTCAAGCTGCTTTAAGTTATCACCTATCCTCAAAACAAGAAACATGCTATGGGATAATGGGTTCAGCTCTCTGCTGTGCATAGTGATCTCTTTGAAAGCTAATAGCGAAACTACAATTACCTTTGCAAACAGTTTCGATTCAGATAAGACGCTACATTGCAAGGTGTCTCATCTCAACTCAAACATTTTGACATGCAAATCCTACTTAAAAAAGAAATTTTAGAAAATTCTTATCGTAAATGATTTCTGCCATGTTGAAAAGATAGATAGAACCAGTAGCAGATCAAAATTGTTGCCGACGACAAATTTACTTAGCATTCAAAGAGTTAATAAAAGCATTCTATGGCATAAACAATACTTAATGATAAAAAACAAACAACTATTTTACCCTTTGAGCATTGAAAAAACATTGTCTGGTCAAAGTGCAGTCTGGGTCCAAGGTTAAAAAGCGTTTGAGTTGAGTCCGAGATCATTCTCAAGCTTTGATTGGTCAGATTTGAGCCTGGGCTAAAATCTGACCAATCAAATGCTCTAGAACTACTTCAGACTCAACTCAACAGCTTTATAAGCTTCCAGCCATGCCCAAAATTATATAGTATTTGAGTTGAGTCTGAGATTGTTCTCAATTATTTGATTGGTCAGATTTTAGCTCTTGCTCAAATATGACCAATCAAATTCTTGAGAACGATTTAAGATTGAAATCAAAGGCTGCATAACCTTGGACCATGATTCAATTATAAAATCTTCTTCACTAGTATTTACATATATACATGTACATAATCAGACTGTCAAACAGTTTGGAACCTCACCAGACACTAAGTTACTCGGCGTCTGATAAGGATCCAAACTATTTTGAAAGATCAAGACAAGACAACTCAGTTCCAGCGCTGAAAGGGTTAAGCAACAACATATGATTCTATTGAAGAACTCTGTACAAATGTTACTAAGTGAATACATAAGCTTGCTGAAATGTAACAGGTTACTTAATATAAAGCTTCAAATATCTAAGTGCCCATTTTAATTTACCGCAGACTTTCTTATATCATCATCTTTTCTTTTATCATCCTAGTAAATAGTAAAAAACTAACTTTGTATCACTGTTTAAGTAAAAATATTAACCCTTCTCCGGATATTATTATATGCCTTCGAGTGATATCGAGCGTTTCCGCGTGTATTTGCAGAGTAAAATACAAGAGTCTGTATCAGCCACCTTGTATCAGCCACTTTGTATTTTACTCTGACCTCGCTTTCGATTTGACGTGACATCATTTACGTACATGTACGAGTGCCGCGTTATTCTTTGTGGCATACAAAACTTCTCGTTCTGCTTCAAATAACTAATAAATTTTGGAAGTAAAATGATTTAAACAACTATTTAGTTGTTTCTGGTTTGTATTCAAGGCATATAATAAACACATTACCAGTTGGCAGTGCGCAACAGAGTGTTGCATTTAGCTCTCGACGTTTTTGGCGGAAACAACCGATCAGACTCGTGCCAAGGCGCTCGTCAGATCGGCTATTTCCGCCAAAAACGTCTCGAGCTAAATACATCACTCTGTATCGCACTGTCAACTGGTAATGTGTATTTAGCATATATTGATGCTGTTTAAAAACAGTTCAGACCCTAATCAGACAGCCCCTGAAGGAGCCGACTGATCAGGGTCTACACAGTTTTATTTTACTTGTCGATCTGACTGTCTGACACAAGTCTGCAATTGTTCCTTGTCATTATTTTCCTTATTTTAATAGCCAATGTAATAACTCAGATGATACATATTCATTGTAAGCAGTTTTATTATATGAGTACTTAGCGGGAGAAGGGTTAATTTGTTTTATTACATGAGTTCTCAGCCGGAGTCTTAGGTCTGTCATGTGAACATGATATAATGTCCACTACTGCCATGTACTAATCTCACACATATAAATAACCTAACATACAGTCGAACTTTGATATCTCAATTTGATTTGATTTGTTATGATTTTACGTCGCTTTTAACAGTATTTCAGTCATATCGTGACGTCCAGCTAAGGTGGAGGAAGACCCCAGAAGCCCTGTATGCACTGTTTCAGGCACAAATCGGCAACTGGGTAGAACCACCGTCCTTCCGCAAGCCAGCTGGTAGGCTTCCCCACGTGATTGATATCTTGAACTCACTTAGCTAGATATTTCGACACATGGACTGCATTCATTCACACTCAGTTTAAGTCGAACATACCCAAATTTCAAATTTAAAACGTGGCTTAGCCACGTTTTAACTTTGAAATATGGGTATGTTCAACTTAACAGAGTTCGAGATATATCGAAGTTCGACTGTATATATATAATATAATAGTCTACCATCACATCAAACAAATATTGGCAAAACAAACCGATTGGGTGAAACAATGCCAATCATAAAATGTAGTAAATTGAAAGACCTAATAAAATTAAAATCTCAACTCAATTTGAGACATAGGGTTTGTAAAGCGACGTTTGAAATGAGTCTTGAGATTGTTCTCTGTTTTTGATTGGTCAAAATTGAGCATTCATTTCTAATCTGACCAATCAAGAGCTTGAGAACAATCTCAGAATTCTCTCAAACATTTTATAACCACTTAAAAATGAACTGTCAGTACCAAAACTATTCACATGCATAAGACTTGTACGATCAAAATAAAGACAGTACAATACACCACCCGTTGTTACTATGACATGCAGTGGTTAACCCATTACTCCATAAATATGCCTTTTTACACCTTTAATTTATTCTTCCACCAAAGAAAGTAGTTTGTATTTACAGTCATGAATGTTCCATGAGAAATAGTTTCTGTATCCTAGCAGATGGTAGCTTAAAGCAGGGCTGAAAGTAAAACAGAATGCGCCTTAAGGCACATTCTGCTTTACATTCAACCTGCTTTAAATGGTCACCTATCTGCAAAGCTAGAAACAGGCTATGGGGAAATGGGTTAAACTGACTCTCACCCAGTGGCATTTACCATAAAATATCCCCAATAGTACATGCACTGATAGCATGCTCTGTATCATAAACACAGTACCAACATACATAATTTTAATACTAGTGATTTCTTAGCGCAAGACAGAACTAATGCAGAAATGAGGGAGCTCCTGGGTCTACAGGAACTTTCTGCATTATTTTAATCCTGCATTATGCAGTCTCCCACCTTTTAACCCTTTCCCCCAATAGAAGCGCCTTTTAGCGGATATGATTTATTCTTCCGCTGAAGAAAATAGTTCCAATTTAATCAGTCATGAATATATATTATAGGAAATATTTTCTATGTTATAGCACATGATAGCTTAAAGCAGGCTGAAAGTAAAGCATTCTGCTTTACTTTCAACCTGCTTTAAGTAGTCACCTATCTTAAGTACTAGAAATAGGCTATCAGGTAAAGGGTTAAAGATAACTAGCTTCGTTATAAAGTGGCTAGGTGAAGTTTGACAGGATATTGTTAAGACTTACCGAGCTGTTTCTGCTGATGTTGGCCAGGGAATATCTACTGCCTGTCTCACTAGCCATTTCATCCTCAAACTCTGGAAGAAAAAAACAAGATTTCCAAGGAGTTAGAAGTGAAATTAAGATACTGAAAACCAAAGTGGAACTAAAGACACTACAAGTTTCATAATTTCATAAAAATTCAACCAATACCCAAACACGAAAACTTAACACTCAAGTCAGGGCTCCAGATAAGAGGGAGTAAACTGGAAAAATCAAACATTTTCTCACTCATTTCAGCACCAAATCCTATGGTGTTTCTACTCTTTAGAATTGTCTCGAAGAAGACAATTCTAACGGGAAGTGACACCATAAGATTTAATGCAGAAATAAAGATTTATAATACTGGAGTCCTGTTAAGTTTGACACCGACTCTGCAAACTACAAGTTTCATAATTTCATAATAAAAATTCAACCAGCTGAGAAATATCCAAAACAGGAAAACTTAACACTGGAGTTTGACGTTCCCTACTACAATGGAAAAGCCATACTCCATAGCCTGTTTTCTAATTTTGAAGACGTGACCACTTACAGAAAGTTGAAAGTAAATCAGAATGTGCCTAAAGCGCATTTTGCTTTGCTTTCAGCCTGCTTTAAGCTGCCATCTGCTGGGATATGGTACTTATTCATAACTGTATAAATTGGAACTATTACCTTCCATGGAGGGATAAAATAAGGGCGTAAAAAGGGCGTATTTATGGTGTAATGGGTTCAGCAGACAATGTTCTGACAGTGAATTTTGTCCTCACCTGGTACATGAGGATAGTTCTTGCCGTTGATTGTACAGCTCTTAAACTCCATCTGGTTCTCTGTGAGGGTGCCCGTCTTGTCAGAGAAGACATACTCCACCTGCCCTAGATCCTCTGTGATGTTGAGAGCCCTACACTCAATACGCTTGTCACTGCCCTCGTGGTACAGCTCCTGATCCTGGTTGATGAAGTAGATCTGTAGGAGCTTGATGATCTCCAAGGAGACGTATAGTGGTAATGGAATCACAGACTGAAAGATGAAATACTCATTGGTTGAGAAATAGTTTTACATTATAGCAATATCACATGCAGATCCCAATTGACCAATGATCAATTCAGCCTATTTGACCTCTAAATAACCTCTAAAAGACCTTGACCTTTGTCTGACATGATCAAATTGTACTGAGGTCAACGATTGTTTGATTCGAGTACACATTCCAATAACTTAACCCAATAGCTTATTTATGAGTCTCTATCAGATGTGGTTCCAAAAGCTGATGAGGCCATGATTAAAGTTGTGGACAGACAGATAGACTAATATACCTCCGACTATGTAGGGAGAGGTGGGGGGGGGGGGGGGGGGGGGACAAAAACATTATTGAAATGCATATGTAACAAGGAGCCGAATTTTAACTTGATAGCAAAATCAAGACAGATTTTTCAGAAATAGAAATACCCTCTTTAACCCTTTACCTAATAGCCTATTTTAAGTACTTAAGATAGGTGACCACTTAAAGCAGGTTGAAAGTAAAGGAGAATGCGCCTTAGGGCGCATTCTGCTTTACTTTCAGCCTGCTTTAAGCTATCATGTGCTATAACTTAGAAAATATTCCCTAAAATACATATTCATAACTGGAACTATTTTCTTCAGCGGATGAATAAATCATATCTGCTAAAAGGCGCTTCTATTAGGGAAAGGGTTAAGCTATGTAATAATTAAAACAACCTGGACCTACCTGGACCTACAACTTGCAACCAAACTATCGATATAGGACAGTAGCTGAAATGCATGTAGTGATCAAGATTGTGGGAAAATCACAAGTTTGGCCAGTTGGCTATTATAGATCAATCTGTTCTGTACATAATGTGTCCAGGGACTAAATAGAGTGTAAATACAATGTTACCTCTTTGTTACATACTGTTAAGAAAGTAGGAAACATTTAAGGCTGTTAGCTGATTAATGTAGGAGACAAATAATGCAGAAAGCTCCTTTCTGCATTAGTTTGTCCTGCATTAAGCTGATATCTGTCTTAAAGACAAAACAGGAGACATAATGAAATTATTCGGTCAGGAATATGTACCATAAGACATATCTTCTATACCTTAGGAGATGGTAGCTTAAAGCAGGCTGAAAGTAAAACAGAATGTGCCTCAAGGCACACTCTGTTTTGACTTTCAACCTGCTTTAAGTGGTCAACTATGTTCCATAGTGTGTTCAATACTAGAAACAGACTATGGGTTTAAATGGGTTAAGCTGTAACCTGTCTTAAAGACAAAAGAGGATTTGTATATTGCGAGTTGCTTATAGAGGGAGCACTGTAGCAATCAAATGTCATTTACTGTAAAATTGTCAATTACAACCAATTTTCTCAGGCCTAGATTGATACTGCTTAAATTTGCTACTTTTGACGATAAGCTTAAACTCCTACAAGGGCGCGATTCTCTACGCAATAAAGGAGTTCGACTTGCAAACGATCTCACTCCAAGGCAGAGAAAAACACTGAAAGAACTGGACGAAAAAGGCTATCGTGGCTATTTCAAAGGTAATAAACTGTTCAAAGTGCCGAAACAAATGCCTGACGAGATGGAAACACAGAGAGTGTTCCGTACGGGTGTCCGTACTGTAGCACAAAGACAGCGCGAGAATGCAGCAAGAGGTCAAACGGATCCGAATACGCATCAAGATGTTTACTAGGGTTGTGGCCGAGGCCCTTCTGTGTCTAACAATAATATCTCATTCATTGAATGGAATATCGAGGGGTTAAGAAAAAAACTTGATGACAGTGAGTTCGTTTCATATTTATCTTCCTTTGATGTGATTGGTCTGACAGAGACTTGGGTTTTAGACCACTCCGTTATTGATCATTTTTTTCAAGACTATACATGTTTCTTCTGTGCCGCCAAAAAATCCAGTAGAGGTGGTAGAAATTTGGGTGGTGTTGCTGTGTTTGTTAGAAATAGGCTAGTGGGATCTACAAAGCAGATTAATATCGATTTCAGGTTTGGGATAATGCTTATTTTTGACAAAAGGTTATTCGATACAGATAAAGATTTATTCTATGTGTGCGTATACTTGCCACCTCAGAATTCGCCCTTCTATGATGGTGAATCTGGCGTTGACTGCTTAGAAAGTGATATAATTTCCTCTTTTCATGAATTCCATAAATGTGATGTTCTTATATGTGGTGACTTTAATGCAAGAACAGCTGAACTAGAAGATACTCTAAGTATTGACAGTGACATTCCTGAATTTCAGGAGTATGAGTCATTTTTTACCAATACTATATCTATTCCTAGAGTTTCCAGTGATAAAGTAGTTAATAGATTTGGGAAGCAACTTTTAGAATTTTGTAAAAGCTATAACTTATTTATCTTAAACGGTCGGTTTGGTAACAGTTCTGGAGACTTTACGTTTATAGATGTTATTGGCTGCAGCGTCATTGATTACTTTATTGCATCTTGTAAACTGTTTGACTTGGTGAACACTTTTTATATTGATAATAGAACTGAATGTAAACACCTTCCTGTAACTCTGAGTATCGGTAGTAACTGCATTGATGATACAGTTACAACATCTGAGAAAGCTGATGCTACCATTACTGATTATAAATTTTGTGATGGTGAAGAAGAAACTATTTTTTCAGCAAATTTAGCAGAAAAGATTATAAATGGTGAGTTCGGGTCTCTAAACGATAATCTTGATAATGATGACGTTTGTATAGATAATGTTGTTGAGCGATTGGAAACATTAATTTTGGAGTGTTGTATTAAGCACAAAAGAAAGGTCCATTCTAAGGCTTGTCGCAAAAAATCCCCCAAAAATAATTGGTTTGATCGAGAATGTCAATGCTTAAAGTTAACAAAGAACCAGTATCTTCGCAAATTTAGACAAACTAAATCATTAGAAGATCTCAATTCTTATATCATCGCGAAATCATCATTTAGGAAACAGTGCAAACTCAAGCAGGGCCAATATAATAAGAAATTACTAGTAAAAATTTCGGCATCTGCAAACAACCCAAAGGAATTCTGGAAAAATATTAAAATGGCATCGCAGGAGCAAAATAGAAAACCAAGCATAAACATACAAGAATGGTTTGAACATTTCAGGACTGTTTTTGGAGATACTGATACAGATAATAGTGGTGAGAATACAGAGAATAATCATAGTGATGATATAGAGGTCGGAAACACTAATTGTAACATTTTAAATGAAGGTGAACATATTCTACTAAATAGCGATATTACTGATGACGAGATTAAAACAGCCTTATCTGAATTGAAAAGAAACAAATCTTCTTCTGGTGACATAAAAGCAGAGCATTTGATTGCTTGTGCAGATATGTTAACTCCATTTCTGAAAAAACTATTTAATCGAATATTTAAGTCAGGAGTGTTTCCGAAGCAATGGTCTTGCTCATTGCTGATACCTGTCCATAAAAAGGGTTCTATTAATAACCCTGATAATTACAGAGGCATAGCATTGCTGAATGTGTTGAGTAAAGTATATGTAAATGTTTTGAGTAAACGACTTACATTTTATAGTATGGCATATGACAAAATTTCAGAGGCACAAGCAGGATTTAGGTCTGGGTATTCTACCATTGATAATGTATTTGTTCTGTATTCGATAATAAGAAAGTATTTATGTAGAAAACGTCGCAAATTATATGTAGCATTTGTTGATTTTCGTAAAGCTTTTGACTCAGTTCAGAGGTCGAAATTATTTAAAGTGCTTAGAGATAAGAATATTAAAGGAAACCTTTTAGACTCTATAAAAGCTATTTATGCAAGTGTTATAGCATGTGTCAAGAGTGGATATGAGATTAGCGAGGAGTTTGAATGTCCAATTGGTCTCAGGCAAGGGTGTAATTTAAGCCCCATATTATTTTCCTTATTCATTAATGAGCTGTATGATGAAATAGTCTCGTCTGGTATTTCAGGCATTCAGCTATATCCTGACATTATAGAAATACTACTATTACTCTTTGCAGACGATGTGGCTCTCATTGCAGACACTCCAATAAATCTGCAAAAACAACTTAATCTATTAGCAAAGTATTGTGATGCATGGAAACTTTCAGTAAATGTAAATAAAACTAAAATTGTGGTTTTCAGAAACGGAGGACAACTATCTAGACACAAAACTTGGGTTTACAAGGGTAACAGAATAGAAACCGTTAATGGGTTTACTTATATTGGCTCATACTTCAGTTCTCATTTATCTATGTATAATATGGCGAGTGCTTCAGCTATCAAGGCTAAAAGAGTAGTAACTAGCTTATTGTCCTCTTTGCATCATTTATCACCGATGCCTAAATCAATATTTTTTAAACTTTTTGATACAAAAATAACACCGATTTTATTATATGGATCGGAAATATGGGGTATTTTGCCTATGAATTCTATTGAAACTGTACATATGTATGCATGTAAGCGTTTTATGTGTGTTCCTATACGATCTTCAAATGTAGCAGTAGCTGGTGATTGTGAGCGGTTTCCCATGTATATCCAGGCCTCTAAGCGCTGTATTACATACTGGCTTAGGATTCTATCATTACCTGAATATCGCTATGTATATAAAAGTTATGAGATGTTACGATATTTCGACAATGTTGGTTATATTAACTGGGCTTCACAGGTTAGAATACATCTTTATAGTATAGGCTTTGGATATATATGGGAAAACCAGACAGTCCACAATAGAAACATGTTCTTGTTACAGTATGTGCAGAGGCTGAAAGACCAATATATGCAAGAGTGGCATGCATCGTGTGAAGCAATGCTCCTTGCTCTAAACTTATTACCTATGTTGGATTCAAACCTGATTTTAAATTCGAAGAATACTTAAATGCTATTGATATTCACAAATTTAGACGTTCCTTAGCTTCTTTTAGGATTTCTTCACACTCTCTTATGATCGAAAAGGGTAGACATTTAGGGATTCCACGTGAACTCAGATTTTGTAAACATTGTAAAGATTTAGTTGAAAACGAATATCACTTTTTATTAGTATGTCCTTTATTTACAGACTTAAGAAAACAATATATAAAACCAAAGTTCTATATGCAACCAACTTTAAATAAAATGAATATTTTGATGTCATGCAGAAACAATGAAATAATAAGGGATCTTGCTATGTATGTGCATTATGCCATGAAATTAAGAAATTTAGATTCTAAATAGTTTAATATAATAAGATTTGCATACAGCGCTCCCTCTCTACAACGACACCCAATTGGAGTAACTTATTGTGTGCGTTGTTCGGAGGGAGTCGTTATAGGGATGGAAATTGGCTACATTTGCAAACAGCTTAAATCAAGATCAGACGCCGCATTATGCGGTGTCTGATCTGGATTCAAGCTGTTTGTCACTCGTCATTGTGTTGTTGATTTTATTTCCCGGTCAAAATGTCCATTATGTTACTTGAGAAAAACAGTAGACGATAGTTTTAATAAAACAATATTGCAATAGTGAAAGTATTTGAGGTGTAATCTCCTTGTTTGGGAATCAGCCGTGATGGTCGTTGTAAGTAGGGATTCATTATTGGAGAAATACTGTATTTATATTTGTCACTGTATTTGTATTGTCACACACTATGATTTTCATATTTGATATACTGTGTCTGGGCTGGAGGCCTTTATCACAATAAACTTTGAATTGAATTGAATTGAATCTATTAGCCTATATTGCTCTATAACAAAACAACTCACCTGAAATATGATAATGTAGGTGAAGAAGACGACAAAGGCCTGAAAGAATGGGTTGAACTGCTCGGAACTCTCGAAGGGTATGAAGGGTATGACTGTACTGTCCTCGTACTGGCCCAACCACAAGGCACTGCCTGTTAATACACAACACAACAGACATGGTTATATACATTGTACAGATAAATCTCTAGCCTGATTAATAAGTATTTAGTTATGTTTTTAAAAGTTTTATGACATATCAAACAAATGACAGTGACAGATGTTAAATAAACTTAAATCAAGATAACCTCTTGCTGCAGTTAAACAGAAAGTGGCCACCTTGGTCTACACTGTTTGCCAATGTCCTCTTTAGTACATACACACTAGCTAGGCTTATTAATGGGTTACAATTAAAATGAATATTACTTGTAGGCATTGAAATTTTTACCATATCTACAGTCTAAAGCATGAACTACAGTGAAACCTTTCTACGACTACTAAAACAGGGCTAATGGATTTCATAAAATACAGGTGACAGCTTAAAGCAAGACAACCTAAAACAGAAAGCTCCTTTAGGAGCTTTCTGTTTTACTTTCACTTTGCTTTCAGCAGTTACCTGATTTAAACACCTAATAATAACACAATATAGTGGTAGTAATAGATGGGTTTTTACTGTATTTAGCTAGCTTTCTGCAATAAGTTGTTGCCCAGTTCATTGATCTTCTTGTGACACAGCCTGACACAAGCCTGACTGTACAAGTTAGGTTTGTAAACACTATAAGCCAGTTCATTCATACATGACATAAATACATAACTAGTCTATAGCTAACATAACCATTCAGAGTGTCTGTAAGAGGAGACATGCTGGTTGTGCCAGATTCAGTCCACGTTCTAACCTGATTATAACAAAAACACCCAGGTAACTTGAGCTCCCAATAACACTGTAATGACTGTTAAACCTTCTCCTGCGATAAGCAAAATATTGACTCTTTTTAGAAAACAGTGTAGACCCAGATTAGACAGTTATCTGGATCTGCATTGTTTTCTACATTGTCTGACATGACTGTGCACTTTTTCCAGAGGAAATTCAATCTTAACTGGGAGAAAGATTAACACTTATCAAGCTAAATTATTGTCCATTTTGAAAATTACTAAATGGCAAATCCAGTACTTTTTGCTTGAAAAACAATCAATGAAAGGGGTTTTACAAATAGTATTGATCTGATCTGATTGAGAATTCTTTGTCATCTTATCTGAGCATGTAAATGCTTAACCCTTTTCCCCCAAAGAAGCAACTTTTAGTGCATTTAATTAATTCCTTCACTAAAGAAAGTTACAGTTCTACTTTATACATGTACAGCAATGATTATATACCATAAGAAATATTTTCTACATCCTAGCATGGTAGCTAAAGCATGTTAAAAGTAAAGCAAAATGTGCCCTTTAGACACATTCTGCTTTACTTTCAACATGCTTTTAGTGGTCATCTATCTTCAATACTAGAAACAATTAAGCTATAGATCTAATGGGGTAATGGTTTAACATAAACATGATCAGAGACAAAGAGTTTGCATCATGTACACTGAATGGGACCTGATCTAGATCCAAACTGTTTGAAAATTCATTTTAGAAGGGGAAAAAACTTTTGACTTTTTTACCTGAACCTCTATACAACAATTTACTATTCTCTAGAAAACGTCTTATTCAGCTCATTTAGAGAGCTACAAACACGTCAAACAGTCAAACCTAGATACACTTTGTAACTCGATCAAGCTTTTGTTGAAGCTACCAGTGGATAACCCCACATTTTAACTTTAGAATTTGGGTATTGGATAATTGCAATTTGAACTTACTCATGTTATCAAAACTCAACAGAAGAAATTCAATGTCAATGCATGTGTGTTCAACAAAACACTTTACTCCAAAGTATGTTTTTTATATTAAGGTACATTCTGCTTTCCTTTTAGCCTGCTTTAAACTACCATCTGCTAGAACAAAGAAAATAATTCTTGTAATACATATTCATAACTGTATCAATTGGAACTATAATTTTCTTTAGTGGAGGTATAAATCAAATGCATAAAATGTGTATCTATGGGGTAAAGGGTTAAGCAGGTTTATTGAAGTTTTACTGTAAATAATATCTGTCACTAAGAATGGCTGAATCCCAGGTAATACTCAGTAATATGAGAACATTATGATGTCAACTAACACCAGAGTTATACCGAAAACTAGGACGGCACACAATATATGAACAACCATTTCACAGATACACAATATATGAACAACCATTTCACACAAACAACAATCAGCTTCCACAGTAAGGCTGGACAATAGGAAACCCTGTGTACAGCAAACAGTACAGTTAACCCATTACCCCATAGCCTGATTCAAATTTTGAAAACAGGTTACCGCTTAAAAGCAGGTTGAAAGTAAAGCAGAATAGGCCTTAAGGCGCATTCTGCTTTACTTTCAGCCTGCCTTTGGCTACCATCCACTAGAATATAGAAATATTTCTGATAATACATATTCATGACCATATAAATTGGAATTATTTTTTTCAGTGGAAGAATAAATTTTAGGTGTAAAAAGGCGTATTTATGGAGTAATGGGTTAAATATTAGAAAATAATGAATGAATTCAACTAAATACAGACAAATGATGGCTTAATACAGAACTAAACTAATGGAAAAAGCTCCAAAAGGATCTTTCTTAATTACTATTCTTCTGCATTTAGCTACTGCCAGTTTTAAAAACTTTCAACACTAAGTAACTCTTGTTGGTTATTAGGTTTCCTTCTGGCTCATTTTAGTTACCAAAACGTAAACCAGTCTACTTGGAATTCCGGGTAATTTAATTAATACTGCTCTAAGTTAGCAAACAGTGCAGACCCTGATCAGGGTCTACAATTGTTTGCAAAGTAATGAGTATATTTTAAACAGGTCCATAGTGTTGAAAGCCTACTCATGAATCTTATTGTTAATGGCGGCTCAATACAGGGAACTGGTTAGACTGTATACCTTTTCCTGGGAACTTGTTTCTTTGACGTTTTCATTTCAGTCCAGCATGTGGTATCCTTTCCCACCCATAGAAGCACCTCATAGCATACTAAATCTATTCCTCCATTTCAGAAAATAGCTCCAATTTACCACTGCAGAAAATGGCTCCAATTTACACAGTCGTGAATATGTATGAATAGAAATATTTTCTATATACTAGCAGACAGTAGGTTAAAGCAGGCTGTAAGCAAAGTAGATCGTGCCTGAAGGTGCACTCTGCTTTACCTTCAAGTTCTTTCAACCTGCTTTAAGTGTTCACCTGTCTTCAAAACTAAGCACAGGCTATGGGGTAATGGGCTATACTAATATACAGGCATCATTTCCATCATGCCCCTGAATGATCGAAACAATCCAACACTTACCTGCAGCACAGAAGAAACAGAGAAACAGCAGGATAATGACACACCAGATGACATCACGGTTTAACGCCCTCTCCAACTTGCTGCGCTTGTAACGAGGATTTCTATTGTTCATCATGGACTTGGTCTCATGACCTGAAAAGAACATAGATTAAAATTAACAAAATTGCAAAATATTGTTCTAATTATTGTCATACCGAGACTAGACCTAGGCTCTTGTGGCATTCACCACCAGCCCATCAATAAATATGAGCTGTGCCATGACAAAACCAGCATTATTGCATTGCAACATTGTTCAGACCATTAGCACCTTTGTCATCCCAGGCTCTGTATCTGAGTTTGGTCTACACTGCAAAATACTGTATATTATACATGTACAGCTACATAAAATGCATTAGACGCATGTGGATGTCAAACAGTGTAGAGTAGATCAAGTCTAGCCACCACTTCTTTGACGTGGCGGCTAATGCAATAAGACAGGTTTTGTCATGACACAGCTCATACATTTGCTGCACTTATGCAGAGGAAGGGGTAAAGGTACCAATTGGGTTTAACCCATTACCCCAAAATACACCGTTTTACACCTTTAATTTATTACTCCACTAAAGAAAGTCGTTCCAATTTATACAGTCATGAATATGTATCATAAAGAATATTTTCTATATCCTAGAAGATTGTGGCTTAAAGCAGGCTGAAAGTAAAGCAGGTGCATTTTGCTTTACTTTCAACCTACTTTAAGAAGTCAATTATCTTCAAAATTTGAACGGGCTGCTGGGTAATGGGTTAAGCAGAGAAAAGGTTAATATGAATGAATGCCAGTTTTAGCCTTGATGTGACAGGTAAAGTTCCTTGTTTGCCTTTTATGTCCAAACATAAAACTTCACATTGATAACTCAATCTTACCTGTCTTTCAAAGCTAAATCATGACTGAACCATGTTTTAATTTTGTAAAACATGGCATATTCACATTTTAACTTTGAAATATGGGTATATTCGACTTAACTGAACCCGTTACTCCATTATGAGCCTGTTTCTATTTTTGAAGACAGGTCACCACTTAAAGCAGGATAAAAGAAGGTACATTCTGTTTTATTTTCAGCCTGCTTTATGCTACTATATAGAAACTATTTTTTATGGTACATCTCCATAAGTGTATAAATTAGAACTATTTTTTTCAGTGGAGGAATAAAGTAGAGGCATAAAAAGGTATATTTATGGATAATGGTAGCCCTCTGATCAGTCTACACTGTTTGCAAAGGACAATTTTTAATGTACTCTTCACTAGATAACCATTTGTGAAGTACAAGTATACTCCTCGCTTGGGTTCAATGGGTTAAAATTTCTTTCCTGGATAAGACATGCAATTATTTGATTACTGTAAAACAGGTATTTTTCGATCATGAATATTTCGCGTAATGTGATTTTGTATTAATTTGCAACATCATGCAATATTTCTAGAAGGTGGTAGCTTAAAGCAGGCTGAAAGTAAAGCAGAATGTGCCTTAAGGCACATTCTGCTTTACTTTCAACCTGCTTTAAGAAATCACCTATTTTCAAAACTAGAGACGCGAGGCAACACATTTGCAAATTAACGGGTAAATTATATTCTCGCGAATAAAACCTGTTTTACAGTATTGAGTTTTACGGCCATCATATATCATACAGTTTAGTGCTCCAATAAAACACTTCCCCGTACCAATGCACTATTCAGGAAACACTTGTAAGTACAGTCTATAGCCAGTGTTCAGTTCTTCAAGAATCACTCACAACATTTGATTGTCTATGCATCATCATTAACCCTTTCCCCCATAGAAGCGACTTTTAGCGTATTTAATTTATTCCTCCGCTGAAGAAAATAGTTCCAGTTTAAACCCTCATGAACAATTACCATTACAAATATTTTATATAGCCTAGCAGATTTTAGCTTAAAGCAGGCTGAAAGTAAAACAGAATGTGCCTTAAGGCACATTCTGCTTTACTTTCAACCTGCTTTAAGTGATCACCTGTCTTCAAAACTAGAAACAGGCTATGAGGTAAAGGGTTAAAAATAAATGTTTACTCAATACAGGTTTAGCAGTGTGTTTTCTCTCCCATTTTATTTCAATTTGAATATTTTTATTACCCTATGTCCTGTTAAACCCTCAATGAGCAAAATTAATATTGAGTATAAAACAGTCACAATTAATAAACATGGAAGGCCCAGTTCAGAGAGTTTCTTCAGGAGCCATCTGAACTGGGACTGTTTGTCATACTTGAGAACATTTTGAAGGAACACCTCTTAATGGTAAAAGAAACGAAAGTCAATTTGAAACTATAGCACTGCAAGGGCAAAAGGTATGATTTAAAAGCTTGTAAATACAGATTCACTTTATTGTGATTTGAGTACACTTGTACTTTAACCCTTATAGTGCTAATACCATATAGATGTACATCCTCTGCAAACAGTGTAGACCCAGGTCAGAGGGCTCCTGAAGGAGCCCTCTGACCTGGGTCTACACTGTTTGCCAAACTTTTAGATAGTTTGGAATTGGAAACCATGTATTTAGAATCAATAAAACTGGTAATTTATCAGAAAACTTATTGAATCCATTCTAAATTTGAGCATTGTCAGGGTTAAACATGCGTTTCCTGCCATATTATTTCAACTCCAAGTCAGACTTGAATAGTGTGCCCTTACAGTCTCAACTTGCATTGTTCTATATATTGTACAGACATAAATTATTGTCTCGACAGACAGACCTGAAACCAAGGTTATAAAGTGAAATTGAGTTGTCTGAGATTGTTCTCTTGTTTTTAAGATTGTTCTTTGATTGGTTAAGATTTGAGTTTGAGAACAATCTCAGACTCAACTAAAAAGCTTTGTAACCTTGAACAGTGTGTGTGCTTACAGACTTGACTTGAATTACATTCATTCATTATAATCCAAATCTTAAGAATTGACTCTATTCCTGTTTAACCCTTTGAACCCTAGTCACGCCTATAGGCGTCCTTTTCAAACAGTGTACATGTGAATAGTATACTTGTCCTGTGCAAACAGTGAAGACCCAGATCAGAGAGCCCTCTGATCAGGGTCTTCACTGTTTGTCATAATGCCAATCACTGACAAAAACAACCCTTAAAAGTCAGAAATGGACTGGACTAAAATGGAAACTGGAATTGTCCATTCAAAGTTTCAGGGAGGAAAGAGTTAATATAATGGTTTCTCAGTGGAAGATCATGGTTTCTCAAATATTTCATATGAAAAAGCATACAGTGCAGACGAAGAGAGGTCACAATAGCTCATCCTGAGCCTTCTGCTCACTTACAGTGAGCTAAAAATATTTCATATGAAAAAGCATACAGTGCAGACGAAGAGAGGTCACAATAGCTCATCCTGAGCCTTCTGCTCACTTACAGTGAGCTAAAAATATTTCATATGAAATAGCATACAGCGCAGACGAAGAGAGGTCACAATAGCTCATCCTGAGCCTTCTGCTCACTTACAGTGAGCTAAAAATATTTCATATGAAAAAACATACAGTGCAGACGAAGAGAGGTCACAATAGCTCATCCTGAGCCTTCTGCTCACTTACAGTGAGCTAAAAATATTTCATATGAAAAAGCATACAGTGCAGACGAAGAGAGGTCACAATAGCTCATCCTGAGCCTTCTGCTCACTTACAGTGAGCTAAAAATATTTCATATGAAAAAGCATACAGTGCAGACGAAGAGAGGTCACAATAGCTCATCCTGAGCCTTCTGCTCACTTACAGTGAGCTAAAAATATTTCATATGAAAAAGCATACAGTGCAGACCCTGATGAGATGCCATTTAAATGTGGCATCTCATCAGGGTCTACACTGCTTGCAAATGTCCATTTTAATAGATACTAGTCTTAAATGACTTAAATAAGACACCTTGTTCAGCTAGTAAAGGGTTAAGGAAACCAGATAATCATATTAACCCTTAGCCCGCCAAATAAATTGTCGTCTGCTATATTTCTCGTCTGCTTCAAGTTTCAAAGTGCTTCAAAGTTGCTCAAAATTACTGAAAATGTTGTCCGAGTGTCAAACAGCTTGGCGTCTCATCCGGATCCAAGCTGTTTGCATATGGAGCTATAGTCGTGAGTGGCAGGCTAAGGGTTAACATATACTCTGTCAACCTATACTGTTTTAGTTTATATACAGTTGAACATCTGTAACTCAAACTTGCTAAAGTGGAACATACCAGTATTTCACATATATTTATTATGAAATACTTGTAAGTTCCACTTAAATATCCTCAAATTATCAATAAAAACTCTAAAGAAATACTGGTGACTTCAATTTAAAGGAGTAAAAGTTATCGAGCTTCAACTGTATATAGTCACACACACTCACAGTACATGTTAACATTGTATATCTTGATATGATTATCTGTTTTCCACTGTACTTAACCCTTTCCCCCATAGTAGCGTCTTTTAGCGAATGTGATTTATTCCTCCGCTGAAGAAAATAGTTCAAATTTAATCAGTCATGAATATATATTATATGTAATATTTTCCATATTCTAACACATGATAGCTTAAAGTAGGCTGAAAGTAATTATTTTCAGAGTTTGTTCGGCTTGCGCCCGGTAAAGATGTTTTCATAGCTCATTATTAGTGTTTTCTTCTGACTTGACAGAGTTATTTTTAGATTGGAACATTCTAAAACTTTAAAAGGGATGAGTATTCCCTACATCCAGCAAGAAACATTGATAGCTGTATTTATTGTGCGCAGTATACAGTAGAGAATACATTTTTCTTTCCCGTTTAAATGCAAACGCAATGCACTAAACTGTGGAAATTTACTTTTAGAAGTTTTAACTACTATTTTTTAATCTGAGTAGCAAATAGATTGGAGCCTGATCAAACGCCGGGTTACCCGGCGTCTGACCTGGCTCCAATATGTTTGCAATGGAAATAATAGTTTTGTATACAAATGCGTTTATTGGGAAAGAATAAAATATCAGTAAAGTTAGCGCAGCGGTCTCGTGCTGCACGGGAACCATACTTATCTCAAGTAGGAAAGTGTATGATGGTGTAGTCGATGTTACCTTGCTTACAGTGGACAAAATGTTATTCTTTCCCAATAAACACGTTAACGCTAAAACCATGATTTCAATTGCAAACAGTTTGGAGCAGATCAGATGCCGGGTAACCCGGCGTCTGATCACGCACCAAACTGTTTGCCACTCAGACTAACATGAATGGTCAGAATTGTCTAAAGGTTGTCCATTTATGCGTATTATTGCGATGCGTTTGCGTTTCGTTTGCGTTTAAACGGGAAAGAATAACGTTTTCTCCACTGTTACCTGAATGGTTATGAACTATTCTGTTTTAAAAAATAACCCAGACAAGTCAGGAAAATCGGATCGATCTCATGATTCTTATTCGATCTTGCGGAAACTCTCGGAAGCCGACACGAAGATTTGTTATGTAAACAAAAAGCTTATTTTTCCAACCATCTCGATAAGAAATCGGCACATTTATGTATGGTTCTTAAAGAAAGGGGGGCATGTTTCAGGCACCTGATAACGGATTTTGTTTAGTTTTAATACCTAGAAAATGTTCTTATATAAGAAATTGCGAGATTTAAACATAAATTTGGGCGACATTCTGGCTTTAAAGTAGGCTGAATGTAAAGCAGAATGAGCCTTACGGCACATTCTGCTTTACTTTCAGCCTGCTTTAAGTAGTCACCTGTTTTCAAAACTAGAAACAGGCTATGGGGTAAAGGGTTAAGATATGGTTAGCTGGTAAGCTCAAGTTAGCAGTCATTCAATGTAGAAAACATGAGATATCTTAAGACAGGTTTATAGTACTTATAGCTCTTTGTCTTCTGTTTTTGTTCTTAATAAAGATTTGTCAAAATTTCTTTTTAAAACAGGGTCAGAGTGTCAAACAGTTTAGATCCTGATGAGACGCAGTGTAACGCCGGGCGTCTCATCTGGTTCCAAATGGTTTTCACAAATAATCATGATTCCATTGTTAGAGTGCAAAGAGTTGAAACATGACAGAATTAGTTCAGAAATTTCTGCATTACTTCTGTCCTGTACTAAACTGGAGCCTGTCTGTAAGAATAGACCGATTTCAGCTTTCTTTCCACGACTGCTGAAGACAGATTCAGTTCAAAGCTCAAGGTATCTTACATGATTCTACATTACTTAGCACTGGAAAAATCCAGTACATATTTCCTCCATGGTCAGTCATTTTCCTTCATTCACTGAGCCAAAGCTGACTGAATGGTGACTCAAAGGCAACATGACTTGATGAGATTACTAATGATAAAAGAGATAATACTTTGTTCATGAGATTGTCAATCTCTTAAAAAGTAAAACTTGTGTTTAGCCACCACTGAAAGAATCATGAGTTATTTTAGTAGGACTTATGAGCTATGACACTGGCTAATAAAGTAAGGAATACAGATGCTACAAGTTACACAGAATTGATACAAGAAAACAATGCAGACCCTGATCGGACACTCCATTTTTTTACTATTTAGGGTTGATTTTAACAATATATTTCAAAATGACAAACAGCATAGGCCCTGATCAGAAGGCTCCCTAAGGAGCCCTCTGATCAGGGTTTACACTGTTTGCATGGGACAAGTGTAATCCGCACAGGTACACTGTTTGTAAATGATGAGTATACTCGTCACTAGGGTTGAATGTGTTAAAACAGGAGAGGGATTAAGACATTTGTAAGTTTAATGCTGAGAGATGTTCCCTGCTTGGACTAAGCCTTACAGTGTTGAAAGATATAAAATGTTAAGGGCTTAATGCCCTATTAACCCACATGTCAGTATCTGGCCTGGTCGCCCACCAGATAAAATAGACAAGCATATTACAATCCTTAATTTGACAATGAACATGCATTATAACATGTCCAAACACGGTCATGGTTGTTTGATGACAAAGACAGGGTCAGTGAATGGAAAAAAAATACTAGTGGTCAGAGTAATCGGTTCACCTGTTTCTTGTGTCAAATCTTAAACTTCTAGGCTGCCTAGCGGTTTCTAGTTATAAAGACAAGTGACTACCTAAAGCAGGTTGAAAGTAAAGCAGAATGTGCCTTAAGGCACATTCTGCTTTACTTTCAGCCTGCTTTAAGCTACCTTTTGCTAGGATGTTTAAAATATTTCTTAAACTGCACATTTATTACTTAATAAAAAGGAACTATTTTCTTTAGAGGAGAAATTGATTAAAGCGTAGAAATGTGTATCTATGGAGTAAAGGGTTAAATCCAATGAATCATGACATGACTTGCATTTATAAAGACTATAGTTATGAAACATATCTGATGCTGATAAGCTCTTTAATCTTATCAGGATCTGACCTATTTGACACTCATAAGTATGTTCTGTTAACCCTCTAAAACACACACACAAAACTTATTTTAATTATTTTCTTTGTACCAGATTGTTCAAGCAGATGACACTTTTGTAACATTATGGTTACAATTCAAATTTTCTTATCACATCTGATCCCTGTTAACCCTTCCCCCTCTGTATATTTATAAAACTTCCCCTCTCCCTACCCCAGACATCTATCATCTACATTGGCTAAGTAATAGCATAAGGGAAAGATTTTCTATATTGGCTAATAGCATAAGGGAAAGATTTCCCCCCGGAAAGAGTGTAAACTCATGTCAGACAAATCCTATAAGAAAACAGGGTAAACGATGATTGAATACCTCTTTCAGGGTCTACACTTTTTTTAACACTTTACCCCATAGCCAGTTTCTAGTATTGAAGATAGGTGACTACTTAAAGCAGTTTGAAAGTAAAGCAGAATGTGCTTTAAGGCGCATTCTGCTTTAATTTCAGCCTGCTTTAAGCTACCATCTGCTTGGATTAAGAAAATGTTTCTTGTACATGTAGTACATTTTCAAGACTGTATATATTGAAACTATTTTCTTCAGTGGAGAAATAAATTAAAGGCTCTTCTAATGGGGAAATGGTTAAAAAAAGTGTTGATAAAGACTTATACAATGTAGTAGATGAAGGGTTACTAATATTAACCAATCATATACCACCGCAGCAAAAAAATTCCTACCTAAACTGCCCCACTAACTCTTACTTATAATACAGAATTGCAAAATCGACTTTTTCATATTTAAAAACTGACCAATTTTGGTTGACTCTTTCGGGATGTATTCCAAAGATCTCTAGGTAAAACAAACAGTAGAGTCCCTGTGATACGAGAGCTCCTTCAGGGATCCTCTGAATATGAGTATGCACTGTTTGCATATAACCATTACCCCATAAATACACCTTTTTATACCTTCAATTTATTTGTCCACTGAGGAAAATAGATACAATTCATACAGTTATGAATAAGAATGATGATAACTACAGTGTATATTCTTTATTTTAGCAGATGGTAGCTTAATGGCACATTCTGCTTTACTTTAAACCTGCTTTAAGTGGTCACCTATTTTCAAAATTAGAAACAGATATGGGGTAATGGGTTAAGGGGGTATATAACATTTATTCGATTCTCAAACAAAGGAGAATAAGAAGGGGACATTAACCCTTTGAACCCTGGTCCCGCCTATAGGCGTCCTTTTCAAACAGTGTACATGTGAATAGTACACTTGTCCTGTGCAAACAGTGAAGACCTAGATCAGAGGGCTCCGAAAGGAGCCCTCTGATCAGGGTCTTCACTGTTTGTCATAATGCCAAACAGTGACAAAAACAACCCTTAAAAGTCAGAAATGGACTAGACTAAAATGGAAACTGGAATTGTTCATTTAAAGTTTCAGGGAGGAAAGAGTTAAGGAACTGAAACTGAAAGTCAAATACTTTAACTCTATAAGGAGCTAACACCCATAAACCCTGTACTTGCTGCACTCGAGAGCCAATGTTAAGCTTTGCAGTATATTAAGTTAAAATAATGGCCAATCTTTTCACAAACACAAAAGACAATCATTATTTCCTGATATAAATCATTGCATTTTAGAGTAAAACCTGTAGTAACACTTTGCATTCTTGAAGTAATATTTTCATCTGCAACAACAATTGTAGCCTCTTTCTCTCCTAGAAAAAGAATTTTCAAAACTTTCTTTTCAAAACAGGGTCAGAGTGTCAACCAGTTTGGATTCTGATGAGACGCCGCATTAGACGGCGTCTCAGCAGGATCAAAACTGTTTGCATTGATAGTCACGCTTTCGCTGTTAGTGTGCAAAGGATTAAGCAACATTTCATTGAGGAACCATGGAGGTATACTAATCAAAGCCAAGCAACTCCTAAATGCAGGATGAATATAATGCAGAAAGCTCAGCTTTCTGCATTATTTTTATCCTGCATTTAGCAATAAGCTGTATAAGAGACAACTTATGCGGATTTAATCATATTGAATATCCTCTTAATTAATACAGGTGCGACTGTCGTAACATTTAGTTATTTCCTTACTTTTGATAAATCAGAATATTTTACATTTCTAAGCTTTCAATATGGTATTATAATTCAAATTGAAGTTGACTATTTATATCATTCCCATAAAAGAAGCCACACACACTCTTGAAAAGATTTCAATTTGATCATATTTCATCATTTTTAGTGTTGATGAACAATAAACTGCTAACAAAACATTTAATAATTTCCCCAAAACCTGTGGCTTTTTTATTGAAATGTGTTTTCAAAAGAATAAGGTCAAATTTTGCTAATCAGACATTTAAAAGTAAGCAAGATAGAATTCTAAGATACTGCGTAGCTGCTTAATAGTTAATACAGAACAAAAGTAAAGCAAAAAGCTCCTACAGGAATTTTCTGCTTTTCTTTTGTCCTACAGTAAGCAATTTCAGAATTTAAAACCGATAGTATGTTGTCTACTTATATGTTTGGCCACTTAACCCTTTCTCCAGTAGAAGCGCCTTTTAGTGCATTTTATTTATTCATCCACAGAAGAAAATAATTCCAATTAAAATATGTAGTCATACATGTACCACAAGAAAGATTTTCTATATCCTTGAAGATGGTGGCTTAAAGCAGGGGGAAAGTCAAGCAGAATGTGCCTACATGCACAGAATGCTTTACTTTCACTCTGCTTTAACTCATTTTCCAATAAATATGCCTTTTTATGCCTCTAGTTTATTCATCCACTGAGGAAAATAGTTCCACTTTATCCAGTCATGAATATGCACCATAAGAAATAATTTCTATATTCCTAGTAGATGGTAACTTAAAGCATGCTGAAAATAAAGCAGAATGCGCCTACATGTGCATTCTGCTTTACTTTCAACCTGCTTTATACACATTACCAGTTGACAGTGCGATACAGAGTGATGTATATAGCTCGAGACGTTTTTGGTGGAAATAGCCAATCTGACGAGCGCCTTTGCGCGAGTCTGATCGGTTGTTTCCACCAAAAACGTCGAGCTAAATGCAACACTCTGTTGCGCACTGCCAACTGGTAATGTGTTTATTATATGCCTTGAAAACAAACCAGAAACAACTAAATAGTTGTTTAAATCATTTTACATCCAAAATGTATTAGTTATTTGAAGCAGAACGAGAAGTTTTGTATGCCACAAAGAATAACGCGGCACTCGTACATGTACGTAAATGACATCACGTTAAATCGAAAGCGACGTCAGAGTAAAATACAAAGTGGCTGATACAAGGTGGCTGATACAGACTCTTGTATTTTACTCTGCAGATACAGGCGGAAACGCTCGATATCATTCGAAGGCATATAATAAAAGTGATTACCTGTCTTTAAACTAGAAAGAGACTCAAAAGGGTAAAGGGTCAACACAAGTTTGACTGTACTACATGTACTTCAGGAAGTGTTTCTGCTTAGACAAAGCTTGTTTTTCGTGTTTCCTGAACTTACAAGTACAATTACATGACACAGAGCAAGAAAATGTGTAAAAATAATTTAACTCTTTGCAAGCTTATAGCAGCAGATATATTTGCCACAGTGATAACCTTTGCAAACAGTTCGCATCCAGATGAGACGCCGCATAACGCGGCGTCTCATCAGGATCCAAACTGTTTGACACTCAGACCCTATTTTGAAAAGAAAATTAGAAAATTCTATTTTTAGAACATCAGCAGACGACATTTGTTGCAGACTAAAAAATTACCCAGAATGCAAAGAGTTAAAGATGTCTTGATCTTAATCCCTTTGCTGCTTCCCTTTTATAAGTGTAAAACATTACATTGAGTCTTGAGGGATTTGTCAACAGTGTAGATTCTAAATCAGAGGGCTTGAATCTAAGTCTACACTGTTTGCAATTTATGTATTATTTATTTCCCGCCAAATAAGGATTAGACATGTTAACATGCTGAAGACATGAACAGATTTCACTGTGAATTCCACATCTCTGATGTATACAGTTCAACCCGTTTTAATCCTGAAGGAGATTAGGAGAACTCTGCTTTTACTTTCTGCCCGTTTTAAGCAACCACCTGTCTTCAATACTGAAAACAACCTATGAGGAATACTGAAAACAACCTATGGTGAAAAGGGTTAACAAAGTTAGCAGATTTCATTGCTTCTTAAACCTAATAGTCTGTATTTGAAGAAAGGTTATGACGACATTTTTGGGGATAGGTGACCGCTTTTGGAGACAAAAGTCGGCTTTGCAAAAGTCTTGGCTACTATTTAAATGCTGGGTTGAGCAGCTTCTTATCAGGATCTGAACTGTTCCACATTTGTATTGATATTTCTTCAGTCTAACTGCTTTAAATCTTACTTTGAAATAAGATAAAGTTTATGTATGACATCTTTTCTTTTTTTATCCCAGGGGATAAAATGGTGGTAAAAGGATTTAAGTAGCAGATTATATTTGATAGAGTGATAGAGTTAATGAATGGCTATTGATCCTAGGTGTAAAGGTTACTTAACAATTTTTTGTTAACTGAAACAGCAATTCTAGTAACTGGGGGTTTATCTTTATTAACTCCTTACACGCTAGCGGCATAATCATTATTATTCAGTGCAAACAGTTTGAATCCTGATGAGACGCTGCGTAATGCGGCGTCTCATCAGGATCCAAACTGTTTGACACTCTGACTCAGTTTTAAAATGAAATATTGAAAATATATTCATAGAACAGTAGCATACAACAATAATTGTTGCAGACAAATAAATTACATAACATGCGAAGAGTTAATTTTTTTACCATATTAAGTCATAAAACGCTGATGGCAAAACCGTGATTACCTCTGCAAACAGTTTTGATCCAGAATGATGAGATGCAAAGGAATATTGGATCATATCAGGATCCAAACTGTTAAACATTCTGACTCCTATATTACGAAAAACAAATCTTAGAAGTCAAATATTAGAACATGTAGTGTCAGACAACAGTTACTGTTGTTGCAAACGAAAAATATTATTTAGTATTAAAAGAGATAAAACAGTATTGATAAGTTACCAACTAATGTCATCTCTTCAGGCTAGGGTTTCTATGGTAACCAAAACTACTTACTGAACAGCAGAGATGTGACATGATTATAGAAAATAATCAGGCAAAAAAGTGTTCAGTATCATTTCAATAATGAACAAAAGAATAATACAGAAATGTGTCTGCTATGTAGGCCAAAGACATGTTAAAGAGCTTTAACCATTACCCCATTGACTGTTTCTATTTTTGAAGATAGGTGACCACTTAACCCTTTACCTGATAGCCTATTTCTAGTATTGAAAATAGGTGACTACTTAAAGCAGGTTGAAAGTAAAGCAGAATGCGCCCTAAGGCGCATTCTGCTTTACTTTCAGCCTGCTTTAAGCTTCCATGTGTTAGAATATTGAAAATTTTCCCTATACTATATACTCATGACTGATTAAATTGGAACTATTTTCTTCAGTGGAGGAATAAATTAAATACGCTAAAAGTCGCTTCTATGGGGTAAAGGGTTAAAGCGGGTTGAAAGTAAAGCAGAATGTGCCTTAAGACACATTCTGCTTTACTTTCAAACCCGATTTAAACTACAATCTACTAGAATATATAAATAATTTTTTTTCATGACTTTATACAGTTGAGATACTTTCTTCAGTGGAGGAATAATTTGAAGGTTTAAAGAGGTGTTATTTTGGGGTAATGGGTTAAGTATAACTTCAGTTCTGCATCAAGTAGCCATGTGTACAGTAAAGCCTCTGACAACTGTGCTAAATGTTTAGTTAACTCTTTCCTCCCTAAAACTTTAAATGGACCTTTCCAGTTTCCATTTAAGTCTAGTCCATTTCTGACTTTTAAGGGTGGTTTTTGTCAATGTTTGACATTATGACAAACAGTGAAGACCCTGATCAGAGGGCTCCTTTCGGAGCCCTCTGATCTGGGTCTTCACTGTTTGCATATGACATGTGTACTATTCACATGTACACTGTTTGAAAAGGACGCCTATATGCGGGACTAGGGTTCAAAGGGTTAAGCAACCTTCTATGCATAAGTTTAACACAATTTTCCTTGTTTTGTTAGCCGATGTTATAGTTCAGATGACAAATATTCATAGTGAACAGAGTCTTATGTATGAATACGCAGAGGGTTAACAGTTATAGTGTTTGCTCCACACTATGGAATTGTTTTTCCAAATTTACGTCCATTTCTGCCAACTCTGGGCTTATTGGACGTCTCAGATCGAGGGAAGCGGATACAGAGGAACCTAGGCTACGCATGCAATGCCTTACACTTTTCAATAGAGATCTCTGGTTCCTCTACATGCCCATAATGTATACAGTTTGTGTGTACATACCTGCATAGACAACAAGTCCCTCTATCCAGTCTGTGTTTCTCATGATACAGCCTCTCAACATCACATTGTTGTGGTTCACTGGTATAATGTCACTCTCATCATCAGACAGCTTTCTGCAAGAACAAACATACAATACTCTTTAATGTTTCTGTGCTGGAAACAACAGGTATATGTATATGTATATTTCACAAACAGGGTAGACCCTGATCAGAGTAACACATAAGTGAGCTAAAAGTATAAAGCATTGAGACAATTTTTAACTCTTTGCATATATGCTAGCAGAGGATGCAGGCCTTATGGTACATTCTACTTTACTTTCAGCCTGCTTTAAGTTGTCACCTGTCTTTAAAACTTGAAACAGGCTATGGGGTAATGGCTAAGAAGAGCTTTCTGTTTTACTTTAATCTTGCTTTAAGCAGTCACATACCTTTAAACATACAAGTAAATATATAATTGAATAAAGGTAATTTGGCTAAGGAGGCATGAGTTAAAGCAGATGGCACTCAGGCAATTGTTTAAACAGTCTTTGTTCTGTGTTCAATACCCGGTAGGTTATTTCTCCTCTTAGTCAAAAAATTATAAAATCTTCACCTTTGATTAGTCTTGTGTGACTTCTGTTCATAAATATGTAAAGACTTGATCAATAAGTTTAAAGTATCATAATTACACAACTTAACATACTGTTTATGTCATTTTCTTAACCATTTTCAAGTTAACAGAGAAATCTTTGCAAGCAGTCTGGATCCTGATCGGATGCCAAGTAACTCGGCATGACTTCAGAATCAATACTTATTGACACACTGACCCTTTTCTGAAAAATATTTTTACAAAATTCAATTTCCTTAGACCAGTATATAGTAGAAAACAATTGTAGCAGACCAAAAATTACTTAGCGTTAAAACTTTGACCTAATATTTGCTTAATTCTTTACTCAATAGATACATGTAGTTACATATGCATAATTACGCATTTAAATTATACATACCCTGAAAAAAATAGTTTAGATGTATACAGCCATAAAAATGTTTCAGAAGAAATATTTTCTATATCCTAGCAAATTATAGCTTAATTAAAACAGGCTAAATGTATAGCAGAATATACCTTAAAACATATTCTGCTTCTCTTTCAACCTGCTTAAGTGGTCAATTGTCTTCAAAACTAGAAACTAGCTATGGGGTAGAGGGTTAAACTGTTCTGTCCCATTACTATGATCATGCTCTTGCTGTTTTGGGCCACTAAATACTGAAAACAGGATGAAAGCGATATCTGTTCTAATTCTATCCAAAGCTGCCACCAATTTGTAGCATGATCAACAAGGTAGTTAAAACATTGAACCTTGTAGAGATCACTCTCTAAATGAACTTACAATATTGCAACTAATTATATTACCAGCTGTCAACTCTTTCATACACCATGGACCTGTATAAAACATACTCATCACATTTGCAACCAGTGTAGACCAAGATCAGAAGGCTCCTATAGGAGCCCTCTGATCTGGGTCTACACTGTTTGCTGATTTAGATCAGTTTTGATTAAATTACCCAGAATTTCAAGTAGACTACTTTATGTGTTGGTAACTAAATTGATCCTATTAACGTACAAGAGTTACTTAGTGTTGAAAGAGTTAGCATATGTCTATGTGACAGAATGAAGCATGCAATCTGCTATATGCATTTTTTATGATATTATATGCACTTGTTTAACTTTATAACCTTTTAAAACCTGAACAAATATTGTCCATTCAAATTGAAATATGTTGAAAATTTCTTTAATCCTTTACTCCATAACCTGTTTCTAATTTTGAATACAGTTGACCAATTAAAGCAGGATGAATGTAAAGCAGAATGTTCCATAAATAGCAATCTGCTTCACTTTCAACCTGCTTTATGGAAAGATACGGGTTTTGTGTTTTATTAAGGAGCTTTCTGATTAGGGTCTGCATTGTTTGTTTAGTTTCTATTTTTTTCTGACAAAAATATTTTCTAAAACAGCCCTTAAAATGGACATGTCACAAGCACAACATAGAAATATTTAAAATCACAATCACTTTGTTAACCTTATCAACCATGAAGGCACCTAATTATCATTATAGAAAACCTTAAAAATTGCAAATAGTTTGACTCGTTCTTGGACCTTATCAGGATCCACATTGTTTGCTGCTTAATTGTTTTGTAAAATAGAAAATTTAAAGAAGATCTTTTATTTGGAGTCAAAGTCAAAATATTAGCAGATGACATTTTAGGACAACCGAGTTACCGAGACCGATTGTTGACAGGGTTAAGTAAATAAGACCAATACAATTCCCAAAATATGATGTGCCAATCCTTTACTACCTGGTATAGGATTGCGTCATGACAGGCTATGTCGGGCTATATAATTATTATATAGTGTTCATATTCACAACTTATAACATGCTAATACCAAGACAAAATAAAGGGTTAAAGCGAAATCTTTTAACCTATAACCCAATGTTTCTAGTATTGAAGACAGGTGACCACTTAAAGCAGGTTGAAAGTAAAGCAGAATGTGCTTTACTTTCAACCTGCTTTAAGCTACCACTTGCTAAGATATAGGAAATATTTCTTATGGTTCACATTCAAGACTGTATAAAGTGAAACTATTTTCATCAGTGGCAGAATAAATAACGACATAAAAAGGCCTATTTATGGGATAACGCCTTAAGAACTGAATTATAGTGCCGTGGATAAGACAGGTGTACAATTTTCATGACAGGTGACTGCTTATGGCAGACTGAAAATTAAATAGAAACCTCCAGACTAGTAACCCCACTTAGGGAGACTTCTGTTTTACTTTGTTTCAGGCTGCTTTGTCAAAAACATAAAAACATTTTCCTCTGGCTTATTTATCTTTGGTGAATATGTTACAAAATTAATTTTTCTTTGAAAACTGAAACTTTCTTTGGGACCAAATTTTGGCACTTAAAAGTGACAATTAAAAGAAAAACCCTTGGTCAAGCCATATAAGAATAAACTTTACTACAGTTATGTAACGGCACACTCCGATTCAGCTGACTGATCAGACACGCCTTCTAGTTGACCTCGGTCATGTAACAGTGACC
This sequence comes from Gari tellinella, assembly GCA_922989275.2. Taxonomy (NCBI): domain Eukaryota; kingdom Metazoa; phylum Mollusca; class Bivalvia; order Cardiida; family Psammobiidae; genus Gari; species Gari tellinella. Next base: position 13,568,789 of record OV277861.1, read on the forward strand.
AGAGATCACAGAGCAGTGTTTACACAGTACTCAAACATTGTAGACAGAAAGGATTTTACACGGCCATTACAAAATCGCTTCTCAATCGGAACTCAAACTGACCTTTATCTCTGAGTGCATACCTCAAATATTTTCTACCCGTCCCACTTACGAATATCGATTTCTTGTGTAAAAAATTATTTCCCTATTCTACTGTCAAAATACGTCTTAACCCTTTTCCCCCATAGCAGCACCATTTAGCACATTTATTTTATTCCTTCACTGAGGAAAGTTAAAGTTCCAATTTATACAGTAATGAATATGTAGCATAAGAAATATTTTCTTATCCTAGCAGCTAGTAGCTTAAAGCAGGCTGAAAGTAAAGCAGAATGTGCCTTAAGGCACATTCTGCTTTACTTTAAACCTGCTTTAAGTGGTCACCTGTCTCCAAAACTAGAAACAGACTATGGGGTATTGGGTGCTATGTATTACAAGCATTACTTTCAACCTGCTCTAAGCAGTCACCTGTTTTTCAAAGCTAAAATCAGGCTATGGGGTAATAGGTTAAGGAGAAAATGGTAGAAGCAAAAAAAGACATCTCTATCAGGGAATGTTAAGGGTTCGTTAACTTTTTATGTTGACGAAAGGGTTAGCACAGGACAAAATACATTAATTAACTCATACAGAAGCATTCTGATTGACTGTCATCCAGTTTTCAAGCAGTCATATGTTATAAACACTTTTTCTGAAGGGAACAAAACTTGTATTTCCTTATATAATTGTTCCAATCAGGAGGACATTTAATTAAGGAACAGGTGGTGTTATTATAGGAATAAACAACATATTTTTGACGTTCATGACGGTATGACTACATTAGCTTCGCAGGGGGTAAATTTTGTAAACGCCCAAAGGGCTTTTTCAATTTAATTTACCCCCCGAAGCTAATGTAGTCATACCGTCATGAGCGGCAAAAAGATGTTGTTTATTCCTTATATTTATATTTTTATTTTCTGTCATCCATTTAATGTGTAGTTTGACCAGATTTGTTTTTATGTATATGAATATACCATATACCGGCCAAATGGGTTTGATAGATGTAATATCGATGTAATAGCCATTCCAGTTTCTAAATATGGTGTCAAAAGTGGTCCTTACTACATGTACTGTATTTGCATGATAATTTCAGGGTTTTACGCAGTAAACTTTCTCGCTGTGCTTTAAGAACGGTCGTAAGAAATTAAAACAAAAATTTCAATCTGAATATCCATTATCAAAGCATATTTTAACAATTAGGTGGCGCAAGTTTTTATACACGCTTTACACTTAGCAACGCTGAAATGCGACTACATGTACACAGTCAGCGTGTACACAGACCCGCGGCTATCCGTGGCATATCCGATACACATAGGCTAGTTTAAATATGTCATAATGGTACATTACGTTACCAATTTAGTAAGTGTGAATGCATTATTTTGCTTTATGTTTGAGCGACTTTCCTATGCATTCTGGTGAACAAATTGTTTGAAATTGTCAATTTCAAACCGTAATTGGAAGACACCTTGTCTAATCTATAAATAGATCCCTGCTCACTCGGAGAAGGGAGAGAACGCGTACAGCTTTAATGACGGAGTGTAATATGATAACCTCCCTTAAAAACAGCAATTAATTTATTCTTTTTATCGCACATTGATTTTAATTGAACTGTCTGCGACTTTAAATAGGGGTTTCGAAATACCCAAACAGATAATCTAAAAGTAGATCCTAACTTGGTCGGTATCTCTCCGCCGTATGGAAGATTTTCTTCGCGGCGGAGACTCCGCCCTCTTTCTAACTGGCTGGGACCGGATTCGATTCGTAGGTTCATCGAGAATTGACCTGCATATTTTTAATACGATTACATAGAGACTTTACAGGTTGAATGTAAATATAATACCTGTAAACCTCTCTAAGCTAGACAATTATTGTGGTAAATCATAACAGTGTTTTATTATGATAGATTAGATGATTATTGTAGGATAATAGAGTAATAGAGGACGGGAGCTTTCTGCATTACTGGTAATTTTGTCATGCATTAACTTATTAAGCTGCCATTTGCATTAATAAATGGTATAGTTATATACCATATTTCATATGTATCTTTTAGAGACTTTTTACTGTCTACTTCAATCAAACATTGATTTATTAGATCTTGTGATAAAAGTTTGTATTGTAGACTATAATACAATCCTCTCATTGATATAAATTTTAACTCTTACTGGGTGAGAAAGAAGTATATCAATCACTTGCAAACAGTGTAGACCCAGATCAGAGGGCTCCTACAGGAGTCCTCTGATCTGGGTCTGCACTGTTGGCCATAATTTCAGATATTTTTGCAGTGAAACCCTAAAAAGCCTATGTTAAATGGTTATTAGTTTCCATTGGGAATTGAAGTCAGCAGTATAAGGGTTAATTATGTTTACATACACCATCAGAAGTGGCACATGCCTCCAGATAACAGACTTTCCAACATTATAAAAATGTTAAGGGAAAAAATTTGAATGATGGCAAGAAACTTTTATGGGTGGGCCTGGATAGGTTGTTTAACCCTTTCCCCCATAGAACACCTTTTAGCGCATTCAGTTTATTCCTCCGTTGAAGACAATACTTCCAATTTTAACAGTCATGAATATGTATCATACGGAATATTCACTTTTTTCTATAAGGTAGTAGCTTAAAGCAGGCTGAAAGTAAAGCAGAATGTGCCTTAAGGCACAGTCTGCTTTATTTTCAACCTGCTTTAAGGTCTCATATCTTCAATTATAGAAAGAGGCTATATGGAGTAATCGTTTATAAAGGGATGTTTAACTGAAACATCCCTACTTCAAGGTGTCTCCATCAAACCCTATGTTATGACTACCAATTGCAATCACATCTTTGAACGGTCACATTAACATAGGATTTACTGGGGTCAAAAACATTTCAATATCGGAAATACTCCCCCATAATTTGGATCTATATTTGGCAGCAGATCTATAATGACAAATAGCAACTCAATCAATGTGTTCTATACAAGACTAATAGTGCATGTTATTCTATCATTTACATGTTAACCCTTATTCCGCTGTATTATAGCCTGCTTTGAAATTACCATCTGCAAAAAATATACAATTAAGATTTATACATTTTTAAATTGAAGAAACTTAAAGACGAGTGTCAAGCAGTTGGGATCCAGATCAGACGCTGCTTATGCAGCGTCTGATCTGGATCCAAACTGTTTATAGAAACCAGTTATGTCGCGATATGCAGGATAAGGTTTAACTTCGATCATGCTAAGCAGGACAGCCTGGACTTGACCAACATTTGATGACATTTTGGTTCCAGATCATATGCCAAGTAACTCAGATCGGATCCGGATCCAAACTGTTTGATGACTGAATTGAGTTTTTCTTCTTTTAAGAAAGGCATAAAAAAACTTATTTTAGCCTATTTAATTGTATCACAGACGATATGAAGCAGACATTAATTTCGAATAATACGGGTTCAAAATATTTATTTTCACACATGTGAACCTGGCAACAAGTCATAGAAATGATTCATACAGAGCTCTGTTAACCCTTATACTACCCATTTTCGACTGGACTGCCATTTTCAAACACTTGATCCAGATCAGAAACTGAATAGCCTTGTCTGATCACAACTCGGCTGTTTTTAACTTCTGTTTTATTGTTTTAATCCATTCTCTGCTGAATTTTGAGAAATTACCAGTTTATATTAGACAAACAGTGAATACCCTGATCAGAGGGCTCCTTAAGGAGCCCTTTGATCAGGGTATTCACTGTTTGCAAAGTATACATGCCAGAATATTCAGGTTTTCAGCATAAAATGGTGTAAGTCATTCAAGAAATTGACAATGTTGGCTGACAATACCTTTGAAGCAGATAATATATTATATAATGACAGGCTAAAGGTTAGAACTATTGTATGTGTTTGGGATTAAATCCCAGAAGGCTGAAAGTTGAAGTTCTAAGTTCAATAGTAAGGACACTAGCTTGGAGTAAATTGAACTCCTATATTGTAAGGCTTCATGATTGGCTAGCAGTTGAACATGTTGATACATTGTTTTCCTCAATATTAGACACCAGTGCAAATCAATTGTTTCTAAATCTTACTGTAATATTACCTATCAGTACTGCTGTATCTAGCCCATTATCCGTAAGCCTGTTTCTAATTTTGAAGACAGATGACCACTTAAAACAGGTTGGAAGTAAAGCAGAATGCACCTTAAAGTGCATTCTGCTTTATTTTCAACCTGCTTTAAGCTACAATCTGATAGGTTGTGTTTTAGGAAGCATACATTTGTGATCGTACAAAATGGAACTATTTTCTTCAGTGGAGGAATAAATTAAGGGTGTAAAAAGGCGTATTTATAGGGTAATGGGTTACGGATTCATTTAGGTCCCAGATTGCAATATTATATTTAGATGTAACTTCTTAGCTTCTAGTGTAGCTTCTGCTTTACCCTGTTACACAGTCAACATTATCATAAAATTTTATCATAAATAATAAATTTTAGTGTAATTATCAGAACAAGATAATTAATTTATAGATGTTTTAAGATCCTTATGCATAAAATTAACCAAAGGTGTCCAAAGCTAGCTCTTGTGTCCAGGAAAGGGTCATAAACCTTAGTTATAGTGTTAGGTCTGTGTCATAAGAGTCATTCAAAACCTATGAATAATGTACTGACTTGGTAACTACCGATTATAAATTGAGATACAGCTATTACATTATGAAGACTTGCTGTTGGTGGAAGATTCAAGCTGAGTATACAAGAGTTTTCTGCTTTATTTCCATCTTGCTTTTAACTCATTACCCCATAGCCTGTTTCTAGTTTTGAAGATATGTGACAACTTAAAGCAGGTTGAAAGTAAAGCAGAATGCGCCTTAAGGCGCATTCTGCTTTACTTTCAGCCTGCTTTAAGCTACCATCTGCTAGAAAATGAAAATGATTTCTTATGACACATATTCTTGACTGTGTAAAGTAAAACTATTTCCTTCAGACTAGGAATATATTAAAGGCGTAAAAAGGCGTATTTATGGGGTAATGGGTTAATGAGTCACTGAGTGGTGGAAGTAACCACACCTCATTGTATAACAATTCTAAAGGTAGTGATAATGCCCATCACCTGAGGCAGGGCTCCAGATAAGAGGGAGTAAACTGAGCAAATCCAACATTTTCTCACTCATTTTAGCACCAAATCCTATAGTGTTACTACTCATCAGAATCGTCTCGAAGAGACGATTCTAATGAGTAGTGACACCATAGGGTTTATTGTAGAAATAAAGATTTTAGTTTCTGAAATACTCCCCTAATATGGAGCTCTGACCTGAGGTTTTCCCAGCTCAGCTTTATCCAGGATATATAAATATAGACATGACTAACCCGTCCCTAATTGTCACTTGATTGGCCCATTTGTTTTGTCATGGTATACAACAAGTAATGTATATCTGCTCAAGACTAGTAGTATACAGTGGAGAAAACGTTATTCTTTCCTGTTTAAACGAAACAAAACGCAAACGGGTAACAATAAAATGTAGAAAATGACAAGTTGTTGACAATTTTTTCTGATTAACCATTTTTAGCTGGTTGGCAAACCGTTTGGAGCCTGATCAGATGCAGGGTTACCCGGCGTCTGATCTGGCTTCAAACAGTTTGCAATGGAAATAATAGTTTTAGCGTAAACGCGTTTATTGGGAAAGAATAACATTTTCTCCACTGTATATGTGAAGATGTATAAAGAATCAAGCTATGAGAAATCAGAAGGCTCTCCAGAATTCCAGTTTTAAAACCAGTCATTTGTCTGTGAATCCCTAAAGATCAGCTGAAGACTGTTTGATTTAGAGAGCGGAATCTGCTTACGCCAAGCCAGACAGCCACCCACCCGCCCGCCATGGAAGAAAAACGGGTTAGAAAACGGGTGTACCGGTATAAGAAAAAGCAGAAAGTGTCTTAACCCTTTACCCCATAACCTGTTTTTTAATTTTGAAAATAGGTGACTACTTAAAGCAGGTTGAAAGTAAAGCCGAATGCGCTCTAAGGCGCATTCTGCTTTTCTTTCAGCCTGCTTTAGACTACCACCTGTTAGAACAAAGAAAATATTTCTAATGATACATATGCATGGTTATATAGATTGGAACTATTTTCTACAGCAGAGGAATAAGCTGAATGCGCTAAAAGGCGCTTCTATGAGGGAATGGTTTAAAGAGCATTCTGCCTTACTTTCAACCGCAGCTTTAAGCTATCATCTGCTAGGATGTAAAAAATATTTGAAGGAAGCATACATTTATGATTTGGAATTATTTTCTTCAGTGGAAAGATAAATTTAAGGACCTTAAAGAGGTGTCTTTATGAAGTAATGGTGAAGCACACTAAACTGGCATAATACTGATTTAATTCTGAACCCTAACAATATAAGGGCGAAAATGAGAATGCCATTTTATGGGACAAACTTGTATAAAAACAAAACAGTATTTACATTTCCCGTTTAACAAGGTGTAGAGTATTATAATAGTCTGCCCTGGGCAAGCACACCTTATCACCAAGTTTGAACAAACATCCGTGACACCATAATCTCCCAATCATTGATCTCTCTCTTCTCTCTCTCTCTCTCTCTTAGTCAGCGGGTAATATTCAGCTGTCAATGTTTTATTGGGATAGAACAGAAATGCATCACTTTCCTGCCGTTTTAACCCTTTCTACCATAGCCAAATGTGCAATTTAATGAAGGATACTACTTACAGCAAAATGAAAGTAAAGCATCAGAGTTAACAACAAGTGGTCAGGCTAAATGCAGGACAAAAGTAATATAGGAGCTTTCTGCATTACTTTTGTCCTGCAACCAACCTGTCTTTAGAGGTCAAAATGCATGTGTTCTATAAATAGCCTCTATGACAAGTTTGTTTGTAAATAAATGAACATCACCATTGATGCAGTTACATGAAGAAAGATTTTTTGCAAAATAAATGTTGCGAATCCAATTATCCACTGTGAAACTGACATTAACCCTTTCTAGGCTGATTTTTTATATGGACAATTCAACATTTAGAAAAATTACCAATTTTTGTTGGTTTTCTCAGAGCTGTTTTAGAAAATCAGATAAACAAAAGTAAAACTAACAGAGCAGATCCTCGATTAAGGGGATCCTCTGATCAGAGCCTACACTGTTTGCAAAATATACTGGTTCAAAACCTAGAAAGGGTTATATTAATCTAGATTCTCTCCCAGATAACAAACTTCAGCTTAACAACAATAGAAAGTACAGTGATGAGAAATGTTTATGAAACCAAAAACACAAAACAACTTCTCAGTCATATATTAACGAAGGCCGACTATTACAGTGGAACACATTACTCCATAGATGAGACTTTTTTATGCCTTTAATCTAGTCCTCCGCTGAAGAAAATAGTTCCATTTTATACAGTCATGAATATTCATCATAAAAATGTTTCCTTTATCCTAGCAGATAGCTTACAGCAGGATGAAAGTAAAGCAGAATGTGCCTCAATGCACATTCAGCTTTACTTTCATTACTTGCTCCGCTGAAGAAGTTCCACTTTAAAAAGTCAAAAATATGCATCATAAGAACTGTTTCCTTTATCCTAGCAAATGGTAGCACAGTAAGTAAACAGTCAATGCATATTTTGCTTTACTTTCAGCCTGCTTCAGGTGGTCACTCGTCTTCAAAACTAGAAACAGACTAACAGTATTTAAGTTTTTGTTTAAAGTGCATTCTGCATTACTTTCAACCTGCTTTAGAGGTCACAAGTCTTCAAAACTAGACACATGCTATGGGGTAATAGGTAAACACACAAAGAAATCAATGAAATCTTATAATGTTAGAGGCAGGTGTGTTCAGACATTATGCCATTTTCCAGTCTCCCAGACGCGGGACTAAATGACACTTAACCCTTTCACTGCTGACTAAACATTGTCAGACCAAAATGCCATGAGCTTTAACCTATTACCCCATAAATACACCTTTTTACGCCTCTAGTTTATTCCTCCACTACAGAAAATAGTTTCACTTTATACATGCAGTCATGAATATGTTCCATCAGAAATATTTTCTAATTCCTAGCAGATGGTACTGTAGCTAAAAGCAGACTGAAAAGAAAGCAGAATGTGCATCCTTAAGGCACATTCTGCTTTACTCTCAACCTGTATTCAACACTATTATCAGACTATTGAGTAATGGCTTAAAGCAAGATAAAAGTAAGACAGAAATATAGCCCAATGGCATACATGGACTATCCATTAACTCCCCATATAAAAGAAATGCCTTTTAGCGTATTATTCCTCCACCAAAGCAAATAATTCCATTTTATAAAGTTATAAACATGTACCAAAAGAAATATATTCTATATCCTAGCAGATGATAGCTTAAAGCAGATGGAAAGTTAAGCAGAATGCGCCTTAAGGCGCATTCTGCTTTACTTTCAACCTGCTTTAAGTGGTTAACTATGTTTAATACTAGAAACAGGCTATGAGGTAATGGATTATATAAAACTATGCAGCACATACATTATTGTAACAACCACACCACGGCTGTGATATCATAATGCATCACTTATTATCCAAGAAAATACTGGAGTTTTATTGGCTATCAAGACTCTTGAACCCTGGTCAGACTCCTATCTTAAGTCAACACCATAACTCACCCACACAGACTGGGCGCTATAAACAGTCAAGCCCCTGCCCAGCCACCATTCAATAAAATTCTTATTAGCAGTCTCTTATACAAGTGGTTGCTAAATGCAGGATGAAAATAAAGCAGAAAGCTTCTGCAGAAGCTTTCTGCATTATTTTTATCCAGCATTTAGAAGTCACTTGTTTTTAATGCCAGTACACTACTCTTGTTTAAAGAAAGATTGCTTAAAACAAGTTTGACTGTACGACAAAGCCTGAAGAATTTTTGTTTGGTTTTCTTAAAATCTTGAAATATCTCTTCCTCATTTATGACCTGCAAGGCCCTGAGTGACAATGGTCAAACTTTTACTGCCAGAAAATATTCATTGAAGAAGCAGGGACAGATCCTATGCCTGCCCATACCTGAATTCTGTGTTCACATGTGCATACATTGTATATATAGAATTAAATACTATATAATTATGCTATAACAGTTTGATATAGGTGACTGATACTGATGGCTTTAGGGAGCCCTCAGGGTCTACACTGTTTGCATAGGACAAGTGTACTCATCACAGGTACCCTGTTTGCAAAATGACATGTCCTGTTAAATAGCCATAGGAAGCATTGCCAGCATCCTGACAGACAAATGCTTAACCAATTACACCACAAATATGCCTTTTAATTTATTCCTCCACTGAAGAAAATATTTTTAACTTATACATTCATAGGTATGCACCATCAGGAATATTTTCTATATTCTAGAAGATTTTTCTTTAAAGCAGACTGAAAGTAAAGCAGAATGCGCCTTAAGGCGCATTCTGCTTTACTACCTGATTTATGTGGTAACCTATTTTCAAAACTAGAAATAGGCTATGGGATAATGGGTTAAAGGAGCTTTCTGCTCTAAACAACTTTCTGTCTTAACCCTTTACCTCATAGCCTGTTTCTAGTCTTGAAGACAGGTGACCACTTAAAGCAGGTTGAAAGTAAAGCAGAATGTGCCTGGCACATTCTGCTTTACTTTCAACCAGCTTTAAGCTAATACCTGCTAGACTATATAAAATATTTGTAATGGTAATTGTTTATGAGGGTATAAACCGGAACTATTTTCTTCAGCGGAGGAATAAATTTAATACGCTAAAAGTCGCTTCTATGGGGGAAAGGGTTAAATACTGAAAACCAGCTATGGTGGGAAGGTTTAATTTTAAAAGCAAGAAGAAATATTGATACAGATCAATTCAAAAACAGAATGAGATCAGCGTCAACCAGTCACCTTGGCTTATAAGGTTTGAAAAGGTAAAGAACAGAACTGTCCTAGTGCCTTAGGGGATACACACAATATTAGGTGTACAACAAATTGCTGAAGCCCTCCTATTGTAGATATATATCAAGATCAGATATAGACAGTACCGGTAAAACTAATTGGCCTACAGGTACATGTGCATGTTATACAGAAGTCCTGTTAATAATGTCTACATGTTAAGTCAAACTTGTTTAACCCTTTACTCCCTAACCTGTTTCAAGTTTTGAAGACAGCTGACCACTTAAAGCAGGTTGAAAGTAAAGCAGAATGCGCCTAAGGCGCATTCTGCTTTACTTTCAGCCTGCTTTAAGCCACCATTTGGTAGGATATAGAGAATGTTTCTTATGGTGAATATTCATAACTGTTTAAGTTGGAACTTTTATAATTTTCTATGATGGAGGAAAACATTAAAGCGTAAAAAGGCATATTTATGGGGTAATGGGTTAAGCCCTTTCTCCAAAAGCTTGTTTTACAGTGTTGAAGACAGATGGTTAAAGCAGTCTAAAAGTAAATCAGAATGCTCCCCTGCTTCAAGCTACCATCTGTCTGGATATAGAAAATATTTTTAACGGTGCACACCTAGTCATGACTGTATAAACTGGAACTATTCTCTTCAGTGTAAGAATGAATCCAAGGTGTAAAATATATATTGAGTTAATAATTAATTAACTTGAAATAATAAGTTTACACTCTGATAAGGGTCTATACTGTTTGTATAGGACAAATGTACTCTTCACATGTACACTGTTGTAAAGGAAAAATATACTCATCTCTAATGCTCAATGTGTTCATAAGAACTTGAAGGGTTAAGCATCCAGACCACTGAAAATATTCAGGCAGGGCTCCAGATAAAAGGAAGTAAACTGAACAAATTCAACATTTTCTCACTTACTTCAGCACCAAATCCTATGATGCTACTACTCATTAGAATTGTCTCGAAGAGAGAATTCTATTGAGTAATAAGTTATTATAACACAATAGGGACACAATAGGGTTTAACGCAGAAATAAGATTTTAGTTTTTGAAAAACTCCCCTTATCTGGAGCTCTGATTCAGGAAGATGGGACAAAATTCTGGTAATTCAGAATTGACCTGATTGGAACCAAACTTGGGCAGGTATCTAAATTCCTCAAAACCTCACGCTATTATGTTGCACTTACATTTTCCCTGTGAACTTGTAAATTTCGGCGTTTGGTCTTTCACACTCAACGGTGTAGGTGAACTTTCCTGCCTTGTAGCCTGTCACCTAAAAACAAAGGAGAATCAAGGATAACAGCTAATAATACAAGTACATACATGTACTAGTTATCACAGTTGAACACAGGGCATTTTACCACTGGTCAGTAACCCTGTCACAGGCATACCAATATGAGCAACAGTCTAACCAGAATAGAATCCTTCGCTTCTAGAATAATGTTGGCTTAAAACTACTGTTGTCTGATTTTTAACCCATAACCCAATAGCCTGATTCTATTTTTCAATATAGGTGACCACTTAAAGCAGGTTGAAATAAAAGCAGAATGTGCCTAAGGCACATTCTGCTTTACTTTCAGCCTGCTTTAAGCTGCAATCTGCTAGAATACAGAATAGTTCTTGTAATATATACAAGTAATATATATTCGCACCAGTCTTTTTTGACTGTATAAATTTTATTGGGAGTATTTTCTTAAGTGACGGAATAAATTAAAGACGTTAAAAGGTGTATTTATGGTGTTAAAGTAAAGTTAGGATCTGTATCCAATGCCAAGTTACTCTGTATCTGATGTGGATCTAAACAGTTTTCAAACAAGAGTGCATGTATCCACTGTCTGCTGCTTGAAAACAGTTTAAATCTAGATCAGACAGCTCCTGAAGGATCTGTCTGATCTAGATCTGCACCATTTCTTAAAGGATCTATCTGACATGAGTCTGAACCTTTCCTTGAAAAAAACTTCCCTTACTTTATTAGCCAATGTTAATTCAGATGATAGAAGTTGATAGTGTGCAGAGTTTATAAATAAACTTTCCGTGGGAAAGTGTTAATACCCTGCTTAAAGCTAGGTAAAAGTGTTAAGACCCTGCTTAAAGCTAGGTAAAAGTATTAATACCCTGCTTAAAGCTAGGTAAAAGTGTTAAGACCCTGCTTAATGCTAGGTAAAAGTGTTAAGACCCTGCTTAAAGCTAGGTAAAAGAAAAGGTGAAAGCTCTTACAGGAGATTTATGCCTTATCGGTACTGTAAGTGTTATTCTTTAAAAATACAGAGCTCTGCAAGCTCTTACAGGAGCTTTATGCCTTATGTCTTATAATCAAGCATGGAAATACTTCCTACTATACTTGTTATTAGAAACAGGGCTCCAGATAAGGGGAGTATTTCAAAAAATAAAATCTTTATTTCTGCATAAAACCCTAAGGTGGCACAACTCATTAGAATCGTCTCTTCGATTCGATTCTAATGAGTAGTTACACCATAGGATTTGGTGCTGAAATGAGTGAGAAAATGCTGGTTTTGTTGAGTTTACTCCCTCTTATCTGGAGCCCTGAGAGAAGGGTTATAAGATTTGCATACAGGTGTCTCGTTACACAAAACAGCTAGTTATTCCATGGGTGAATGGGCACAAGACTAAACAACAAGCCAAACCGCCTTAACGTAAGTATAGCTGGGCTGACTTTTGAAATCATGCCAGGGGCTGCATCGGGTCAAAGAACAGTGTCATTTATAACATTATATTACTCCAACAAGGAGTATGGGGAGTGCTTCAAATCAAGACTTTTCAACTTTCCCCCTGTATTATCCTAAGCAATCGCCTTCCATTTAATCCATTACCCCATAGCCTAATTCAAGTTTTGAAGACAGGTTGCTTTAAGATACCATATGCTAGTATACAGAATATATTTCTTATGCATGTAGTGCATATGCAAGACTATAAATTGGAACTAGACTTCACATTATATTGAGAGAACACTGGGTAATAACATGTAAGGTATTGTTCCAGCTTCAGTGCAGCAATTTAACCCTTTACCTGGTAGCCTATTTCTAAGTACTTAACTTCTTAAGATAGGTGACTACTTAAAGCAGGTTGAAAGTAAAGCAGAATGCGCCTAAGGGCGCATTCTGCTTTACTTTCAGCCTGCTTTAAGCTATCATGTACTATAATATAGAAAATATTCCCTAAAATACATATTCATTACTGATTAAATTGGAACTATTTTTTTCTGCAGATGAATAAATCATAGCCGCTAAAAGGCGCTTCTATTGGGGAAAGGGTTAACTGAAGCATACCGGCACATGATCTTGCACTAGCAGAAAATGTCAAATTTAACTCGTACTAAACCCTTAAAGTGCAGAAACCTCATACAAATGTATATCCATCCTTTGAAACCTTGATTCTTTTTTATGAGTCTAACAATAACTGATGGAGGGAACAATTAGATCTCTTCCTCCTGTCCTCCGCATAATTAACTAAGTGTCATATGACACCTGTACCCCGGCCCTTCCTTCGCAAAAGCTCCAACAAAAGAATATTCATTGGTATTGATTCTATTGAATACAGATCTTTAAAGCTAGATGAAAATATAGCAGAGAAATCCTTTGAACAGGAGCTTTCTGCTTTACTTTCATCTTGCTTTAAGCACATTGAGATATAGATGTTTTGCACATTTGGCTGAGGAGAAGGAATAACCCATTCCCCCATAAATATGCATTTTTACACCTTTAATTCTTTCCTAGATTGAAGAAAATAGTTCCACTTTACACAGTCATGAATATGTATCACAAGAAACCATTTTTATTTTCTAGCAGATGGTAGTTTAAAGCAGGCTGAAAGTAAAGCAGAATGTGCCTTAAGGCCCTTTCTGCTTTACTTTCAACCTGCTTTAAGTAGTCACATACATGTATATTCAATACTAGAAACAAGTTATGGGGTAATGACCGTAATGGGTTACAGTAGGTGGACACCTAGTGTTTGTGTTTCTTTACACTTTCAACATATTCACTTCACAGTATGATAATGTTACCTTTGAATCAAAGGGGGGTGTGTTAAAAATAATGAAAACTTTCTAACCATGTATACCCAGATCTGACAACTAGTAATTACAATGGGATAATGGCTACCTAGATGTCTTAACACTGCCCAAATATTGTCTACTTAATTTGTTTGTCAAAATCCTATTTAAATCGTAAATTAAAAGACTATTGAATTTAAAAAAATCTTTACACTAATACTCAGAGTTTAGATCCTGATCCGATGCAAAATTACTCTGCATCTGAAATAGATCAAAACTGTTTGCAAAAACCAGTAAGATCTATCACATTCAGCGTTAAAACTTTTTGTAATGAATGGTTCAGTTTACAGTCAACTTGCATTACAATGAATTTAACTCTTTAAACGCTTAGGCAATATCGTTGTGTGCAAAAACTGTCCACTGCTACTGTTCTAAAAATAGAATTTTCTGAAATTTCTTTTCAAAACAGGATAAGTGTGTCAAACAGTTAGAATCCTGGTGAGACGCCGAGTTACTCGGCGTCTCATCAGGATCAAAACTGTTTGCACGGGTAATAACAGGCTTCATTGCAAGCATGCTAAGAGTTAGGATGTCAACTACAAGGATTGTCCGTCCCGAGACGGAGTTTATATTGTAGCTACCCCGTAGTATGTGACAGGTATCAATTTTATAAATACCCTGTACCCACTCAGGTATGAAATGTATACAGTCTGGTTATTGCAATAAACATTTACTATAAACTTAGTGGTGAGATTTTAAATACGTGCAATGGGTGTTCCTCCATATCTTTTTTTTTATATTTTCGTTTTTAAAAGGACAAAGTATGTCCTAATTCTAGAACATAAATCAAAATAAGGAGTGTGTTTCAAATATTTAACACATTACCACATGGCCTGTTTCTAGTTTTGAATACACTTACAGGTGACCACTTAAAGCAGGTTGAAAGTAAAGCAGAATGTGCCTTAAGGAACATTCTGCTTTACTGTAAACCTGCTTTTAACCCTTTACCCCGCAAATATGCCTTTTTACGCCTCTTCTTACTTATATATATATTCATTGACTGAGGAAAATAGTTCCACTTTACACAATCATGAATATGTACCATAAGAAATATTTTCTATATTCTAGCAGATTTTTGTATAAAGCAGGCTGAAAGTAAAGCAGAAAATGTACTCTAAGGTGCATTCTGCTTTACTTTCAACCTGCTTTTAGTATAGTGTTTTAGCCAGACTCTCAAAAAGGGCAGGGGGGCACCAAAAAGGGGCAGGGGGGCACCAAAAAAGGGCAGGGTGCAAACAAAGTGCGGACCCGCAACTTCGGCGAGGGGATTGTTAACATTTCTAGGTGTCTTTTCATCATATTCAAAGTCTTATAGGTCCATAAGCACTTTTAATGTATTCAGCATATAAGTCTGTAAAGATAAAGGTTATACATGTGGCAATAGAACAATGGGGAGGGTGCGGGAGGGGCGTCCCCTCCTGCGCTGCGGCGGAAATATTTTGGACTTTAAATGATGAAATAGTGCAATTTTGCTATACAGAGATATATAATAAACATGTATGCACAGGTAGTGGATTTTAGCTATACATGTACATTATACAGATGCATACAAGTATTATGGAAAATGGATGAAGATTTTTTTTTCTTTAAATCACACATTATTAAAAAGTTACACAACTAAATTTTACTCCAGCACCTGATGATTTCCCATTACAGCTGTTGATTGAGGTTGGCATTTAAACTAGTATTCCATTCTTTTGCAACAATGTATTTTGTAAAACAGGGGTGTAAAAGCCCCAAAACGATCAATACTAGAAAATATCAATTCTCTTACTTAATTCTTTAAAAAAAAAAGAGCAAGAAACTAGGTTATGGGGTGTCTTTACCTTTATGCAAATAGTATAGACCCAGATCAGAGTGCCCTGGGTAAGTCCTTTGTATAGGGTGTATTATCTGTTTGTCTGATTTAAAATTATTTTGAGATTTTTCTAATATCGCACACAGTTAAACATGCACACAAACAAATAGATCTACTATAAAGTACAATAATTATTGGCATTGGATTGTTGCTGTATCCAGGCAAGTGGGTGTCTTAAGGATTTTCCTATTAAAAAATTCAGCCTTCCCTAAGCAACCACCTGTCATAAAACAGAATACAATTAATTAGACTGCATCACGGGAAAAATTAAACAGGATCTACTTAGATATGTGTTGTCACGCTGATGTTCTGTTTCAAATAGATCATTCAATATGAACTTACCAAAATAAAAACAACAGCACAGAACCGATACTTTTAGAAATAGAAATATCCCATTCTTCGATTCTCGCGCGTATGTAGTATTTGATGGCAGAAACGGACATTATCAAACCAACCAAACCTCTCTCGGTCGTAACTTATTTCCCGAAACTCCAGCGAAATATACACCTGTAAGATGTAATTTGTTAATTTCACGTCAATCATCAATACTGTCTTTCTAAATGGGTATATAACGTCTACATTCATTGGATGTTTAAAAAAAAGATGCGGGGAATTACCTTTCTTATAGCCAATAAAACGAGTAAAGACAACTTGTGTAAAAGTTCGAAGCACGGTGCGCGTTTGAATTTTCCATTTCCGAAATTTGGAAGACTGTTCGTTTCTGGTACGTGAATATTAATAAAGATTTGTATGGAAAGTATTTCCTTCTAAGAAAATTACATTCTGTTTTAGATCTATATTCACCTAAAATGTTCGTTCGTCGAGCATTCTTTATTGGCCCTGTATCGAGCATATTTTTCCAAGATCCGACTCACGTTTGCGTTTTAATCTGTGATTTTTTTTTCAGTCTTCATAATGGATAATAATCATATGAATGTTTAAATTTAGGGAAAAGGGTGTCGTATATTCTGTTTTTCAACGAGGCCAACATGCGTTTCGATTTAATCCGGCTTCAGTCGTACACTCTCGCTATGCGGGGTACCACACCAGGTATACATATGTGTATCGGTCGATTACACACTATAATTGTTGATTGTCTATGACACGCGCGTGTCGCATTGCACTGATTGGCAATAATGGGATTAGCGACAGTAAGTGGTATCGCTCCGGGCAGCGGGGCGGTCTATATCAAATGGATAGGGGCACAGAATAGGGGCACTAGGGCGGATCCTTACACCGGAATAAGGGCAGAAGGGCGGATCAAAAGGGCAGAAGGGCGGGCCGCCCCGCCATTCCGCATTAGCTAAAACACTATAGTAGTAACTTGGTTTCAAAACTAGAAACTGGCTATTAGGTAATGGGTTAAACTACCATCTGCTAGAACATAGAAAATATCTCTTACGATCTACATGTTCATGGCTGTATAAATTGAAACTATTTTCTTAAGTAGATGAAACAATTAAATGCACATTTATGGGGTAATGGGTTAAAACCCGATGACTCCATCACACCCAATATGGTGTGACCATCATCCCTTACCAAGATTTTCCCTTCATTCTAAGAACACAGGATGGACTAAACGTTGAAAAGAGTTACTTCCAATATGGGGAGTATGGGTACATTTGTCATGTATTTCAAACACTGAAAGTTACATGTCTCCACCAAATCCTATGTTGTGACTACTCATTAGAGTTACAACATAGGGTTTGGTGAAACATAAGTGGAAAGCAATGGTTGACAATTTAAGCTTACCAGTACTCCCTATTCTGGAAACCAAAAATTTAGTTGAATTATTTGCATCTCTAACTGTTAACATTGCTGGATATACAGAAAAACCTTGCTATTACGACCACTAAATTGTGAGGATAATTACATGTTTAAGACTGGTGACTGCTTAAAAGTTAAAGCAAGGTGACAGCAAAACAGAAAGCTCCTTAGGAGCTTTCTGTTTTACTGTCATCTTGCTTTAAGCTGACATCTGTCTTTTACACAATCAATTAACATTCTTTAAGTGGTTCCTATAGGGAGGTTTTACTGTACATATTTAGCAGGTGAGGACTGTTGCTAGAGACAAACCCCAAAGTCCATTCATCATGATGATCTATAGGCATGATGCTGACCATTGTCCCAATCCTGAGACAATGGGATGATGCACCTGATAAATCTTATGCAGGACTATAAACCTTAGCAGCAACAACAACAACACTAGAGCAGGGCTCCAGATAAGAGGGAGTAAACTGAGCAAATCCAACATTTTCTCACTCATTTTAGCACCAAATCCTATGGTGTTACTACTCATTAGAATCGTCTCTCCGAGACGATTCTAATGAGTAGTGACACCATAGGGTTTAAAGCAGAAATAAAGATTTTAGTTTTTGAAATACCCCCTTATCTGGAGCCCTGCTAGAGAGAAACTTACTCCGTAGCTCAAGCCACTGACTGGCTGCCTCTGTTTCAGGTTTGTTTCACCATCAAGGTTCATTGTCTCTACATGAGCTATTCCCTGTTTATCTGATGACTTCAGTACCATCAGGTCAGCTGGAATGATTTCATTACAAGACAGATGTATGATGTCACCAACATGAACCTGGCACCATTCCCGCTGCTGAAATCCACCATGTTCACCCTCACTGAAAAACAAAACCTTATTAATGTTTCCGCATTGAAAGTAAATTAAACTATAAGTTTATGAATACTGTTGCATTATTACATTAACCATTTGAACCCTAGTCCCGCATATAGGCGTCCTTTGCAAATAGTGTACATGTGAATATTACACTTGTCCTATGCAAACAGTGAAGACCCAGATCAGAGGGATCATAGGAGCCCTCTGATCAGGGTCTTCACTGTTTGTCACAATGCCAAACATTGACAAAAACAACCCTCAAAAGTCAGAAATGGACTAGACTTAAACGGAAACTGGAATTGTCCATTTAAAGTTTCAGGGAGGAATGAGTTAATAGCTACATTAATTTTAGTATATACATGTGTATCAGTTTATGACTTGACCCTTATACCAATGGTACCAACAGTCATAGATCTGCTTAAGTTAATTTAAAACTAAATGTATTCCATATTTTTTTGATTATTTATTCCTCCACTCCGGGAAAAAAATTCCACTTTATGCAGTCATGAATATGTGCCATTGAAAATAGGTTCTATATGAGTAGCTAAGCCGCTAAAACAGGCTGAAAGTAAAGTGATGTCTTCTTTATTTCCAACCTGCTTTAAGAGGTCACCTGAGGGACTCACATGTCTTCAAAACTAGAAACAGGCTATGGGGTAAAGGATTTATTCATAAATGTCCCTATACCTTGTTTCATGTGTCTAAAACAGACTCCTAATAGAACTATTGATTTATTCTATAGATGGCAGACATTATAAAACTATAACAGCTAGCAGGGTAATTTACTTAACTGCCTGAAACTTTAAATGGACAATTCCAGTCCTCAAATTACATATTATACAGTTGAACTTTGACATCCTGTGGTTGCTTCAGTTGAACTTCAACACACTTTTGTTTAATGTGGCTAAGCTTTGAAATATGGGTATGTTTGACTTAACTCTTTTAACACCATGGACCTGTAAGTGTTTAAAATATATATAGTTAATTACATTTGTAAACAGTGTAGACCCAGATCAGAGGGCTCCTATAGGAGCCCTTTGATCTGGGTCTACATTGTGTACATATTTAGACTGGTCAGTATTAATTATCTACTCAGTCAGAATTCTAGAGATATCCAGGTTCAACTGTAGTTCATTGTTTATTTTTGAGCATTTTTTAAACAAAAAAAGTTGCAAAGTGACAAACAGTGCAGACCCTGATCAAAGGGTTCATGTTAAAGCACTGTGCTCTATTTGCACAGGACAAATGTACTATTGACAGGTACACTGCTTGTAACTTTAGAGCATGTGTATTTATGCTTCATTACGCTGAATAAGGATCAATGGGTTAATAAGGTTATTTTAATTCCTTTTTATTTCCTGTGCTCTTTCAGTAACTGTCATTCGATAAAATTTGGATCCAGATCAGAAATATATAACTAACTTGACATTTTATATCACCCACATTTAAATAGTTTGATTCTACTGTCAAAAAAAAGTTATAGTTAGGGCTCCAGAAAAAAAAGGTATTTAACTTATGATTTTCAACAATAAGAATTTGTCCTTTTGTAGGAAACCAAACCCTATGGTGTAACCATTCATTAGAATCGTACCAAAGAGACAATTCTAATTAGTAGTCACACCACATCCATGGTTTTGAGGATTTACAGACGTTTCGGTAAATGACCAGTTCGGTAAATTGATTTTATATAGTGAAAGTCTGGACGTTTCGGTAAAAAGGTAAATTATAGGATTAAGTATATCGCACATCGCACCTCACTCGGTAACAATGAGATTGTGGCACAGCGTTTACAAAGTGCCAAGTTTGCAGGGTTGTTTTAGTATGTGTTGATCCTGATCTACCAACAGATACAATTTTTCGGCCTGTTTACAAAACGAAATAAAGGGCATGTGAAGGGGGTAAAAATAACTTGATTTCTTCAAAAAAAAATTCATTTCTTCTATAAGGAGATGAGATTATTGTTACATCTCAAAATAATTAAGAACTAAAAAAACAAAATTTATATTTCCTTCATAACCCACTTTATTGCCCCAATTCGGCATAGAAATTTTACCAATTCCAGAACTAGATCGTATAGTATAGACCCAACCCATTTGCAAGACGTTACAAGGTACGAGTGATTAGAGATCAAGCGCCATCAGTTATTGATCTAGCGAAAGGTGTGATATACAGACCTGTACATAAACCTATAATTACTATAATTTACCTTTTTACCGAAACGTCCAGACTTTCACTATATAAAATCAATTTACCGAACTGGTCATTTACCGAAACGTCCGTCACCCGTTTTGAGCATGCATAAAGATTTTAGTTTTCAAATACCCCAGTTATCTGGAGCCCCATAACGTTTCTGAACATGGAGTTTATTAATTAAACAAAATGTTACAAACCTTCCTTTTGTATAAACTCGACAGGTGGAACCATTAACTTTCTTATCAGACTTATATCGCCTGAAATCTTCAAAAGCATCTTTAACAGCTGTCACTGTCAACACAAATACAATTGGCACCATAGCAATCTCTTTGCCAAATGCTTGTACCTGAGGTACCCAGTTCAAGGCCACAACCATTAAAAAATATAAATTGGCAAATCGATGAAATTGTTCAAACAAATTCTTTGGTAAAAATGTTATGACTGAATATTTTGTGGTTTTGATGCGATTTGATGCATATTCACGATTTGGATGGTATTTTGATTTCTCTGGTGCCTCGCAAGAGTGATTTGGTACAACCACTCTGTACTTTGGCCCAGATTTGTTAGTTCTGTTGAATATATTCCCCATTGTGAATTTTTTGTTTGAGAATACAGTATCACAGACAATATTAACAGTGTGGTTTTGTTCACTCTGTAACAATTATGTAATGTTAATAAATGTTCAATCAACTGATTTTACAACAATAACTTATGACTATTGGGGTGTTTCGTTTCTAGTTTTTATTACATTCCCGTTTCCTAGAAACAACCAAACTAACTCCACACCGGTGTCACGTCATTTTCTGGCAGCCGAAGTGTTAAATATACACACTGGCACGTATTCCACTCTTGTAACACTTCAAGACAATTATTCCACTTATGATTATTTGACACCTGGTGAGTGATGTATCAAATCGAAAGTTTTGCAAGTCCTAATTTTTCACCCGAAATGACGAAAACCATGAAATTCTGATTGATTTTATAATGAGTACCACGGGTATCGCTATTCTTCTAGTCAACCATCTTGGAAATTATCAAACACCATGTCGGTTAATAAATCCTTGAAACACACGTACGCGACATTATCGATTGTGAAATAACGCCATTGCAAATGTGAATTCTTGTAAAATTGTAAACACAGAAAAACAAAATGACGTTGGTGACAAAACTTTTATGTATGTCTCGATTCGATTGGCTAAAGGAATGATTTTGGCCAATGGTTATTGCGGTTACAATCGTGGGAACACCTGTGTAAACGCGACTGGTTTAAGAATGCCGATAAATGTGTATTGGCCGGGCACAGCCGGAATGACATATAGATGGGTTCTGCGTTTTATTAGCAGGCTAAATAGTAGAATGCCGTCATAATGCCAAGTTTAAAATCAGGGCTGCCATTTCTCCGGATTTTTCCTAAATCTCCGGATTTTTCCCCCAGTACATGGTAGCTTAAAGCAGGCTGAAAGTATGCAGAATGCGCCCTAAGGCGCATTTTGCTTTACTTACAGACTGCTTTAAGAAGTCGCATGTCAACAAAACAAGAAAAAAGCTATGGGGTAAAGGTACGATTCGTAAAATCGCATTTGAAAAATGCAAATTTGGAAATCTTAGGATTTTTCATGTCAACTTATGGCAACCCTGTTAAAATAGATTAATAGTGATTTACGCAAGTGCACATTTAAAGCAGGTTGAAAAATAAAAAATATATAAAGGGGAAATTTCTGCTTTACTTTCAGTTTCCTTTTTAAAGGCGCATTCTGCTTTACTTTCAGCCTGCTTTAAGCTATTATCTGCTAAAATATAGAAACTATTTCTGAAGATTCATGTTCATGACTTTGAACTAGATTTTCTTAAGTGAAAAAATAAATTTCAGGCATAAAAAGACGTATTTATGGGGTAATGGGTTAAGCCGCATTCTCCTCTATTGACAATTATTTAGAACTGTCTCTACAGACTTGGAGTCGCTTAAAGCAGGACAGTACGTTTATCCTTGAAAAGGATTATTTTCTCATAAGGATCCGACAGTACGTTGTAATGCAGAAATTTGCCATTTTGTCAGGTGATACTTGTAAGCATGGGTCACAACATTTAGAATTAAAGCCCCAAGGCAAATAATGTGAAACTGATAAGAATAAAAGTACGTTTACTATAGGAGCAGAAACTATTTAATTGCTACGTTTACAGTTGACGCAGCGAATGCTTACTGGTGTTTGCAGTAGACGCAGGTGTTACTAAAAGGCTACCTTGGTAGTAGACACACAGGGTACATATTGGCTACGTTTGCAGTAGACACAGATAATATATGATTACTGATAACGTTTCCAGCAGACACAGATATAGATAATTACTGGCTACGTTTGTAGTAGACACAGATAATATTTACTGGCTACGTTTACAGTAGACACAGTTATGTTTGCAGTAGACACAGGTAATACATACTGGCTACGTTTGCAGTACACGTAGATAATATTTACTGTTAAGCCTACGTTTCAAGTAGACGCAGATAATACTTACAGGCAGCGTTTATATTAGTCACAGAGAAGCCTTGCTCGCAACTTTTGCAGTAGACGCATAGAATACTTACTGGCTACGTTTACATTACAGTAGACGCAGATCATTTTTACATGCTACCGTACGTTTAAATAGTTATAGAAAATACTTACCTACTGTGTTTACAGTGATTTAGATAAAACTTACTTACTACGTTTACGGTAAACACAGAGAATACTTACTGACAATGTTTGCAGTAGACGAAGAGAAATTATCTATTTAGTTCTCTTGTAGTAGACACAGGTACTACTTACTGGATACGCTTACAGTAGTCACAAAATAAAACTTACTGGCTGCGATGACAGAAGTTGAAGTGTTCACTAACTGGCTACGTTTGAAATAGACACAGAGAATTCTTACTGACTACGTTTACAAATAGACACAGATGATATATACTGGCTACGTTTGCAGGAGACGCATTGAACAATTACTGGCTACGTTTACAGTAGTCACAGAGAATACTTACTGACTACGTTTGCGGTGAACACAGATAATACTTACTCACTGACTACGCTTGCACTCAGCACAGATACTGCTTACTGACTTCGTTTACAAAAAAAGACAAAAGAGGCACATGCTGGCTACGTGTGCAGCAGACGCATAGAACAGTTACTGACTACGTTAACTGTAGTCACAGATAATACTTATTGACTACGTTTCCGGTGGACACAGAGAATACTTGCTGACCATGTTTACAATAGACGAAGAGAGTACCCAATGGTTACGTTTAAGGTAGTCATTGAGAATATCCAAACAGGCTACGTTTGCAGTCACAGAGATTACTTACTGAATACATTTATGTTAGACACAGAGAATACTTATTGACTAAGATTATAGTAGACACAGATAATACTAACTGGCTACGTTTACAGTATTCACAGAGAATACTTACTGACTACGTGTGTGATTGACACAGGTAATACTTACTGACTACGTTTACGGTAGACACAGATACTACTTACTGACTACGTTTACAGTACACGCAGCGAATACGTACTTGTTACGTTTAGAGCAGACACAGAGAATACTTACTTGGAACGCAATAGACGCAGAGAATACTTACTGGCTACGTTTACAGTACACGCAGCGAATACGTACTTGTTACGTTTAGAGCAGACACAGAGAATACTTACCTGGCTCGCAGTAGACGAAAGATAATACTTACTGGCTACGTTTGCAGTATTCATAGAGAATACGTACTAGCTACGTTTACAATAGACGCAGAGAATACTTACTAGCCACGTTTACAATAGACGCAGAGAATACTTACTAGCTACGTTTACAATAGACGCAGATAATACTTACTGACTATGTGTACAATAGACGCAGATATTAACTACTGCTCACGTTTAAAGAAGTCACAGAGAATACTTACTGGATACAATTACAGAATAGAAAGAAAGAAAACTTACTTGCTTCGAGTACAGTAGTCACAGAGAATACTTACTGGCTGCGTTTACCGTAGACATAGAGAATGCTTATTGGCTACGTTTACAGGAGATGCACATAGTACTTTCTGGTTACGTTTGTAGTAGACGCATAGGATACTTACACGCTACGTTTGCAGTAGATGCAGAGCACACGTCCTGGCTACATTTACATTATATATACAGAGAATACTTACTCGCTACGTTTACAGTATATGCAAATAATACTTTCTGGCTACGTTTGCAGTGGACGCAGATAATACTTACTGGCTACGTTTACAGTGGACGCAGAAAATACTTACTGGCTACGTTTGCAGTAGACACAGATAATACTTACTGGCTACGTGGATAGTATAGTCACAGAGAATACGTTCTGACTACGTGTATGATTGACACAGAGAATACTTACTGGTTACGTTTACAATAGACACAGATAATACTTGATGGCTACATTTACAGTATAGATACAGAAAATACTGTAGTCCAAAATTAGAGTCAAATTTCAACTCCTTCCCAAACAAATTTCCTTACTCTCACTATCCCTATTTTCTCTCTCTCTCTCTCTCTCTCTCTCTCTCTCAAAAAAAAATAAATTTCATCTCATGTGTATAAATGTATGTTATGTAATATGAAATTGTATAGCATAAAAAATGATGAAATAAAATTCATTACAAAAAAAAAATAGATACAGAAAATACTTACTGGCTACGTTTGCAGTAGACACATATAATACTTACTGGCTACGTTTGCAGTATTCTCAGATAATACTTACTGGCTACGTGGTTAGTAGTCACAGAAAAATACGTTCTGACTACGTGTGTGATTGACACAGGTAATACTTACTGACTACATTTACGGTAGACACAGATACTACTTACTGACTACGTTTACAGTACACGCAGCGAATACGTACTTGTTACGTTTAGAGCAGACACAGAGAATACTTACTTGGAACGCAATAGACGCAGAGAATACTTACTGGCTACGTTTACAGTACACGCAGCGAATACGTACTTGTTACGTTTAGAGCAGACACAGAGAATACTTACTTGGAACGCAATAGACGCAGAGAATACTTACTGGCTACGTTTGCAGTATTCACAGAGAATACTTACTGGCTACTTTTACAGTAGTCACAGATACTATTTACTGGCTAGGTTTACAGTAATCTCAGAGCATGAACTGGTTACGTTTGCAGTTGATGCGGAGAATTAATTCTGCCTACATTTACAGAAGTCACATAGAATATTTACTGGCCACGTTTGCAATAGTCACAGAGAATATTTACTGGCTACGTTTACAGTAGACGCATATAATAACTTCTGCCTGCGTTTACAGTAGTCACATAGAATAATTACTGGCTACGTTTACAGTAGCCGCAGATAATACTTACTGGTTACATTTACAATATAGATACAGATAATACTTACTGGCTAGATTTGCTTACTTGCTTAATTCGCCAGAGTATGGCGGATGATGCTTTCCCATGTGTTCCTATCATTCATAGCTGTAGGCAAATCATTTAGTTGCAGTCCTGTGTCCTGGCTTAATATATCTATATAGGTGAGCCGGGGTCTACCAATTGTCCTTGTCCCATGTTTTTGTGTCCATAACACTAGCTGACTTACTGGCAATTCTGGGTGACGGAAACTATGGCCAGAGAAACGCAGTCTTCTTTCTCGGATTTTTGATGAAATGGGTGGAGTTTTACCGTAGAGCTCTGCGTTTGTTGTATGCGATGACCAATGAACTTGCTTCACTTCTCTCAGCATTCTTGTATATGTGCCGTCGAGCTTGCTGCGCTCTAACTGCTTTGACAATGTCCAAGCTTCACATCCATATAGAAGAACCGATTCAACTGTTGCCATGAAGAAGTTTAGCTTGAGATGGTCTGCAATTTTACTTCTCCATATTGTTCTCATGGAGTTAAGAGCTTGCCAAGCAAGGGCAATACGTATTCTCACATCTTTTGCTGTCTCGTCTACCCAGGCTCCCAGGTACTTAAAGTCTTTGACTAATTCAAGTGTAGAGCCATCCATGGTCTTAACATCTTTGTCGCCTCCAGTGTTAGTTTAAACATATTTTATTCTTATAAACGTACAATACATGTTAATACATATCATAGTACAAAAGGATTAGGTCGAAAGCATAATGCTTATGGAGACCCTCTCCTCAACACTGATATTTTACACAGGTGGAACAAATTTGTACAATAACACCTCTCCATCACGACCACCTAAACTTTTCCAGTTGGTAGTTTAAAGGGCAGTGGAAGTCTCAGAGGAAGATGAAAGCAAAACAGAAGGCTAAATAAAGGGGCAATCCGCTCTACTTTCATCCCGCCTCCAGCAACCACATGACCAAAACAAACATTAACATCTTACTATCATTTAGTGCCTTAGAAGTGGTCGTAAAAGAGAGGTGTTACCGTATAGTCTAAATGTCAATTTAAAAGAATAAATTGAAACAAGGAAATTTGCTAATTATATTTTGTATATGATTGTTCTGGAACTAAATATCGACACCTGAGAGAGATGTCCATCACGGCCCTGTGAATGCTACCAAGGTCTATTATCTCTGGTCCTCAGTCAAATCGTTTTGTTTGCATGATAAAAGATTGCACTGCAGTAAAAATTGTTTTGTTTGTTTCAATACTGAGTAAAGCGTCGCCATATAGAAACAATTTAGTTGTTGCAGGCCGTATTGGATTCACAATACTTAAAAGATTTGTTCGTATAAGTGAATACCTGGGACAGGTGAAAAAGTAGTGTTGAACACTTTCTATTTCTCCACAAGTACAAAGAGGTGAATCGATAATGTTTTTTTGAAACAGAGTAAGATTTAAGCTACTTGAATTAGTTCGTAGTCGACAATGTTGAATTTGGGGTTTTCTGTTTCCATGGTAATAGTAACATGGTATATTAGTGGAAGCCGTATTAATATTAATTGACCTCTTAAAAGATAGTACAGTATTAGAATTTCTAGTTTCTACAGATAATGAGTTCCAATCACGAATCACAGATGGTAAAAAGGAATCGTAATACAATTGTGTCCTAGCATAAATGGACTTGACGTTATCAGCATTTCTAACAGGATATCTAGATTCGTGGCCAACAAGGGGAGGTACAAGTTCAGAGAGATAGTCTGGTGTAAGATGATTAATCATTTTGTAAAAGAGTATAAGCTTATGTTTTTTCCTTCTTGTTTCAAGACATTCCCAACCTGTTTCAATTTCTAAATTATTAATGGATGCTAATTTAGTGGCCCCAGTTACTATTCTGGCCGCTTCATATTGTATTTTGTCTAATTCTTTTTTTTCTGTTTGAGTACAATTATCCCAAATTACATCAGAATATTCTAGTAAAGGTCTAATGAAACTTAAATAAATAATTTCGAGTGATTTTCTATCCAATTTATATTTTAGCTTACGCATTACATTAATTCTATTCCAAGCCTTTGATTTAATGTTATCGATATGTGTATGCCATGCACCATTATTTGAAAAATAGACACCAAGATGTTTGTGCGATTCATATTCCTCAATACCTGTATCTAACATGTTTAGTTCTGGGTGAATGGGTTTATTTATTTTCCTAGAAATGATAAGGGATTCTGTTTTAGACGGATTAAAAGTTACAAGCCACGACTCCGCCCATGTGGAAATTTTGGCTATGTCAGAATTCAAAGTAACAGCCGTAGTGTTAGCATGTTCAACAACTAAATACAAACTTGTATCGTCAGCAAAAAGTCTTATATTAGATTGTATATCAGTGACAATATCATTTATGTAAATTAAAAATAAAAGCGGACCAAGTATCGAGCCCTGTGGCACTCCGGCTTTAATTGATGACCAGCTAGACTCTGCACCGGGTATGACTACACGTTGTCGCCTATTTGAAAGATAGCTTGAAAACCATTTTAAAAGTGTTTCAGATATACCAGTTGATTTAAGTTTTGCAAGAAGCCCCTTATGCCATACCCGGTCAAAAGCTTTGCTTATATCAAAAAATACCGCTCGGATTTCCTTTCCTTCATCAAGAGCCTTACAGAATGTATGATAAATAAACGCTAATTGATTTACAGTGGAATCACCGGGAATAAATCCAGATTGAAAGGATGATATAAAATTAATGTCTCTGAGGTAATTAAATAAGTGTTTAAAAATGATACGTTCGAAAACTTTGTCAAGGTTACTTAGAAGTGAAATTGGGCGATAATTACTTACTGAAGATGGGTCACCCTTTTTAAAAACAGCACATACGTGGGCCTCTTTCCACGTTAACGGCACAATACCTTCACTTAAAGATTTATTCATTAGATCACAAAGAGGATCACAAATTATCGAAGAGAGTTCTCGAAGAATACGATTGTTAATTTCATCAGGTCCCGAGGCTTTGCCTAATGGGAGAATATTTAAAGTGGATTCAACTTCTTCTGGTGTAATAATGAAATCAGGCATTATGGTATTAGTTACATATACATTTGGAACAGGAACATTACCTTCATTGAGAATAGTTTGACTAGTGAAAAAATTGTTCAACAAATTGGCTTTATCAATTGTTTCAATTGCTTGAATATCGTTATCAGTAAGAATTGGTATTGAACATATTTGATCAGAAGACATAAAACATTTCAGCACTTTCCACCAATCTCTTGAGGTAAGTTCATCAGTTATTAGTTTATTTGACAAATTATTATAATATAAGGTTTTCGTTTCCCGAATTAAAGAAATAGTTTCATTACGAAGTTTCCTGAAACGGTCCCAGTGGTGAACAGATTTAGTTTTTTTTGCTTTTCTATATGCTCTCTTCCTTGACCTAATTTTGCGTTTGATAATTGATGTGATCCAAGGGGGTTCGAGTGGTTTGACTTTAACTATTTTGTTTGGAATGTAGGCATTGGTCAATTCAAGCAGTTTGTCAGTCATTCGTTTTGTATAAATGTCTAGGTCGTCATCTTTCAGTGCTATCCAGTCAGTCTCATGTGCTTTAAGTCGAAGGTTGTCATAGTCAGCTAGGTCATATTTCCATATTTTTCTAGTAAATGACTTAAATTTTGGTTTGTTGAAATGGAAGATGCCATAAATCGGACAATGAAAGCGTACGTCTTGATGAAGGAAAGGATCCCCTACGCCACATGATTTAAGATTACTTTTATTCTTTATTAGCATTATATCAATAAGTGTTGACGAATGTTCAGTAAAATGTGTAGGTTCTTTGATAACCTCAGTAAGTCCATAAGTTTGGCAAATATTGTGAACCTTTCTAGCTGACTGTACATTAAGCATATTAAAATTTAAATCACCCATAATTATTATATCCTCTACACCAGTGTCAACGGCAGAGTGAATAGAATTCTCAATGAGGTCTAGGTATGCAGAATTTGCGTTTGGGGGGCGATACATGACGCAAAAGAGAATATGCTTGTGGCTAACAAGAAGTTCAATCCAAATGCATTCTAATCCTTGGATTTCAAGATCCTGTCTCCTACTATATGACATGTTATTTTTAACAAAAAGTGTAACCCCGCCATAATTATCATTAAGTCGATCTTTGCGTTCTGGGGGATGAAATGAAGGGATAATTAGTTCATCAGTATGTACAGAGTCGCTAAGCCAAGTTTCAGAGAAAGATAGTATGTCAAACTCGAGAAGTTCGGTAGTTAAGAGATCTAGCTTTGGAAGTATGCTCTGAACATTATAATGAACAACTGAAAAGCAGTGAGAGAGATCCAATGTGGATGTAAATGAGTGTTCTGACTCCGATGTAGTTGATTCAAAGGAATTATTAATAGGACCTGGATTTGTGTGGATATCACCACAACAGATAAGCAAATATGGTACATATACTGTTAAAATGATAGTGCTTTGGAAAAAACTGAATAACAGCAGATATGAAAGACCCTCCTCCACCTTATGACATTTCAAACGTTTACGTGCAAAGCATATATTTTGACAAAGGTTAGAGGTTCTCTTAAAGTCTTGTAGGAGAGACATTGATTGGACAATGTTACTTTGAAGCCAAATTAAAAGTAAACTATGCAATAAGACTGAGAACTTAAGATTGCATCGATATGACGGTAGTGCTAACGTAGTCAAGTAGTTACACATTATGTTATCCCCAGCAGGGAGATTAAGAAAAGAGCATTTGTAAGCACACCGTCACATGTCAAACAGTCACTAGTACAATGTAACGAAAAAAAGCCAGCACTCACAGACCCCCCAAGAGCATCCCAACCCAGGAGTAAACATTCGGACCCAGAACAACCATTGTAAATATTAGCAAAAACAGTGTTAAACAAAAGAATATTGTAAAACATTTGAACATGAAAATATGGACCCAGAGGGTATGTCACATAAGTGTGATACGATGCAGATCTGTTCTTTAGCACATACATGTCTATCAAAATTCAAAGAACCTCTAGATTTAAGCTGCAAACATATATATTTATGTACAGAGACAAACACCAATACAACATGGATAACTAACTAAGGCTGAATATATCGAACCACATTCGGCAGTCAGTCTAGATTTAATCGGACGTTGCATCCGACTAGATCCAATATGTCTACATGGTTGACATAATTGTCTATCAAAAAGGGCATACCTCGGAACACATGTGTCACCTGCCAGCAAGCATTAATCGCTCAAGGGCTATAGCTCAAATGACAAACTTCATTACAACAATTCATCTGCTGCGAGAGAAGGCGTGGTAAGGAGAAATTACGTGTATGGTATTACTGTCGCAGTTATGAACAATTCGATAGTCACTTCAACTCACCAAAACTCTTGAAACAAATGAAAATCATCTGAAAAACATCAGTAGAACATCGAGTTATTATGCTTAAAAATGAAAATAACTCTCACAGTATTGGTGCAAGAGTGTTAAAAGCCAAATATTTGGTCTTCTTAGCATTGAGACGGAGACCCACTTTTGCGCACTGGTCCTCGACAGCTATAAGCATTTCATGTGCTTGTTGTATTTCGTTTGATACTAGAGCAATATCATCAGCGAAATCGAGATATGTGAGGGTAACAGGGCCTATTCTCCTGCTCATTCTTTTGCTGATTGTGAAGCCAAATCTCTCTTCCTTTCCATTTATTGCTTCTCTGAGCGCATAGTCAAGCACAATGACAAATAAGTAAGGAGCTAGAGTATCGCCTTGAAGTACTCCTGCTGTTATGTTGAACTCGTCTGTTGTGCCATCTGGAGAGATTTACAATATAGATACAGAAAATACTTACTGGCTACGTTTACAGTAGCCGCATATAATGCCTGCGTTTACTGTAGTCACAGAGAATAATTACTGGCTACGTTTACAGTAGACGCAGATAATACTTACAGGTCACGTTTACGGTAGATGCAGCGAATAACTACTGCATTCGTTTACATTAGTCATAAAATACTTACTGGCTGCGTTTACAGTAGACGCAGATAAGCAGAGAATAACTACTGCATTCGTTTACAGAAGTCACCGAGAATACTTTCAGTTCACGTTTACAGTAGTCATAGCGAATACTTACGGGCAATGTTTACAGTAGACGCAGAGGATACCCACCGCCTCCAGTTTCTAGCACATTTTTATTCTTTTGTCGACAAATCGATTGTTGGATGCCATAATTTTATATAATTGTTGCTAACTGACAATGAGTCTAATGCGAAGTCAACATACCCGTTACATTCAGGTGAGAAATGCATGTGTATAGATATCATAGATATAGATACTCAGAAAAAAGAGTATATGTGTATAAAGAAAAAAAACATAAGAAGTTTTAATACCGTCTTAACCGAGTACTTGAGCACATTCTAAAGGGAGACAACTCATTACACAATAAACTACACTATATGATCATATTTCGATATTTGTCTTTCTTGTATCATTAAACAGGTTGCGACTACATTGTATAGGAGAGATACAAGAACACAGAGTAGATAAAAATCAGATAAACCAGCCGATGAGGGTATATACTGTTTGATATGGTAACTAGCACCCAAGCTGTCTACGAGTATACGCAACTTTTGCGAGAACCCATTAAACTCTTTCCTCCCTAAAACTTTAAATGGTCAATTCCAGTTTCCATTTTTATAGAAATTCTAGTCCATATCTGACTTTTAAGGGTTGTTTTTGTCAATGTTTGGCATTATGACAAACAGTGAAAACCCTGATCAGAGGGCTTCTTTAGGAGCCCTCTGATCTGTTTCTTCACTGCTTGCATAGGACAAGTGTACTATTCACATATACACTGTTTGCAAATGACGCCAATATGCAGGACTATGGTTCAAAGGGTTTAAGCCCTCTCCAATAGCAGTGCCTTTGACGAAGTTTCTATCACCCGTAAATAGACATTGTCATGTTTCTACCATACCCTTATAAAGAAGCATAATAAATCGTTACTGCCTACCGACAGACGGTTGTTCAAAGCAGGTTGAAAGTAAAACAGAAAGTCGCTAAATGACAACCTGTCTCAAATATGATGATAAGTTATCAAACTCATCTCATCATTAAACTAGATAAAACGTTGTTAATGTGTAAAAACAATACCGTCGTTGAATTTTCTGTATTGCATTGGCGATGCACATGTAAATACAGCGTTGAAATTAATTGAATTGATAAAACGGTTGTCAGGGTCTTACTATGATTATATCCGATTAGGATCAGTACAGTGCTCATTCCCTACAATGTCCCTCTGAACAACGATTTCCTCCTTACAACAATGCTGAATGCTGTTTCCCAATCAAGACAATTACGTGCAACCTTTGCATGGCTGCAATACCGTCTGCTTAAAGTTGTCGCCTCCTGTTTTTCTCAAAGTTACATATATTGGACATTTTGACAGAAAACACACAATGACGAATCACAAACAGATTGAATCCAGATTCAAGCTGTTTGCAAATGTAAGCCAATTTCCCTCCATTTAACAACTCCCTCCGAACAACGCACATACTCTGTGTCTCCCATTGGATGATGTAGAGACGGAGAACTGTATGAGGATCCGGCAACTCAGGGCTGCCATAAGTTGCTAATAAAAATCCTAAGATTTTTAAATTTTCAATCGCGATTTTAGGAATCGTACCCTTTAATCCTTGTGCTGCCAGGTTCTATAACACCATCATAATTTATTCAAACAGTTTGGATCCGGATCAGACGCCGCGTCACGCGGCGTCTGATCTGGATCTAAACTATTAGACACCCAATTCACAGTTTCCTAAGTGAAACATGCATACAATTTCAAATTTTAAAAGTAAGAGCAAAAATCCGAACATTTCGGAAAAAATCCGTAGATCCGGAGAAATCAGAAAAACCCGTAGATTTCGGAAAAATCCGGAGAAACGGTAGCCCTGGCAACTCGTCCTGATGAATATGTGGCAATGGACATAAAACAAAATGAGGTTTTCATAGAATATCTTTTACTGACAAACGCACAATACAAACATGGCAGAGGCCGTTAAAATATCTCATAAAACCATTAAATCACAACAGTATAAAATGAAGAAATGTAAAAAAGAACATATAGTTACATTTAAACTTTGTTTCACGCAACAACAATTAACATAGCCTATGCCAATCACAAATATGGTTATGGAGGTATATAGATGTGTGAAGCTTTATGAAACTTGGAATGTACAAAACAAATAACACGTGGCATAAGAAAAACCAAACTTATAGCATTGCAAACAGTGTAGACCAAGACCAGTCGCCACGTCTTTGTCAGAATCTTCAATGTTTGGCACTCACTAGCATATCTAGTATTTTGCAATATTTTCCTTACTTGTTTACTACTGTAGCAGACAAGGGTTTTGATATTACGTCTGGGTTCAAGGTGATAAAGCGTCTGAGTTGAGTCTGATTTTGTTCTCAAGCATTTGATAGGTCAGATTTGAGCCTAGGCTCAAATCTGACCAATCAAATGCTTGAGAAATACTTTAGACTCAGCTCAAAAGCTTTATTACCTTGAACCCTGGTCTTGTTTTACAATAGATTTGCAATGCAATAAATCTGAATATCACATGGCACGACTCAAATATATCATATATACATCGCCACTAACTCCGGTATATTATATATTGCCTGGTGGTAGGAATGACTTTTGATAATCGATATTTAATTTGAACATTGTAAAGCCAACTGGAATACTTTTCACTGAAATGTAGTATCAACTCCGACAATTAAGATTGCTCAACTGACAAATTATATTTGGTATAAAAGCCAGGTAGTAGCTTAATACATTCAACCCCTAACAACAAGCATATAAACGTCCTTTGTAAATAGTGTAGCTATATACAGTACACTTGTCCTATTAATCATGCATCAGATACCCTGGTCAGAGCATGATGACTCCAAAAGTAATCCCTCTGACCCGCTGACAACAGTGACAAGGGTCTGTACGTCTTGTCATGTTGAAATAATTAAATGCAAAAAACAATGGTCCTTTTTGTATATAAACCATTCCACTTTTGAAACTGACGAGTTAATGTTGATTTTAAAGGGAGTTTTCAGATAGTATTTAAAAAAGTAAATAAACATTGCAGACCTGATTAGAAAGAACTCTCTGATCAGGGCCTACCCTGTTTGCAAAATACATAATTATGCGGGTTTCCAGAATAGAGATGACGGAACGGTTACTCAAAGGACAACACATTATCAGTACAGATTGTAACATAATTAACTCATTATCCCCTGAAACTTCCTATGGACAATTCCGGTGTACAATTAAGGCTGGTCCATTTGAGA
Source organism: Gari tellinella (assembly GCA_922989275.2). NCBI lineage: Eukaryota > Metazoa > Mollusca > Bivalvia > Cardiida > Psammobiidae > Gari > Gari tellinella. The sequence goes on from OV277861.1 coordinate 13,604,164, forward strand.
CTATATAGGTTGTTGTTTTTTATATAATATATATGATATATTGCACAACGACAAACAGTTAAGTCCCTGATCAGAGGGCTCCTGTAGGAGCCCTCTAATCAGGGAATTCATTGTTTGCTTAAGACCAGTGTACTCTTCACAGGTACACTTTTGGTAAATGACGCATATATGCGTCACTAGGGTTCAGTGAGTTAAGAGAGAAGTAAAGCAGAATATTATGTATGAGCTACCACCATTTGGCTATAGAAGAATCAGTTATTGTCCAAAGAATGTCCACGTAACACAAATGTGGTTGTTAAAATAAACACACTGTTTAATGCATCTTATTTTGACAGTCGTTTAATACACTTTGGACTGGAGTATCTATTTTTGGTACATACGCTAAAACAAAATAACTAATTTGTACCCAAACCACAACAACCAATATCATTACACATTGCAGCACCATGATAAATACATAAGTAGTATGCCTATACTAGAAGGCATTAACGTCATACCAAATGGCTGGCGAATTCTAATTAATACACTTTATTTTATCGAAGGTCGCCAAAGTGTACAGCTTATATCCTCTCTTAAGCAACATTTAATAAAGGCCCAACTATTGGGCATTGAACCACCTTACTGCCGGACGAACGTAGTGCAGAGAGCGCCTTAAGAGTTTTCTGCATTACATATTTCTATACTAAGCAGATTATTGTCTATACAGATCCCATTTCTTCTAAGTAGTGGTATGTCGCTAAAAGGAGGCTGAAGTGTATTCGTCGGTACTCAAATTGGCTTTAATGGAAAGTGGTAATTTTCAGATAAACTCTGAGGGGCCATGCACCTATATATTATTTTAATACTGATTTTATTGGAAGAATTGCGCAAAGAATATAATAAATATATTTGGCTAGAATTTCTTTCGTCTTAGTGCATTCCGTGAACAAACTTTCTCACAACACAAACATTGCCTAATATGACATTAGCACCTTCACTGCCTTACCCCGAGTACACTAGTTATTTTACAAACAACTACCGGTATTTTGCGTACCAAATCAGGGACATATATAACTACTGGGTATTTACATATGTCCCTGACGCAAATGTACAATTTCGTTATCAAGATCCAAACTGTTGACATTCATGTCAATATTTTATATGTCAAAATATTCTTGAAAGTGTTCATTGTGTTGGTAAGTCCATAATTAGAATACTTTTTTTCATCATTCAAAACCCTTACTATTTTTCTTATTACTGACTGTTTCACAGGTTCAAAGCCGCGAGTGAGAAGTCGTCACGTCGCCAGTAGCTTTTAGGATGTCCACAGTAGTGGACGAAACAGTCAGCAATAAGAAAAATAGTAAGTGTTGTGATTGATGAAAAAAAGTATTCTTATTATGTCAAAATAATTTAAATTTTAAATATAAAAACAGACGACAGTTGTTTAAAATTGATGACATCACGGCAGTGAAAGGATTAAAATGCAATGAGAATACTAGTATGTACATGTATAAAGATATCTGTTAAGGCATTTCAATCAAGGCATATATTTAAAGTACTTCACCGCCATAACAACAGCTAAAATGGTAGCTTTTTGAGTAGATGATTTCTTTGGAGGAAAGAGTTGTGAAAACCAAAGTTCACACCCCTACATAAGCAAACATTAAAGCTTTGCGTTAATAGATTCGCTTGAAATAAAATTGTATTGTAAGTCACCGTTACTATACAGTTATTGAGCATTTTCGATCATGTTGGCCTCCGTACGAAGACGCTAGCACCCACTGTCCAATTTGTGTAAATTAAGTGTCACGTGATAACTAGTAAAACCTCATCTACATGTATAATTTTAATAATTCAGTCATCAGAAAACATAACGAGACTAAATTATCTCACGCGGACAAACGTGTTCGCCTCCACACACACGTCAATACACGTAACCAATAACTCACAAATTGCACAGAACAAATTTTGAGACTATTTTATATAGTATAACTTGTATTTAGCCGCCAGCCAACTGTTCAAAGTTGAACAATTAACCCATTTGTGCCCACGATCCCATATATGGGACATAGGCAAACAGTGTAGACTGTGATCAGACGCCGCATTCTGATCAGAGTCTACACTGTTTGCTGACAGGAATTTCAATTAAAACAAAATGAAAATGAAAATTTTGACCAGGCATCCCTTTGATAAATAATGGACTAATCCAATATATAAACACGGAAGAATCCACTTGGCACAAATGGGTTAAATATCTTTAAACTCTCTCTAGTATATTGTATGCTCTTTCTGATATGCTGTTGCGATGAATCAAGTTGACCGGATACTTTTTCGTACCGACATTTCTTCAGCCAAAACAGTAGTGAAAGAGTTAACCCTTTGCCTGCTGGTCGCGATTTTACTAATGTTTGCAAACAGTTTGAATCCAGATCAGACGCCGCGTAATGCGGCGTCTGAACTGGATCCAAACTGTTTGATACTCGTCTTTAGGTTTCTTTACTCGAAAAATGTATAGATCTAGATTTAACAAATTTTGCAGACGACAATTTCGAAGCAGACGATATTACCGCAGGATAAGGGTTAACATACGTTTGACCTTATAGAAACTCATTTTTGGAATAAACAAAGTACTTCCTGACAAAAAATCTACGTCTTGGTATAAAGAAATACTGATTGGTACTGTTTTGATATACATGTAACACTATTTCTCCATGTAAAGAAATCGCGTGACTTTCCGCAATATTTTGAAGTATACAGACATTTTCACAGGTTAGAATTTTCTCTTGAATCAACAATTCTACGTACAAAGATTTGAGAATGTCTTAGAAACAACCATTTTTATTGCTAATAGCAGGGTTTTAAAATCCAAATATAAGGCAAGATATCTATTTATCAAGGGCAGATAACTATTGCCACAATGATTAGATTTCAACAATAATTGCACTCCTTCGAGAACTTATACTTAACTAATATTTAACCCTTTACCTGATAGCCTAGTTATAATATTGAAGATAGGTGACTACTTAAAACAGGTTGAAAGTAAAGCAGAATGCGCCCTAAGGCGCATTCTGCTTTACTTTCAGCCTGCTTTAAGCTATTATCAGCTAGAATAAGGAAAGTATTAAATATGACACATATTCAGTACGGTTTATATTGGAACTATTTTCTTCAGCGGATGAATAAAATGCATGTGCTAAAAGTCGCTTCTATAAGGGAAAGGGTTAAAGGCCCAAAGACATTCGCAATTTTGCAAGCAAGTATTGAATGTTGGTTATAGAATCTAAAAGCAGTAAAACAACACCGCATACATGGCACATAAATAACAGATACAGATACATTGCCTGATTGAAAAAATGTACATGTATTAAGCATGAAACAAATCCATCACTCAAATATGATTTAAACTCAATGTGTATACCAGTTAATAACAGAAATCAGCAACTTAAACATATCACACCCTGCACAGATTCACAATTCACAGCATACCTTCACTGTTATTAAGCTTATGAGTTTAGTCTGAAGTCGGTTCTCAAGCATTTGATTGGTCAGATTTGAGCCTAGGCTCAAACCTGACAAATCAAATGTTTGAGAACGTCTTCAGACTCAACTCAAACGCTTTATAACCTTGGGGACAGGATACGAGGAAATCAACTTGAAAGTTCCGCCATTTTTTTCATTTTTGCCATTTATAAACACTATGAGTTCAGACACCGAGTTACTCTTCAAAGAACACGTTATTGCGACTACTAAGAATAGCGGATTTGGTGGAGAAGAGGATATTAGAACTTGATATACTCCCCAATTATTTGATATAATGGAACGTTGCTTTTGGTTATATTGATGAGATGCATTTATATAGATAGAGCAAGTACACGCAAGCAACATTATACCCTTTTACCGCTATAATATTATTATACTAATGTCGATTTGGCAAACTCTCAGGGCTCCTATTTCTCCGGATATTTTCGAAATCTTCGGATTTGTATTCTAGCAGATTGTAGCTTAAAAGTAGCTTCAGGCGCATTTTGCTTTACTTTCAACCTGCTTTAAGTAATTGCCCTTGAAAAATGGAAGAATTTGGAAATCTTAGGATTTTTCAAGACCAACTTATGGCATCCCTGTCATAGTACTCTTACGTTGTAGTTTGGTTCGAGTTCAGACACCGAGTTACTCTTCAATCAAAATGACATAAATCTGAAACGATAGTGCATATGTACTATTAATTAAAGTATATAGCATGGCCATGAAATGGTTAACACTCTTTCACTGCCAAATTAATGTGATATTTTTACCCCTTCAGTGTTTCATTGTCGTCTGCTTCATTTTTCGTCTTTCGCAAGATCGCTTCAAAGTAAGATTCAATGTAGTATGCCGTAAACATATCGATTCGATTGTCAAGCAGTTTGAATCCTGATCAGACACCGCGTTACGCGGCATCTGCTCAGGATTCAAACTGTTTGCAAAGTCACCATTGGCAGTGAAACAGTTAAATATAGTCAGCTTAAGATTTGGTGTCTGTTTGCGAATGTTTTTCATGTCTCGCTCAACACTGGTGGGACTAAGCCGTTAAGAAGTCTATGTATGTTTCTCGTGTTGTGTTACTCGTGTGGTCATACCCTACGACTCTGATCTCTGTGCCCCCAAAGATGACTTCAAGGTCCACAGAGCGAGACTTGTCCCCAGTCATATCCGGCATTTCCACCACCAGGCAGCCACATTTGGTGACCCCTTCTTCGTCCACGTACTTTACCTTCCGCCTAGACGACTTGTAGAATTCAAAGATTATACCCTTCTGGTTTGTTATGATGGGCGTGTATCTCTCCTTCCACACCTCATTGTGACCTATGACCTCTCCAGCCTCGGCCCACACTTGCAAGATGTGTTTACACAGCAGCATACCGTCAGACTCGACCTTGAGGTCTTCTCTGTGTTCCTCGGGATTGAACGGAAGGTATGAGCCGACTCCATACGTGTATCTACAGATTCTTTGACATATTGAGCTGGGATCTCGTCCGAAAGCAACAGCGCCGCGAACAACAGCGAGACTCGCCTCTTCTGGCACCAACACATACACACTCTCAGAGCTGAACTTGTCCTTTATTGATCTTTGCAGTCTACTGGACTCAGCAAAGCCACCGACTAGAAATATATATTTTGTTTCTTTCATCTTGGACTTCATCATGAGCGTACTGATGTGCGCGGTAATTTGGCTCAACGGGTCTTGGAATAGTTCATTCACGACGGCGGCAGACATTACTAATTTACCGGAAGAGAACTTTATTTCCGCTTCCGCCTGTGCCGCGAACGATTTAATGCACTCCTGCACAGAGCGACCAAGATGTTTATAGTTACAGAAATTATATGGCAACGACACACGAATACTTTCACACTCTCCCCTCTTTTTCACTTCAAAGTCTTGCAGAAGCTCAATGAAGTCTTTTGGATACTCATTCTGAAAGGCAGATATGAAATCGTCGCCGAATATTTTGTCAAGAAGGTTCACGAATTGTGTATCAATCATGGTTCCTCCCCACGCCCCACCCGTAGCTCTGAACAGTTCTCGGATCCGACCATCTTTCCGAATTTTATGAGCAACAATGTCTATGGTACCACCTGCGAAAAAAGGAAAACAAAGTGGTATGATGCAACGAGGATTAAGGTTGTGTCAAGTAAAAGGAACTAAATTTGTATGACATGATATATTGGAAGCTCAAATTATATTACGTAATGGAAACTGAAATTGCAATGTGTAAAATGGACTGAGATTGTTTCAAGTGAAGGAAACTAGGAACTGAAAGTGTATTTTGTAGAGGAAGTTGAACTTCTACGTAAAGTGAACTAAAATTGTATAATTATAAAGGGAAATTGTGTGATATAAAGTGAACAGAACTTGTATAATGTAAAGGAAACTGAAATTTTATGGTATGAAATGAAATGATATTGTATGGTATAAAAATGAAATTGTATGATATAAAGAGAACTGAAATTGTATGATATAAAGGGAACTGACATTGTATGATGTAAAGAAAATCGAAAATGTATAATGTCAAGGGAACTGGAACTGTATGATATAAAGGGAACTGACATGTTATGAAGTAAAGAAAATCGAAATTGTATAATGTCAAGGGAACTGAAACGAAAGGGAACTGACATTGTATGATGTAATGCGAACTAAAATTATACGATATAAAGATAACCTTTATTGTTTGATGTATAGAGAAGTGCATTAGTATGATGTACATGCAACTGATATTGCAATATTGTAGTATGCAAACTTTGCAAAGTAATTGGTATTGCATTATGTAAAGGGACCTAAAAATTGTAGTATGCAAAGTAACTGATATTGCATTATGTAGAGGGGACTGAAACTCTAGTATACAAATTATATGATATTGCATTATGTAAAGGGAACTGAAATTGTAGTATGCAAAGTAAATATTATTGCATTATGTAAAGGGAACTAAAAAATAGTATGCAAAGTAACTGATATTGTATTATGTGAAGAGAACTGAAATTGTAGTATGCAAAGTAACTGATATTGTATTATGTGAAGAGAACTGAAATTGTAGTATACAAAGTAACTGATATTACAATTTGTAAAGGGGACTGAAACTCTAGTATGCAAAGTAACTGATAGTGCATTATGTAAAGGGAACTGAAATTGTAGTACGCAAAGTAAATATTATTGTATTATGTAAAGGGAACTAAAAAATAGTATGCAACGTAACAGATATTGTATTATGTGAAGAGAACTGAAATTGTAGTATGCAAAGTAACTGATATTGCATTATGTAAAGGGGACTGAAACTCTAGTATGCAAAGTAACTGATATTGCATTAGGTAAAGGGAACTGAAATGCAGAATGCATTGTAACTGATATTGCATTATGTAAAGAGGGCCGAAACTCTAGTATGCAAAGTAAATGATATTGCATTATTTAAAGGGAACTGAAATGCAGTATGCATTGTAACTGATATTGCATTATGTAAAGGGGGCTGAAATTCTAGTATGCAAAGTAACTGATATTGCATTATGTGAAGAGAACTGAAATTGTAGTATGCAAAGTAACTGATATTGCATTATGTAAAGGGAAATGAAATTATAATATTCAAAATACCTACTAGTATTATTGCACTATGTAAAGGGAACTGAAATTGTAGTTTGCAAAGTATCTGATATTGCATTATGTCATGGGAACTGAAATGCAGTATGCAAAGTAAATGATATTGCATTATGTAAAGAGGACTGAAATGCAGTATGCATAGTTGCTGATATTGCATTATGTAAATAGGACTGAAATTGTAGTTTGCAAAGTAACTGATATTGCATTATGTCAAGGGAACTGAAATTGTATTATGCAAAGTAACTGATGTTGCATTATGTAAAGAGGACTGAAATGCAGTATGCATAGTTACTGATATTGCATTAAGTAAAGAGGACTGAAATGCAGTATGCATAGTAACTGATATTGCATTATGTAAAGGGAACTGACATTGTAGTATGCATAGTAACTGATATTGTATTATGTAAAGGGGACTGAAATGCAGTATGCATAGTAACTGATATTGCACTATGTAAAGGGAACTGAAATGCAGTATGCAAAGTAACTGATGTTGCATTATGTAAAGAGGACTGAAATGCAGTATGCATAGTAACTGATATTGCATTAAGTAAAGAGGACTGAAATGCAGTATGCATAGTAACTGATATTGCATTATGTAAAGGGAACTGACATTGTAGTATGCAAAGTAAATGATATTGCATTATGTAAAGAGGACTGAAATGCAGTATGCATAGTTGCTGATATTGCATTATGTAAAGAGGACTGAAATTGTAGTTTGCAAAGTAACTGATATTGCATTATGTCAAGGGAACTGAAATTGTATTATGCAAAGTAACTGATGTTGCATTATGTAAAGAGGACTGAAATGCAGTATGCATAGTTACTGATATTGCATTAAGTAAAGAGGACTGAAATGCAGTATGCATAGTAACTGATATTGCATTATGTAAAGGGAACTGACATTGTAGTATGCATAGTAACTGATATTGTATTATGTAAAGGGGACTGAAATGCAGTATGCATAGTAACTGATATTGCACTATGTAAAGGGAACTGAAATGCAGTATGCAAAGTAACTGATGTTGCATTATGTAAAGAGGACTGAAATGCAGTATGCATAGTAACTGATATTGCATTATGTAAAGGGAACTGACATTGTAGTATGCAAAGTAACTGATATTGCATTATACAAAGGGAACTGAAATTGAAGTATGCAAAGTAACTACGTATTACATGTATTGCATTATGTAAAGGGAACTGAAATTGTAGTTAAAGTGTCAATTTCGGAATGATAACCGTGAGTAGGCGAAACTTTTTGTTTAACACAATCATGTAACTTTGAAAACTTTTAATGAACAACTAGTATTCCTAATTAAGTGCAGTCCATTTTGACTATTTGTGGTTGATTTCAACTATACATTGCAAAATGACAAACAGTGCAGACCCTGATCAGATGGATCCTCCACGAGTCCCCTGATTGGGGACTGCACTATTTGCATAGTAAAATGTACACCTTAAAGATACACTAGTATACTCGTCGCTAGGGTACAATTGCATTAATAGGCAAGGATAATCGACAACGTTTACCTCCAGCGTCAACCACCAGGTATTTGGTTCCCGGTTCAAAGGACGGTTTAGACATGTTGGCATCAATATTGGACATAAATGTGCTTCCCGGAAGTGTTCTACAATACAGTGACGCAGCTTCCGGTTCCAAGGCAATCACTAACTGGTTACTGTACAGAGACTCGATCAAGCCACCCTGAAATATACATTGAATTACTCATATATAAAAACTTATGCTACTCGCCATGCATCTACAAAAATCTCTAAATCTATTACGAATATGAAAATCTTGCCAACCTTGTAATTTATACATTACATGTACTGTATATGAGCCGTGTCATGACAAAATCTGCCTTATTGCATTTCAACATTGTACGGACCAAGCACTGTTGTCATCCCAGGCTCTTATCTGAGTTTGGTCTTCACTGCCAAATACCGTAGATAATACTGCTAAATACAATGCTTTAGATGATTGTTGATGTCAAACCGAGTAGATCAAGGCCAGCTGTCGTGTCTTTGACGCGGCGGCTGGCCTTGGTCTACCCTGTTTGCAATGCAATAAGGCAGGTTTGTCATTGCATTGCTCATATGTATGTGTATCCTGCATTAAGAAATCACCTCTCTTTAGAGCTCCCCAAGTCACTTCAATGAGCGGTCGCTTACCCTATATGCTGCCTCCCGCATGAACTGTTTGGCGTTTTCGTCCCAGATTGCGGGGACAGTCAGTACCCAACGGATAGCTGAGGCCTCGGGGTCATAGTCGAGGTTGGCCTTGATTGCCTTGAGCAGATGGTCTTGCATGAAGTGTAAGGACTTGGCGAACACATCCACGGCTGGCTGAGGTTTACCCTTCACGTCCTCTAGGATAATGTCTGTGTGTAGGTCCTAAAACGGGAAAGAAATGCAGTGTACGGTAATGTGTAAGTCCTGAAATAGGATCGAAATACGGTGTAAGTCCTGAAATTGGAAGAAAATACGGTGTAAGTCTTAAAATTAGAAATAAATAATCCTGTCTAATCTTATTATCTCGAACTCACGTAAGTCGAAAATACTCGTGCTTCGAAAGTCGATTTAGTTGAAAATGTAACGTGTACCGGGTATGTTTAACTCAAACTGACTAAACCACAAAAAGGGGTACAAGACATTTAATTTTCCTCGGGGCTACCTAGCCTATGATTTACAAACAAAACCACCGAAACCCAATATTTGGGTTTGAGGTTTAAAACAGGACAATATATATACAGAGTATTAATAAAATAAATGAAACAGGCTATCTGCCTCTGAATTAATCAATGACAAAACCAATAATTAGTACCAATAACTAAAGAAAACGTTGCCGGTTATTTCTACCTGGAACCTCAAATTATGGTTCCAAACCAGAAATGATGACTTCAGACCACAAAATCCGACCTGGAGTCGATTTTGTTCCCAGAGCTATACATTTTGATCTCAGACACACTAGCACGGTCTGAGCACCTCCAAACCTGCTTAGGTATTGGTGGACATAGCTCTACGTAACCTAGATCTACTAACTGTTTAGATCTAACTCTGAAGTAAGTCTCAAACTAAATATTGGGAAGTGACGACCCGGAGCTAGTTTTTGGTGTTTCTTCGCATTGCAATAATGCCTGAAGGTTCCAAAACACTTGTCCAAAGCCCTCGTTCTCCCACAATATTCACAAGTAATAACTCCTCTGGATGTTAACTGGCCGGCTGGCAGAAACCTTCTGCCCAGATTGTAGAGCGACAGGGGTTTATATAACCTTGGTTTGTACGTGGCGCCGCCTGGTTATGTTTGCCAGGAAATCATGGAAGGCTACTCTAGACAACTTCCTATCGCTTAACCGTTCTGAAAGCGCCCACTGATCAAAACATGATCAATAAACAATATCACTATAAACTCAATGAATAAACAAATACTACATGTATTAGACGTACACGCTTGGGCTGGGTAATCTTTCCGTAAAGTAACATTCCAAATAATTGATAGATCTACCTTTAAAGAGTCTATTTGAAGCCGATTTCGAAATTCTGTATCTAATAACAAATGGCGTAATTAATTCAAGGGAGGTAACATTTGAAACCTTGGTAAACTATATATTTGTCACAAAAATATCCGTTTTTCAAAGTTAAGACATAGCAACCTTGAAATCTGGGTACAACTTGCTTGTAAAGGATATCACAATATCGTACTTGTTTGATTCTTCATTCCGATTTAAATAGCCAATGTGGAGTATTGTCATATTGATATTTCAATTACCCCTACAACTTCAAATGGACAAATTACGTCCAACCTGAAAATTCAGGGTTGTTTTTGCGATATATTGCACAATGACAAATAGTGCCTAATCGGAGGGCTTCCGTAGAAGTTCTCTGATCTACTCTTCTTATGTATACAGTAACTGTTTGTGCGTATACACGTTCGCATCACTTTAAAGGGGTAACGGTCGTAATTCGACCGTAATGCACTTACACGTAGGCATGTCATTTATAGGGTTTCCCTAGAAATGTTTTAACCAATTAATGTCAGGAATGGATACTTTCACTTAACTGTATTTCGTTGCTATTGATGTGAGAAGGTTAAGCGTACTATAGGCGCTTAATGATGTATGCCGTCCCTCAGCGACATCAGTCAGCATCGGCCAATTCATTGTCAATTGATATGGAACACCAAATTGCCTTATTATCATATCATATAAATATGATATAAAATCACTAACAGACAAGCCGATCAAAAAGGTGGAACAGTTTGTGTATTTGGGAAGCAATATCTCTTCAACCACGACCGATTTAAATTCTAGACTCGCAAAAGCCTGGTCAGCTTTAGATAAATTCAATACAATTTGGAAATCGTCCCTCCCAGACAAAGCAAAACGCAACTTCTTCCAAGCCACAGTAACGTCAGTATTATTGTATGGATGTACGGCCTGGACTCTCACAAAGAGCTTAGAGAAAAGGATAGATGGAAATTATACCAGAATGTTACGAGCAGCTCTCGATAAATCCTGGACTGAGCATCCAACAAAACAACAACTATATGGACATCTACCACCTATCTCCCATACAATCAGAGAGAGAAGAATGCGCTTTGCAGGACACTGCCGGAGAAGTAAAGATGAGCTAATCAGCGATGTCCTACTATGGGACACCTAAACAAGGACAGAGCAACGTGGGGCGCCCTAGAAAGATGACATCGATCAGCTGAGTGAGGATGCGGACTGCCCAGCAGAACATCTACCAACACTGATGGAAAACAGAGACGAGTGGAGGAGTTTGGTCATGCGATTCCGTGCAAGCAGCGCGCCCCATAGATAGATAGATCATATCAAATAGTGCACGCAGCAGACCTTGATGATGCGCTACCGTTGACTTAACAAATTAGAGTTGTACATTCTGATTAAACCATTCAATAATGCGTTTTCGTTAGATACGTTTCAAGTTACAGTGCTCCCTGCCTGCAACGGCCCTCTGCACAACGATTCTCTCCTAACAACAACGTTTGCCGCTCTTCTACAGACTAGACACGTAATATGTAATACGCTTTCACTGATGCAATATTGTATGCTTAAAATTGTCATCTGCTGTTATTCTCAAGTTTACAGATTGGATATTTTGAAAGAAAACAAATAATGACGAGTGATAAACAGATTGAATCCAGATCAGACGCCGCGTTACGTGACCTCCGATCTGGATTAAATTTATTTGCAAATGCAAGCCAATTTCCCTCCCTATAACACATCCTTCCGTACAACACACACGCACACTTTGTCGCCATTGGGTGTTGTTGTAGAGAGGGAACACTGTATTGGGATTTGTTTCTTTAACATAAACATGTGCAGACAATAACATACATTGTACAGTGAATCTCGCTTATAACGCACTTGGATATAACGAAATATTGGATATAACAAAGCAAAACTAATTCCCCATATCTTATTAACGTATAGTAAATTGGGCCTGATATAACGAAATAATTCCGACCGTCCCGACGACTTCGTTATAAGTGAGCTTCACTGTACGAGGGGTGTTCCATAAATAATGTCATCTGTGCTTTATTTCGCGGAAATCGTGCAATTTATGCACAAAACCACCTCGTGTCGATTGAGTGATCACTGGCTCGTGGCACAGGTAAACATCTCGTCCACACGTTCACTGGCCTCGGTACAGTGTACACCGCGAGGTGTGTGACATTTATGGGGAGGGTCAAATGTCTCACAGGACTGTTTGTAGGTGGGTAGCTAAATTTAGTGTTGGGCAGCAGCAACTGAAAGATGCTGCTCGCCCAGGTCGTCCTGCAACAACTACGACCAAAGGTAACATAGAAAAAATCCGAAATATCCTCAAAACTGATGCTCAATTCACCGTAAGACAATTGGCTCGAATGACAAACTTGTCTTTAGCAAGAGTTCATGCAATTTTGAAGAAACACCTAAAAGTTAGAAAGATAAATGCAAGATGGATACCCCATTTGTTAACGGATGAGCAAAAGAAGAAGCGTGCAACAATGGCAAAAAAACCTTCTCAAAATGTACCCAAAATATAGTAAAAAGGCGTTTGATAATATAGTCACTGGTGATGAGACCTGGGTGTATTATTTTGAACCAAAGCGGAAGATTTCCAACCGAATATGGACCACTAAAAATGCCAGACGCCCAAGTAATGCCAAACGAATACGAACGGTAAAGAAGGTTGTGTATGCTATTTTTTTCACTAATAAGGGTCCAGCTATTCAAATCCCGGTGCCAAAAGGCAGAACGGTCACAGGCAAGTACTATAAAAACGTTGTTCTGAGAAAATTGAAGATTTACTACAAAAGTCGCCGCCCCAAAACAGAACTTAAGTATGTCCGACTTTTGCATGATAATGCACCCGCTCACAAGGCACGTATTGTGACTGACTTTTTGGAGTCAGAGAAGGTTACCGTCCTTCCGCACCCTCCGTATTCGCCAGACTTGGCCCCCTGCGACTATTTTCTCTTTCCATACTTAAATATCATTTATCTGGAAGGAGATACAATTCGAGAAATGCCCTTGGATCTGCTGTTTATCAGTGTCTGATGGGTGTCCCCATTGAAGAGTATGAAAAATGCTTCCAAAAATGGATTGACCGGCTAAAAAGGTGAGTTCTGGCTGGCGGAGAGTATTTTGAAGGGCAGAGCAAATTAAAATAAACAAAAGCACTTCCGCTATATGAGCACCGATGCAAGTGACATTATTTTTGGAACACCCCTCGTAGTTCATTGTGAGATCAATGTTCGTGTTGTTTGCTAACATCCCAACATGCCCAAAATACCGTGTTACATAAATTGTAGTTTAAATAAATTGTAGTGAACAACATAATTTCGTTGCAGTTTGATAATATGCAGACCATGACGAGACGTTACCTTTTGTGGCATACATGTATTATTACAGTGACCGAATCAATATACAAAATATATAGCATAATAAACATTGCCGACACCGCCGATGCGCAGCATGTTGTGACGTCTAAACTTGGCCTGCGTCGTTTTTTGCAGATGCTTCTTCAATATATACTCTCACATGCATGCTAGTATAAGAATACTGTTATTGGTTTGACTTTATTTGTTAATTTAATTATGTATGGCCGATAAACTTTATGTTTAAGACCAAAAGAAATAAATTATAATTCTGTTTTGTTCTGTTCATCAAACGACCCAATTAACAAAAAAATACATTGTATCAAATACAATACTCTTATTATGTACTTCGTTTTGTCGCATCTAATCTGGGTCTGTACTGTTCGCCAATGTCAAACCACACAGATAACACATATTACATATCAGCAAACAGTGCAGACCCTGACGAGACGCCGCAAGATGCGGCGTCTCGTCTGGGTCTGTACTGTTTGCACACGTCTCTTTCGAGAATGGTGAATAATGATACTAGCTTAATGAAACTGAAACTAAATAGTTCATCATGGAGTCAATACTCCAATGTTTTTGCCTCCGTTTTCATTAACCACAAAGTATTGACAGACCCTGGGCGCCATTACACATTGATCATATGATAACAAAAGTTGGCCAACTGTCTGCCTCACATTTGCATTTTCTAATAACAGTCACACTTCTGTTAAACCGCCATTCAATAGAAAAACTTACCATATTTAATCCATGTGACTGCTCCTCGCTGGTCAAAAAGTAAAGCGGAAAGCTCCTGAAGACGCTTTTAAGCTTTATTTTTGTAAGTTGCATTAGGCAGTCAAATGTGCTGAGAGCGGATTTTTGTTATTCTTGAAAGAATAATTGCTTAGCACATGTATGACTGTACCAGAATGAGAAATACATTCATTAAACATGATCTGACGGAATTGTATTCAACAAAAGTGAAACATGCGAACTGTCTTTGACTTGACTGATTCATGACTAAATCATTTTCAAAGAAAATTGTATGGTGCAGTGAAGAGGATAAGTCCTGATAAGATTCTAAACTCTTTGCATGCTGGGTAATTTTTTCGTCTGCAACAATTGTCGTCTGCTGATGTTCTAAATTTTCTTTTTTTCTTTTCAAAACAGGGTCAGAGTGTCAAACAGTTTGGATCCTGTTGAGACGCCGCGTTACGCGGCATCTCATCTGGATCCAAACTGTTTGCAAAGGTAAACACTGTGACACATATATCTGCCACTAGCATGCAAAGAGTTTAAAAAAATCTTTTAAAAATTACAAAAATGCAATATCGGTATTATGTCTAAAAATAAAACTATAGAGAATCTACTGCTTTTAGGCAAACGTATATCTAAGTGTTGTCTACATTAAAATTAGGATTAGATAAAGAAATTAGAAATTAAAAGTAAATGTATTTTAAAACTTTGACTTACGACAATATTTGTCGAACGAAATTTTATGAGGCGGGCCCCTGATTGATAAAGACAAGTTTGTTTAAAGGTACATGTATATACATGTTGCTTTTGGGTAAGGCTCCAGATAAGAGGGAGTAAACTGAACAAATCCAATATTTTATCACTTATTTCAGCACCATAGGGTTTAATGAAGAAGTAAAGATTTTAGTTTTTGAAATACTCCCCTGATCTGGAGCCTTGTAAATACAATGAATAATCAATTTTGATAGCTCGAACTAGTTTGATCGTCTTGAGACAATTCTAATGAGTAGTAACACCATAATGTTTAATGCCGCAGAAGTATATATTTTAGTTTTTGAAATACTCCCTTATATATGACCTCTGGTTAGGTGTTTGTTATCATATTCGTTGAAACATTAAATATACATGTTCATAAGAAATCTGAGAAAAGTTGACTGTGTTATCAAAGCAAATACATTTTTTGATATTTCTTATATCTGTTTGCAACCATTTTACAAACGTAGCAACATGTTGAACCGATCGTGTAAAACCAAGATTGCTTAACCCCTTCACTGCCATGACGTCATCAATTTTAAACGATTGTCGTCTGCTTTAATTTCTCAAAATCAATATTCAGGTTTTTTTAGTTAAGAAATATTGAAATGAGTGTCAAACAGTTTGAATCCTGATTAGACGCCGCGTTACGCGGCGTCTAATCAGGATTTAAACTGTTTGCAACTAACCGTTGCACTCGGGGTAAGGCAGTGAAGGGGTTAAACCGATTACCGATAAGGATAACATGACAGTTGTATTGCATTATAATATAGTTTTGATGATAAACGAAATATTGTACGTATTTACTCAAATAAAATGTGTTCTGTTCTGTTCATAAAATATGTCCAGGGTCAAAATACATGTATATACCGCGACGGCGTAAACAGGCTAGGTTTGGTTTGTTAAGCAAATTTGTTATTATTGTTGCTAACAATTTGGATAGGGATAAGAGTCGAGTAACTCGGCGTCTCATCTGGATCCAAAATAAAGCTTAATAGTGCCTTAATAACGACGACATGCATGCATGGGTTCAAATGATTGGTCGAAATAATGAAACCATATATACAATGAATATTCAGTTTTGATAGCTCGAACTACAGTGTTCCCTTCCTACAACGGTCCTCCCAACAACGACTCCCCAACAACGACCCTTGTCGCAGTTATGTCCAACCTTTTCTCGGCTGCAATATCGTCTGCTTAAAATTGTCGTCGGCTATTTTTAGTTACATATAAGCGGACATTTTGATCAAATAAATATAATGACGAATGACAAACAGCTTGAATCCAGATCAGACGCCACTTTACTTGACGTCTGATCAGGTCCCAAACTGTTTGCAATGGACACCAGTTTTCTTTGCCTTTAAACGCATTTGTTAGGAAATAGTAGCGTATTAACCCTAGGACTCATGCTTATAAAGCTTATAAAGTCTAGGCTCAAATCTGACCAATCAAATACTTGAGAACGCACTCGGACTCAACCTAAACGCCTTACAAGCACCGGACCTGTAAAAGGGAAATAATAACGTTTCAAACCATGTAAAGACTAAATCATATATTTCAACAGGGCTGCCATAAATTGATCATGAAAAATCTTAAGATTTCCATTTCTTTATTTTTCAAACGCGATTACTTAAAGAAGATTGAAAGTAAAGCAGAATGCACATTAAGGCGGCAAATTCTACTTTACTTTCAGCCTGCTTAAAGCTACCACTTGTTAGGACAAAACTCCGAAGATTTCGGAAAAAATCCGGAGAAATGGCAGCCTTGTTTTGAAACCCCGTAAAAGCACTGCTTACCTTATTATCGTATAGTCTCATCTTAAATCTGTCAAAGTAGTAATGTTCGTCCGCTTCGTCCTCCGTCAGCTCATTATACTTCGACACGGCTTCGAACCCGAACGCCTCAAACTCGCCGTCCGGCCGCAACAGGAGACAGGTCGGAGTCTTGTGCAGCAGGAACCCTTGGGTCTGACCCCAGTTCTTATTCGTGTAGATCTTTTCTTCATCATCCGCGAAAGAATATGCATACCCACTGAAAGTCGTACCGAAGTCTATAGCAGCCACTAACTTAAACCCATCTGCTGTGTTTGTTAAACTGGACGCAATACTGATGGTATCATCATGGTCGGTCTCTGTGTAATCCTCCACGTTCTGCACGTTGTCCTCTGCACTTATTACTTCCTCGACATCTTCAGTCTCAGTCACTTCCGGTATTTTGGCGGATTCCTCTGTTGCTTCTGCGTCCGCCATTATTCTGGCGCTGCTGTGGTCGTGAGTTTTGTTATTCAAGTCACTGAACGTGTGAGTCAACACTATGTTGTATTCAGCTGATTTCAGAATTCCTGCAACACATTGGAATCGATGAAGAGAGATCGATAACTGTGCTTAGTTGCGATATCCCCCAATGAATATTCATAATGATTTTTCACCGTGTTCTACAGCGGATCGTTAGGGTACTGCTTGCTATTATACTACATACAATATTGCATATAGTGACTATTATACTACATACAATATTGCATATAGTGACAATTATACTACATACAATATTGCATATAGTGACAATTATAATACATACAATATTGCATATAGTGACAGTTCATTAGAGTACTCATATATATAGTGTTCGGTCAATACAGGTGGTTGCTTAATGCAGGGTAAATAACACATTCAACCCTAGCGACGAGTATACTCGTCAATCACAAACAGTGTACAAGTGAAGATTACACTTGTCCCATGCAAACAGTGTAGACCCTGATCAGAGAACTCCTTAAGGAGCCCTCTGATCAGGGTCTACACTGTTTGTAATTTTGAAATATATTGTTAAAATCAACCCTAAATAGTCAAAAATGGACTAGACTTATTTTGAAATTGGAATTGTCCATTAAAAGTTTCAGGGTTAAAATAAGTTAAGCATCTCTATGCATCTTCAGTGAAAATATTTATTACAAGCTTGACTTATTCTTTGATAAAGGTGGTTGTTTAATGCAAGATGAACGTTATGCGGAATGCTCCTGAAGGAATATTCTGCATTATTTGCATCCTGCATTAAGCAGTCAATTGAAGTTATCTTAAAATCATCTAATTTATTCTAAATAATGGTTGCTTAACATAAAGTATTGGGTTTTTGGAAGCGACAGAAATGGGAACACATCACGGTATATGTAATTATAGGATGTCGTGAACAATAATACAATGGTTATGTATTAATTTCTCTTCATCTGTCACATGATGGAAGAAAGGCGGGCGTAACCAAACTGCCTTGTTACAAACGATCGTTACAATAAGACGTCTTGCGATGTCTTAAAAATGTCACTGCTTAACCCATTATGCCATTTAAACCTAAAGATTGCAGTCCACTCTCCCTGTATATACTTGCTGGAAGATTTTATTAGAGCCATATATCGGTGATCTTTTTAAAATACAGTCGAACTTCGATATATCGAGCTCGGTAAAGTCGAACATATCCGTATTTCAAAGTTAAAACGTGGCTTAGCCACGTTTTAACTTTGAAATACGGGTATGTTTGACATAACCGAACATGAAATAATAACCGACATATCGGATAGTTCGAGTTAAGCGAGCTCGAAATATCGAAGTTCGACTGGACACTACAATTTTAATATGAAATAGCAAACTGTGCTGACCTTGATGGGACACCGCGTCACGCGACGTCTTATCAGGGTCTACATTCTTTGTTAGTATTTACGTGTGTTGACGATAGGAATTAATGGATTAATTAATACAAGACAAAAATAATACAGAAGACTCCTATCGGAGCTTTCTGCATTATTTTGTAACGCATTGAGAAGCAAACTGTCTTTCTAGACTTATATTATAATTTATTACCTGTCATTTGATCACTGATTTTTAGGTTCAATGTCACTCGGCCTTTTCCGTCAACTTGGTCGTTTTGATTCATTTATGAATGGAATGAATATAATAGTCAAATGACTTGTTTTAAGCGAGTAATTTTTATTTTATTATGACTGTAATTAGATAGAAGTTTATTTTTGTTTAATCTGCAAGGTTTGTGTAGTTTTGATCCAGATCATACAGCAGCTTTAAACTACATTGTGTCTTCATCACTTATAGGGTACGATTTAATCAATATATGCTCTACTAGACAAAGAAATACACTGCTGGCGATTTAAATAGATATAGTACACTAGCAGCACTAGATTCTATTTCAGACTATGCTGTTGAATCGATAGTTTTCGTTAAAGGCTAAGCACTGAGATTTGTAGTGCTCCAGAGAAATGGGAGAAGTTTCCAAAATATTTTATTTTTGTTTTTTTCAGAAAATCCTATGTTATGATAACTCATTAGAATCGTCTCGTAGAGACGATTTTAATGAGTTGTCATAACAAAGGGTTTGCAGAAAACACACGGATTTACTGCCAGTATATGGAGCTGTAGATTTGACTCAGTCTTTTTACAGAAACGACCAACAGATCATATAGTGCTCTCTATGTTAACAGCCATACATGTCAATTAATGTGAAATTGACAATTAGCAACAGAAATTACAGAACGCGGAATCATTGGGTCGATAAAAGGCTGCTCTATGACTCAGAATAACCGATCTATAAATGGCAATATTTCTTCAATAGTCGAACATATGTTATGCTGAGGGGTTAAGCGACCATTAAATGGACGAACCACACTGTGTAACTTTGATAAATGTAGGCTGTTTAATGCTGAACGAAAGTAAAAAAAAAATCGGTCATAATTTGTTCTGAATTTAACCACCATCCTTACTGAATGTCTTGAATTCTGTTGGAAAAGACGTTTAACCTATTCACAGCCTTACCTATAGAGCACAGTGGTTATTTGCAAACAGTTTGAGTCCTGATCAAAATCCAAACTATTGTCACTCTTTACGGTATCACATAAAATATAAATCTGAAAAAAAAGCAAAAGCAGATGACATTATTTAAAGCAGATGACGTCATGGAGGTGAAGGGGTTATTAACGCACGTTTGGGTGCAATATCCAGTCATCGCATACACACCAAATGATCGTAATGACAAATAAACAGTGTAGATCAAGTCAATAACATCACTGTATTAACTGATCACAATTAAATTTAGTTAATGCTCTAAGTGCTATTTCTTAGTTATCTATCAGGCATATTAATCGATTTATATAATTAACTCATTGAGCCCTAGTGAGGCATATATGCGTCATTTACCAAAAGTGTACCTGTGAAGAGTACACTTGTCTAATGCAAACAGTGAGGTCCCTGATTAGAGGGCTCCTGCAGGAGCCCTCTAATCAGGGACTTCACTGTTTGTCATTTTTGCAATATATTATAAAAAATAACCCTAAATAGTCGAAAATGGACCAGCCTTTATTGTAAATTGGATTTGTCCATTGGAAGTTTCAGGGGATAATGGGTTAAAACTATCAGCATTGTTGTAGCATACGACAGTCATCTTTAACCTTCGACCCGCTATGGAACCGTTATCTGCAACACTTCTAAGATTCGATTTATCTGCAATTTTTTCTGCAAAAAATATCACCAGCACCTCAAACAGTTTGGATCAAGATGAGACGCCGAGTTACTCGGCGTCTCATCTTGATCCAAACTGTTTGTAACATTTATCGCATAATTTTCCAATAGCGGCTAAAGGGGACGCCGACTCTATGACGGTGGCTGAGTGTTCCATGCCAGATCTATGCTACTGACTGACTCACAAGCAGATCGATACCTGCTAAATCCGTTACTTTTCCATCACCGAATGACACTCTTTTAGGCACACCAAGTTCTGTCTGTTAGTGGCAATTGTTTTCGAAAGAGACATGTTTTCTCGATCCATTTCGCGGCATTAAGTCATACGGAAATCTAGAACGTTTCCTAAACAAAGGACTGAACAGGAAGGGAAAGAAAGGAAACGGCACTAGAGTTCCATCGTCTTCCGAGGCAGGCAGTTCTTTATTTGGAGGGTTTCCATATTTGTGAGTAAGATTTATTTATAATTATGAATTTACATCCGTAATCTATTAACATTCACGAGTGCTGTTTTTGTGTATATGTGTTGCGTCAAATTTGTAAAACCAATGCTATGTGAATCAATTAATGTTGAACATCCTTCAGCAAGGAGAGAAACACGGTGCCATATATGTGTCTACACTGTTTGCTGGGTTGTTTAACTATAGTTAATATATATACATGTACATATTGATCCATCACCCCATATACTGTTTCTAGTTCTGAAGACATGCAGGTTGTCATTTAAAGCAGGTTGAAAAGAAAGCAGAATGCACATAAGTGAGCATTCTGCTTTACTTTCAGCCTGCCTTAAGCTAATATTTGCTAGGATATAGAAATGTTTCTTATGGGCAATAGTACATATTCATGACAGTATAAAATAAAACTACTTTCTTCAGTGGAGTAATTTATTAAAGGTGTTAAAAAGACCCTTAGCATGGTATGTATTAAACACGTGCGTGCCCTTTGTTACGACAAGTTATTTCCATTCTAAACCGTTTGGAGTCTTTCAGACGCCAGTAAACATTTTCTACATTGATTTGCAATGCGCTTAGCTTCAACATTCAACCCTCCCCCATTTGTAAGCAACCACGTGTTTTAGGGTTGTTTCTGCGTATCCGATGAAATTATGATGAGTAAATAGAACAAGTATGATATTTGTTGAGTTAGGACAGATTTCCGGTTTGCAGAAATTCGGTTTTCATAGCTATATTCATGTACACAGTTCTGCCGGGAAAGTCATAGATTGATTCCTATATGCTTCGTGCGCGAGTTCAATAATATATCATAGAGAAATGCTACATGTGTGTGGTAGAAGCCGTTGTTCTTTCCCAATACAGTGCTCCCTCCCTACAACAGTTCTCCGAACGACGATTCCCTCCTTATAACAACGCTTGCCGCTCCTCCCCATACAAGGCAATAATGTATAGTATTTTAACTGCTGCAATATCGTCTGCTAAACTTGTCTGCTATCTTTTCTCAAAGCCGGTACTGGACATTTTGACAGAAGAAACATAGACGAGTGACAAACAGTTTTAACCCGCGTTACGCGACGTCTGATCTGTATTCAAACTGTTTGCAAGTGTAAGCCAAGTCATATACAGTACTCTTAGGGTATCAATGTTCCCTCCTTATTACAACTCCCTCCGATTAATTAACACACACAATTTGTGTCTCCCGTTGGGTGTTGTTGTAGAGAAGGAGCTCTGTAAAGACATTGTGCTAGATCAACGAGGTCCATTGAAAACACGTTGGAGCCAGACACAGACACTGATCAGGCTCCAAACTGTTTGCAAATCATGTTTAAATATATAGTCCATGCTTGCATTTTTAATAAATGAATTGCTATTTTTAACATTTTACAATCTTATTTTTAACAGTTTACAATCTGTTTGCGTTTAACTGCGTATGAACGGGAAAGAATGGTCTGTTCTCGAATGTAATGGTGAATGGAAGTATCTGAAGACAATTGCTTAAAGCAGGACAAAACTCATGAGCGGTCAACTATAATTATAGTATTTAATGAAGAATTAATAGTTTTAAAGACAGCTGTGCCACTTGTCTAAACATATCGACGATTCAGATATTCTTAATGTTACTAAACCGTTGGTAACTGAAAATAACAAACATAAAAAATATCTACCTCTCTCCTATACTTCAAGATTGATATGCATCTTGATTTATATCGCAGCTTTCGATTTTGGTCCGACTTACGGTAAAACCAAGAATTAGTCATTAAATCCCCCATTACATGGTGAGTTTTCATTATAATGACGGTTTAAAGTACAAATACACTGTGTAAACTATTCCTTACAACAAGGTCACAGTATTCCTGACAAATGCACTACAGAAGATGTTGAGAATTTTAACCATGTTGTAGGAGCACGATATATATTTTCTTGTTTGATTACTCAGCCAATCGTGTATTATGCAACTGTTCATTTTGACAGGTGGCTCAGTGCTTAATACCGGATGAACATACATGTAGATCTACATGCAATGCAGGGGGCCGTTTCATAAAACTTCTTACGACAAATATCGTCGTAAGTCAGAACTTAAAAATACATTTAATTTCTGATTTCTCTTACTTATCCTGTCTTGTGAGATCTCTTTGGAATCGTCTTTTCAAGACGATTCCAAAAAGATGTCACAGGACAGGATTAGATGGAGAAATAAATAATAATTAAGAGTTTTATAATTTGACTTACGACTATGTCGTACGAAGCTTTATGAAACGGCCCCCAGAAAACTCCGGAGTTTTCTGTATTATTTTATCCTGCATTAAGCTATCGTTTGAATCAAATACCACACTCAGAATTCCAGACCGGAATGAAATAGACTTTCGACAAGTTTTATGATCAAACATTTTGACTCTGGATCTAGTACCAAGTTGCTGGCCACAACTGTAAATCTGCCAAGTAATAATTAGCAGGGATAGAGAAAATTGAATGATATAATCTAAAATTGAACATGTTTATGCTCAATATTTGAATATGTTCAGCGTTTGAGCCAGACGATTTTGAAAAACCTGTGAGGAAAATCCTATGTCACAGTGTCAGGTCTACATGTTAAAATAAAACTTTTGAGTTGAGTCTCAAGCATTTGATTGGTCAGATTTGAGTTTTTACGCAACAAAAGATCGAATTTGACCAATCAAATGTTTGAGAACGATCTCAGATACATCTCAAAGCTTTATAACCTTTGGGTCTGGAGTAACTCCTTGTCGGCCGCATTATCGCCACATTTACCCCGAGCACAACAGCTTTTTGCAAAAAGTTTGGATCCTGATCAGACGCCGCGTCACGCGGTGTCTGATCAGGATTCAAAATGTTTGACACCCATTTCAATATTTCTTCCAGTCAAAATAGCAAATAATAAAATTTAAGAAATAAAAGCAGACGACAATTGTTTAAACTTGATGACGTCACGGCAGTGAAGGGGTTAAAATGATGGCTGATGTTCATTTGTTGCTCATTGTCCATTTCTTGGTTTTATTCCCAGGAGGAGGAGGATAGCTTTAAAGAGGACAATGGCGTCCAATAAGGAGAGAGACCTCAGGTCAGATGCTAAGAACTTCTGCGAGTCCCTTGGGAACGTCTTTATGATGAAGAAAAGGGATCCGCAGACACAACACCTCCTGGAAAAGGCAAAATCACTGATAGAGTCGCTGTTGTCCACATCAGAGAAAAGACTGAAGTCTGAGCGCCCAATGGTCCCGCCCAAACCGTCACGCTCTGGTGGAGGCGGAAGTATGGGTCAGCTGTGGGTCAAACTAGACGAGCTGAAACGGGAGAACGAAGCTCTGAAAAGGCGTCAAACTACAAAAACAGATGAGAAATCTGTTGCCAGTAAGAACCAAGGTCCCGGCGAGGTCATTATAGCCGACTTACATAAGACGAAAGCGGAAAATGAAACACTTAAAGCTCAGCTCGAAAAGGCACTAGTCACGATTTCGGAAATGGAGAAAATAAACTATGCCTTGCAGGACGAGTTCAAACGGACAAAGATTGCCCACGAGGTTACCCAGTCTTCCCTGGAGAAAGTCAAGAAAGAGCACAGAACATTGGAGTCGTCACTGAACTCGGTCAAATCAGAGAACGACACTCTTAAAATGAGGTAAGCACGTGCGTCAAGGGACATTACTCTACAAGCCTGATTGGTCTTAGTGCCGTCTAACTCATTAAGCTTTAATTACACTGCCGATTGTCCTAATCGACCGATCTGTTTTCTAAATAATGATTAGTCTACATTAACTCTTATGTTGGAGAATAGATTCATTTAGCAGGAATGATGCATATTTAGAAAGTTCTTATTACACTGCTTAAGGTAAATGTCCAACCTTTAGCAGTGTAATAAGAGCTTTTTAAATATTTACTCCTATGGATTGGTCCAAAGGTACTTAGAATCATTGTAAACTTTGCAGATCCTGGTTAGAGAGTTAATTCTGTGTTCAAGCCATATCATTTTGTGTTGAGATTAAAACTTAATATATCATAGCATTACCTGGTCCCAATGTTATAAAGAGTTTGAGCTGAATCTGAGATCGTTCTCAATCGTCTGATTGGTCAGATTTGAGCTCAAATCTTACCAATCAAATGTTTGAGAACGATATCAGACTCAACTCAAAGGCTTAATAACCTTGAAGATCAGAGGGCTAAATTAACTCATATATAATATGCTGAGGTTTTATCTTGTCATCTCTTGTCATGTTCAGATTATGTCAAGTGATGGGATATTATTCTATGTTCAGGTTAACAAACAGTGTGAAGCCAATGAAGCGCCCTGACGCCCGCTATGTAGAGAACCTGAATGACAAGTGTCGTCCAAGTAAGATTGCCGTGTTGTATAACTCCCTCGAGTCCCAGGAGTGGGTGGACGCTAAGGAGGCCATGGAAGACGGTGACTATGGCAACGAGGAATCTATTACAAGGTTCCTCTGTCAAATCTTAATGGTAAATATGAAACCCAGGCTTGTGGTGTCTTGTTTTCATCTATGTTTTCATCGTCACCATCAGAACGTGCAAAAGAAAAATATATCAAATAGTGTCTGCCAGGTTCGTCTCCTAAAGTATTTCTAAAAATACAATTATTTTCTGTTTACAATTAAGTCCAGTGCAGCTTTGACAATAGTTCTGGTAAAAAAGAACATCTAGTTAGACAACACTAAGCACTGTTTGTGTTTTAGAATACACCGTTTTCCATCAATGTTTTAGTCAAACCATTATTACCAAAGGTGAAGTATTTTCTCGAACGGTGTTTTATCAGACATTTTGTTCGTTTTGTATGTTAAAATTTTACCTAATTCATTTTGAATCTGTGTTATGTTAACTTACTTTTTGTAGGCAATAAAATCTCTGTGAAATATATGGTATTCCATTGGTTCCATAAGTAGATCTTATATGACGCAAGGGTAAAACGTTGATCTGGTGTCTGACTGCTGAGGTAGATTGATACACCGTGGTCGCGGATAATATTGCTGGTGGAATGTTTGCTGTATTGTGTCTATTCGCGAAATTCGCAAAAATATCCACTCGTAAACATTACCACTTATATAGTATTTAGAGTTTTTTAACAATGCTACGCAGTTACAAACTATTACAGACCATGATCAGATAGCTTCTCTAGGAACAATTTTATCTTAGTCTACATTATTTGCATAGGACTAATTTCCTATTTACTAGCGCCACTAGTTCAACGGGTTAACCTAAATTCATCATATTGTAATCAAGAATGTTATTTTATACAAATATGTGGCCCAAGAACTCTGAGAATAAACAAAAAAGGTTCAGCGAGAGTTACCTTTGGAAAGGAGGTGTTTAATTTACTATTTCATCCGGCACAAACCTCACACCCGGCTTACACAGATTGCGGGTGCATCAACCATTGGCATAAAACAAGGTTCTGAAACCAGTAAAGGAAGAAGGGCGTTATTTGCCTAAAATATCCTTTAATATATCAAATGAAGTCTTGATACAGAACGCACATGCCTTTCCATTCAATGCAAAATTTTGTTTTCTCTACAGTTTTGTTACGAGGGGAGCGCTGAATTGTTGGATGACGTCGGTGTTGGAATATCAGAGATATTACTAAACCCATCAGATGTGGTCAGTATTTAACATTATCTTATAGTGAATGAGTGAAACAAATGTCCAGCAACAACTCATTGAAAAAAAATCTCTTAACCCGCTACTTCATAAAATGTCTTTTAAACTCAATATTTTAGTACACACTGTTTAAAAAAATACATAAAAGTATTGTTGATAATCACGATTTACTGCTTTTTTGTTATATCTTGTGTACGTCGCCATGATCATTTGAATTCCGATTACCAAATAAGTATTAATCAACGGTAACTTTAAATTTCTTACATAATTAGTGCACTTTTGAAGGTCAAATTTAACCGAAATTCTGAAGTTTAATTTTAAAGTTGAACTATTTCCTGCTAGATGGATGAACGAATTGAAGGCTTTCATGTGTGTGCAGCCTCGCTAAAGATAGTACTTTCATGCAGACCCATATATAAGACGCCGCCGTTCTAACTTCTAAAGCGACATAACACTGACCCCCATATGTATTAACCCTTTCGACGCTAAATTAATCGTGAAGTTTTTACCCCCTCGCCTCTTTATTGTCGTCTGCTTCAATATTCTTTGTTTGCACTTTTGCAATATTGTTTCAAAGTAAGATTCAATGTAGTGTGACTTAAGAAATGGCGATACGAGTGTCAAACAGTTTGGATCCTGATCAGACGCCGCGTTTTGCGGCGTCTGATCAGGATCCAAACTGTTTGCAAACTCGCCTTTATGCGACTTCGGCGCCGAAAGGGTTGACATGTCTCTATTGCTAATGTTGGGTCCACACTTGTTACAATACTAACATTCTCTGATGGCCGAGCAATTCGTGTATCACATATTTGACCAACAACTGCAACAATAACACTGAGGAACCCAACATTTCGACCACAGGGGACTATCACAATAGAAGTCTGAACCCCAAAAGAAAAAAAAGGATAAACACTAGATTTATTGTCTATATATCTAGTGTTTATATATATATATATATATATTTTTCTTTTTTTCTTTTGGGGTTTAGACTTCTATTGTGACGGTCCCCTGTGATTACGACCATCGCAAAAAAAAGACACATTTATCGTGCCAAAGTCAGCTTAAAGCAAAGTTAAAGTAAAATTTTTACTTTTGTCTTGCTTTAAGAATTTACTTGCTTTAAATCTCCGAAAAGTAGCATCCTTTTAAGAGATCGTAACTGCGACATTTCACTTGTATATAGATAAGAAACTTTAAATGAGGCAATTTAGAAGATATTTGAGTAGAAATCGCTGTTAAGCCTGTTACAAAAAAAAAGCCATTAGTATAGATGGGTTTTTCTCTCTCAATTATTTGACGCTCTCGGTATCAATTCTCCACATCGAGTCATTGATTTCTTTATCTGCTTTTCAGTTATGTAGCAAAGATGTCAAATGTGCCAAACGGACGAACCTCTTGACTGAAGATATGACTCACAGCATTAAAGAAATTCTTCGCCAGCATGTAGATAGGCTAGATGTAGATCCTCTTGTAGAGGTAAGGGGGAAAGTTGCTGCTGGTATGGTCATTCTGGGTTGTGTCCAGTGTTAAAGTAGGTGCGGCTGTTTAACCAATTACTCCATAGACACGCCAATTTACGCTTAAAGATATTTCTCCTTCAAAGAAAGTAGTTTCACTTGATACATTCATGAACATGCACCTAAAGAAATATGACGGAATTCTTAGCGGATTGTAGCTTAAAGCAGGCTGAAAGAAAAGCAGAATGTGCTTTCATCCTGTTTTAACTCATTGAACCAAGGCGACGAGTATACTTGTCCCCTATAAACAATGTGTCTGTGAAGAGTACACTTATTCTATACAAACAGTGCAGGCCCTTGTAAAATGACTCCTGTAGGAACCTTCTGACCAGGGATCGACTGCATTGTTTATCACTTAGAATTATATAGTAAAACACAATCCTAAATGATCAATCATGGACTGGACTTATTTCGGAACTTGAATTAATTATCCGCTTGAAGTTTCAAAAGTGAATCACCTGTCTTTACTGCAATCCACGATTTTGTATATATGTGCTTAGTTTACGAGTATACATGCATTCGTTTGAAAATGTGCTAAGTTATAGTTAGAACATATTAAGTGAAATATTAGTGGTAAAGGAGGGGTGGAGAGAGCGCGCCACTCTTTAGCCACTAAGCTTTCACTTAATATGTTCTAACTAACTTAGAATATGAACTATATTTTGATTTGCCAAGGATAAATCGTTCCCACGTTTCTATTAAACAATCCTCGCTTATTCTGGTTGTAAGATCAACAAATATGGCAGTGTTTACAACTAGTTGCTAGGAGGCGGAGTTATCTATACCGCGTTCAGACACCACGCATTAAAAAATGTTGTTTTTCGACCTCGCGTGGTGTCTGCACGCGCTCGGTTGTTAACACTGTCATATTTGGCGATCTTAAACCGGCACGTGAAGTGCTGTTGGCGCGAGGACGATATATCCTGGGCCAATCAAAATATAGGTTATAGTCTTAGCTAATTAGAACATATGAAGTGAAATCTTAGTGGCTTCTTAACCACTAAGATTTCACTTAATATTTTAATACTTAATAACTATAACAAGGCACTTGTACATGTACTTGATGCAGCCAAACTTTTGTTAGGTGGTCATTCGAGGAAGAAAACGTGGATATATGAAGTGCTTCTTCATGTATAATAAAATGATGAAGATGTTTCCTATTTGGAATCGTTGTAGTTTTAATCTTGCATAAACCCAATCACTGCGTTACCCCGAGTACAATATTTATTTGAAAACAGTTTGAAATCATGCATGTTTGACACACAAAGCAGTTTTTCTTAAGTCAAATTGACTCATAAAATTCCAAATTTTATAAATAAAACAGACGAAAACTACAAGCAGACGATAAAATGGCAACGACTGTGTTAGACGAGTTATATCTTCATAATGGCAATAAGAGGGTTAAGCATGACAACACATTATAACAAATGCTAACAATGTAAACTTGTGTTTCAGACTTGCCAAAAGAAACTTGTCGATGACGGCAGCTGGACGGATCACGAACCGGCCCTCAGTCTCAAATCTGTGAGGCAGTACATTGAACAATGCGCGCGCATCACGTGGCAGATGGTTATACAACAGATGCCTATGTGTATGTGTATGGATGATAACAAGTTTGATGAGAACATGCACAGACTCTGGTGGTCATGTGACCAATCTAATGCTTCCACAATCAAATATTTTATCTGGCCTTCCTTGTACGACGCCAGGGGAGGTAATCTCATGGTGAAAGGTTGTGTGTATGCCTGCTGAGATAATCAAGGTCGATAACTGAATCAGAACTATGTTTATATATTTTACGTGCTTATGTATCTTTGCTTTATGAAAATAAACTTTGTATTGTTTATTTGATGTGTTTCCTATTTCGGTCTGTGCATCATAATTCCCACTTTTATTCAGAAGTCCAATTGTTTTTCAGATACTGTTAGTGCTACAATCAACAGAATGAATGTTCCTACACGTTGATCTATATAACTATTATGAAATTGATTTCAAAATACAATCTTCTCGTGGAATAGACACTGTTGTGTGACACTCTTCTTAAAACAAAACAATACCAAACTACAGTGAATCTGGGGCCCGTTTCATAAAACATCTTACGACAAATGGTGTCGTAAGTCAAAACTTTAAAATACATTTAATCTCTTATTTCTCTATATAATCCTGTCTTGTGACATCATTTTGGAATCGTCTTTTCAAGACGATTCCAAAAGGATGTCACAAGACAGGATAAGACGGAGAAATAAAAAGAAATTGATACTTTTATAATCTGACTTACGACAAAATTTGTCGTAAGAAGTTTTATGAAACGGGCCCCTGGCTTATAACGAAATTGGATATAACGAAATACTGGATATAACAAAAAAACAAATGGTATTCCCGAAGCTCTTATTAGCATATAGTAAATGAACCTGATAATAAGAAATATTATAACGAAATTTGGATATATAACAAAATCATTCAGACTGTCCCTATGACTTCGTTATAAGTGAGCTTCACTTTAAGTTACATTACAGTATACCAGTATTTATTTTCACTGACAGCGGTATTCGACTCTTGTCCATGTGTGTAGGTTACATATTGAGTTTATCCGTTGTTTTTATATCGCCCGACATGTTTGAGTTATCCATTTTGCCCAAGACTGTTAGTCCAAACATATAGTCACAATGGTGCAGGAAATCGTCTCAAACACATTGGTATATTTTAATGAGTTGTCACAAAATATGGTTTGGTAATTGATATAATCTTTTTATCTTAAGCTATGTCGAAAAGCTTTACTGTTTTCATGACAGAACTCAGCTCGCTATGAAGAAATCCGAAAGATTTCTGATGATTAGTTTAGAAGATAGTTGAAAACACTTGTCGCAAAACCCCGTTTCATATGCTGTCGTAAGTCAGAATGTAAAAGTCTCAATTATTATCTTATTCTGTCTTGTGACATCTCTTTGGAATCGTCTTGAAAAGACGATTCCAAAAGGATGTCACAAGAGAGGATTAGATAGAGAAATCAGAAATTAGATTATTATAAAGGTTTGACTTACGACAACATTTGTCATACGAAGTTTGACGAAACGGGCCCCAGACGGTTTACGATAATAGGCCTTATGTGAACCAAAACATTTTACACTCGGGTCAACAAATCTTCATCTTCCCCAGGATTAACTCGGCGACTAATCTGGATGCAAACTGTTTGACATTCGTATGTTGGTGAAATATACGAATCTTGATTCGACCAAATTGAATTGCAGACTCAACTGTCAAAGTAGATTGTATAACCACATCGGTGTGGTAAGTCAAGTGACAAGTATTCATGCACTGAGGTGATGGGAAACCATTAACCCTTCTGCGAGTAGGTTAGGTACACGCTTAGAAGGAAAATAGAACCAAATAATACATTAACCCCCATCACTGTGTTAGACCGAGCGGGTCGGTTCCCGGACATAGGCATGTCCAAACAGTTTTGATTCTGAACAGACACGTAGTATCTGTGCGATTGATCAGAAGTCACACTGTTTTACACTGATGGTTCAGCAGTCAGAGTCCATTCTAGACTGGAGAAAACAAGCCAGGTGACAAATTATAAACAAACGATAGACTATACTAGCTGCCATTAGGGAAGAAGTTTAAAAAAAATAAAGATGCTTTTGATAGGTGCTGCAAGCACGCACTTGAACATTTCTTTTATTTCAGAGGACACTCTTTGAAGTATAAGGACGGCTACTCTAGATACACGTTCCTTCCCTGTCTTATAACAAGTGTTGCACTTTAGTATGAACCAATTAAGGCCGCATTATGTTTTGGGGAAACCTACATATAACGGTTGTTTGGGATTCCATTTGAACTACATGGGACGTGATAACATTAGAAGCGGGACAATCTTATTGTAGGTTTTTGCGGTATCTTTGTCATTTTAAATCTAACTTTGATGTTACTGTGGATAAGACGTTATTCTTTCCTGTTTAAACGAAACACCATGTAAAGCAATAAAATTGAGAAAAAGACAACTATTTTAAAAATTAGGACGGTTTAGTTTAATATGAGGTCTTAGTGCCGGCGTCTAATCTGGCTCCAAACTGTTTGCAAATTGGAAATTTCTGATAAAGCATAATTGCGTTTATGACTTTGGCTAATAAGGCTTTTTTTAAAAAAACAGCAGGCAGCTACTTCATGCGGGATTAAAACAAAGCATTGGGCATAGTTTACCTATTAGCCTATAAATACGCATTTAAACGCCGTTAATTCATTCCTTCACTGTATAAGATAGTTCCAATTTATACAATCCTGAACAAGCACCATAAGACTTATGACATATACTCTAGCAGATGATAGCTTGATGCAGGTTTTTAGTAAAGCAGGATGTGCCGTAAGGCGCATTCTGCTTTACTTCCAACATGCATTCAAAACTAAAAGCAGGCAGTAGGATAGCGATGCAACTGTCCAAACGATGTGCAACTCTTATACAGACGACACAGTTTGCAGAAAAAAACTTTCTAGCGAATTAAAGGTCAATAGTAATAAGTGTTTGCTGCGGTCTAAACACAAATGCTTTGGTCGTTAATTTACTTTGATGGGGAATATATTACAGTTGCATGTGGTGTTGATGTTGTCTCATTGGACACACAGTACTAAACCTTTGTCATGCTACATGTGCATATTATCGTGAGTTACAAAATAATTGTCTGTAGTTTAAAGTTAAGTCGTTTGCAGGAGTTTCGGTTAAATTAGTAATGCCCTTTTTACTGAAGAAAGTCAATATGAGCGTCAAACAGTTAAGAACCTGATCAGACGCCAAGTAACTCGACGTCTGATCTGGATCACAACTGGATGCAATTTGCTAATGACAACTGTGCTGAACACGTTAAAGGTTAACCGATTTAGTTACAAGTGCATCTTAAGTTTGCTGTCCATGGGATTTCTTTCTAAAATTTTAAAACTCAGGATTGGTCAATTTGAGTTTTATTTAGTAAGTAAACGGAACAAATGGTTGTATGTCATCCCGAGGATCGATCTGATCTGGGTCTACATTGTTTGCATGTATTCCATTTATGGAATACTTGAAGGATGTGGTTTGAAAGAGGAAGGCAATTTGATATTGGGAGGTAAACCACAGGCGGAAGTGACGTCATTGAACATTCCTCGAGACTCTCGCAGAGCTTCTATGTTGCTTCTATTTTAGCCCTTTAATTCCCCGTTACACCATAATTTTGATTATATAAGCATACAGTGGAGAATCTGTTATTCTTTCCCGTTTAAACGCAAACGTACGCAAACGCAAAGCACTAAAACGTAGAAAAGAAAAACTTTTGGACACATCTGATAATTCTTGTTTATCTTGGTGGCAAACAGTTTGAAGCCTGATCAGACGCCGGGTTACCCGGCGTCTGATCTGGCTCCAAACTGTTTGCACTGCAAATAATAGTTTTAGCATAAACGCGTTTATTGGGAAAGAATAACAGATTCTCCACTATATGCCCAATCACCATCAGCGATACTATATTAGATTGTGTATATTTGGCCCCTGTCACCATCAAGATGGTGTTTGTTTTAAAAGTGTATACAAAATTGTATGTCAAATTTGTTTTATAAGTCGAAATAGATTTTATTCAGATTGGATGCCGAAAGCTTAGGCATCTGATCTGGATTCAAACTGCACCTGGAAGCAACTGATCATTAAATCGGGACTGATCGTGAAAGGGATAACAAAGTTAATCCTTTCACTCTCAATGACGTCATAAAGAGCATTTGCAAACAGTTTTGATTCTGATCAGACGCCGCGTTATGCGGCGTCTGATCAGGATCAAAACTGTTTGCCACTTGTTTTGAAATTACGTCGGTTATACTGCCTTAAATCTAACCTTGAAGCGATATTGCATGCAGACTACAGTATTGAAGCCGACGATAATATGACGTTGAAGGGCTAAAAACCTCACGATAAATTTGATCATGAAAGGACTAAACAATTGAACACTAGCGACGAGTACACGTGCCATTACAATTAGTGTGCTCTTTTGGAGCCCTCCTAATCTTTAGGAGAGATCTTGGCCCGTTTCATAAAACTTCGTACGACAAAAACCGTCATAAGTCAAAACTTAAAAATACATTTAATTTCTTATTTCTCTGTTTAATCCTGTCTTGTGACATCTCTTTGGAATCGTCTTGAAAAGACGATTCCAAAAAAATGTCACAAGACAGGATTAGATGGAGAAATAGATAATAGTTAAGACTTTTATAATCTGACTTACGATAAAACCTGTCGTACGAAATTTTATGAAACGGGCCCCTGATCAGGGTCTTCACTGTTTGCAAGTTTATAATACGTTGTTAAATGCTACCATAAACTGTATGAAATGGACTAGACTTAATTGGAAACTAGGATTGTCCATTTGAAGTTTCAGGGGTCAGTGAATTATACAAAAAGTAAAGTAAACCCGGTTAATTAATACACCAGGGAAAGTAAAACGAAACTCGTTATGATAACAAATTGAAAAACCCAGCACGTGACCAATACAACATGACTGATATTTAAACACAGTCTGGATCCTGATCAGACACAAAATCAATCGGCGCCCGCTAAGTTTACAAATTGTTTGATATATCAATTGACGTTACTTCATTTAGAAAGTCTGTAAACATTTTTAGTTGAACATATCTTTTTCCTGATCCGTCAATGTCTTATCATATAGTCAGGATTAATTAAGCCAGACTATACATAATTATATAGATACGGTCTGCACCTTCAATTATATGTTACTTAATGCTGCACCACATGGATAACACCTGTTTTCCTCCGCCTTCTGTTTTATTTTTATTTTGGTTTAAGCTGCCGCCTGCCTTAAACACAGTTGGGAAGAGGTGGTTTGTTTTTGAAGAGTTGACTATATAAAGATGTCTGAGTGGCAAACCGTTTGGAGCCTAGTCACTAGTAGTCAGACACCGGGCTACCCGGCATCTTATCTGGCTCCAAACGTTTTTATTTTCAGTGGTTATACATGTACTAGATTTAACACAAAGGCGTTTATTGGGAAATAAAAACTTCTTCGCCATTTTAGAAGTTTTAGGCAAACTAAACTTCAGACTATTGCTTTTATTGTTTTAGGTTTAAGTTGCATGTATCTAAACTAACTCTTTTAATGCTAACGGCGCCAAAATGCGACTTTGCAAACAGTTTGGATCCTGATCAGACGCCGCGTTACGCGGCGTCTGGTCAGGATCAAAATTGTTTGACAATCGTATCGACATTTCTTCAGTCAAAACAGTCCTAAAGCCGACTTTAAAACCAATGCAGACTACACTACCAATTCTGATGATCTTTCGGTGGTAAGAGGGTTAGGGCCAACGATAAAACTTGGCAGGGAAATGTATGCTGTCTTTACTAGACTTACAATGACACAAATATCGAACAGTTTGAATCTTTAATAATGTGAATAAATGATTTTAGAATTTTCAAAAAGTTGTCATTTTATACCAATAATTTCGTTGCGTTTCGTGTAAATGTGTAAGAACGTCTTCTCCGCAGTAACGGTTAATATTCGTATCTCCGAGTGTTTGTTTAATGGTACAGGGACCGTATTCATGTAGATGTATACTGTTGATAATTGCACATTGATTTATGAAATAGATGCACGCCATTGATACATATTTGTCTACTCGCATTTGTATAACCAGAGGCGGAAGAAACATTGCCGCATACTGTGAAAGATGTGTTCATCCAGCATTCGATAAGATCATGATGGTGTCTATAGGACGGATGAGATAAGTCAATGCCGAACGAATATACGAGCGTAATGCAGAAAGTTCCTATAAGTTAGCTGAATGCAGAACGAACGTTATATATGCAGAAATTTCCTATAGGAACTTTAGCTTAATGTTCGAACAAATGCAACGCAGAAAACTTCTTTAGGAGATTTCTTCATTACACTTTTCTGCATTTAGCTATCACCAGCCTTAGAAATGTGTCCATGTATCTTGTTCTCAATAGTCATTGATTATTGGTTTGAATCTAGATCTACCTTTGGAGACAAAATGCCAGAGGGTCGATAATTAAATCCTTAATTTATAAATCGCTGTCTGATTTAATCATTTTCACGACTCTAAATGTGGCGTCTGCTGTAATTCTGAAATAAGCTACAGGTCTGATCAGGGTCCAAACTGTTTGACACTCATGTCGAATGTTTGGTAAAACTATTTAAATCTAGTTTGATAAATAAAAACAGACGGCATTTTTGAAGCAGACGGCTTATTCTTGCAGTGAATGGGTTAATACAAAATGTGCATACTAAGATAAACATTTTTTTTATATATATATATTCGAAACTTGATGACATGGATGTGCCTAAAATGTTACTGACTTTTTCCCTAAAAACGCACTGAGTTTTGTTGTACCCCTACACCGTTATTTCGTCGTCTGCTTCAACATTGTCGTCTGCAATATCGGTTCAAAGTTAGATTTTAGGTAGTATGACATAAGAATACTGATATGCATGTCAAATAGTTTGGATCCTGTTCAGACGCCGCGTAACGCGGTGTCTGATCTGGATCCAAACTGTTTGCAAAGTCGACTTTATGAGACTTCGGTGCTGAAAGTGTTAAAACGCCATTTAACGCATTTACCGATTCTTCGTAGTTATTCGATTCTGCTCAGTCCTAATAAATGAACCATATGAAAATCATGACATGGACTACAAAATGCTGGCTGACAGTGAGCTGAAATCTCTGTAATGGAGCTTCAATTTCAGCCTGGCTTTAACCCCTTCACTGCCATGACGTCATCAATTTTAAACAATTGTCGTCTGCTTTCATTTCTTAAATTTTGTTTTTTGCTATTTTGACTGAAGAAATATTGAAACGAGTGTCAAACAGTTTGGATCCTGATCAGACGCCGCGTTACGCGGCGTCTGATCAGGATCCAAACTGTTTGCAAATAACTACTGTACTCGGGGTAAGGCAGTGAAGGGGTTAAACACAGATATTACTCAGAAGTTATAGAATACAAACTATGAAGAAAATGGTTAGATTTCACTTCCTATGCGTTTATGATAAAGTAAGTTTCAATATCTATATATACAGTCGAAAGACGAGACTTTGAACTCGCTTAAATCGATTGTACCAGTATTTTATAAGTTGAAATTCAATAAGTCGATCTAGACTAAGTCGAACACTCCTGTATTTCAAAGTTAAAACGTGACTAAGCCATGTTTTAGCTTTAAAATAATTATGGGTATGTTCGATTTAACGCAAATTCGAATTATCGAATTTAGACTATAATTACATTCGTTATTAAAGTGAAATAACTAATAGTATGCAAATTATCAAAACGGTATCTCCTTTCCCAGACCTTTTACAATACAGCATCACTCGGTGTCAGGAGATGATATACTTTCCATATTAAAAAAAAAAGATTTTAATTTGAATAAATTATGTAAAGCAGGTATAAAAAAGCTAAACAGACTCGATCTAGTTATATATTTTGTTCACATGTCGGATTTCATATTTTGGCTAAAACGCAAAAAATAAAAATGTTTGAATATACGAGTACAGCGAAGGCAATGTATCAAGACCTACTCCCAGTAAACATGTACTTACTTTTGATTTTAAGATATAGCATAAAGCAGAATGAAAGTAAAGAAGAAAGCTCCTACGTGAGCTTTCTACTTTACTTTTATCCTGCTTCAAACAACGATCTGCTTTAAATACCATAAACAGACCTTCTTTAAATAGAGTGGTAAATATTTGAACTCCATGGTACCTACCAGGAAGAGATTATCGCTTGTAAAAAGTTGTTTACAGATAAAGTCCACCTTGTCCTTAGCTGTATAAGGTCGTCGACCCATTATATAGAGTTATACGCTTTGTACACCTTCAATTTATCTACCCACTTAAAGGAAATAGTTCCATTTAATACATATGCAATTATGCATAATAAATAAAGTATTTTCTACCTCCTAGAAGGTAGCATGAAGCGGGCCAAAGGTAATGCACAATGTTCCTTGAGAAGTATTCTGCTTTACTTTAAACTTGATTAAAGCAACCATGTGTCTTCAAAACTGAAAACAAACTATGTGTGAAATGGTTGAAGAAACACTTTGCTATTAACAAATTCAACCAAACAACATGGAGAGTATTGTTTTAAACATTCGTTTTACGATTTGTGAACTACTCTCCAGCTCTACACTGAAACAAACAAAAAACAAAAAAACGCTCTGTTTTTAATCATGCCATTGATCATTTAATTATTTGACTCATTTTAAAAATGATTTTACAAACGTACTATAACAATTTTATAATCTTGGTAATAATATTGAAAGAATTTCCATGCTTCGATGCATCTCAATATTGTATCATTTTTATTGTGAATGTAGTTATTTGTCTTTCTCGCTTTGTAGATACATTTACATTTATATAATTTCATGTGAAGCGCTTTTGAACGCACAACTCCTGTGTGAAAAGAGCGCTATATAAATCGGGTATAATAATAATAATAATAATAATAATAACATCCATCTGCTTTTATTTCTCAAATCTAAAGTTGAGGTAATTTTTACTTAAGACCTATTGAAACAAGTGTCAAACGCGTAACGGGGCATCTGATCAGGATCTTAACTGTTTGCAAACAACATTTGACTCTGGGTAATGCAGTGAAAAAGGCTAAACAACAACTGCCATATGGGTTAAGCAATCACCAGCCTTAACCAATTACCCATTCATTTTACATCTATAATTTATTCTTTCACTGAAGAAAATAGGTCCACTATTGTACAGTTATGAATATGTATCATAAGAAATAGTTTCTATATTCTAGCAGAGGGTAGCTTAAAGCAGGCTGAAAGTAAAGCAGACTGCACATTAAGGTGCATTCTGCTTTACTTTCAGCCTGCTATAAATGGTCACCAATCTTCAAAACTAGAAACAGGATATGAGGTAATGGGTTAAACAACAACAACAACAAAACAGATCACTGTATATAGATAATTATATTTGTTCATACATAAGAACAGAGGCCCAACAGTACACAAGTATACAAATCTTGCGATACATGTCCAAGGCATAAGCTATGTTAGCAATGTATACGAGGGGGAAATGAGACATAGCTTTTGATATATTCACTTAAGGAATTATCTATACATAAATGTATAAGAAGTTTGTTATGAGAATATATATAAGGCAGGAAAAAGTGTAGTAGATAGTTTATATGGAAGCATTCAAAAGTAGACACTAACAAACAATGTCGATCATTATGAGACGTCACGAAGACGCCACAATTTGCGGCCTCTCCTAAATGGCTGCACTGTTTTATTTCATATACAATTCTGTATGGACAAACATTTTAGTACATGTATCTAAGATAACCTTTGCATATATATAATGAAATATTCCAGCAAGCACATAGGACGAGTTCATTGCAATATCTAGGTATAATGCTTAACCTGCATTCTGTCACAGGAACTAGTAATTTACCATTAACTTGAGTAGCCGCGTGACACTTCTTTATTTGCTAATGTTTCTGTAACCAGTCACAGTTATCACCCTCTACAAATAGTCCAACCCGTGTCCAACCCCAGCAACAGTTTAAACCTTTCACTCTCAATGACGTCATAGAGCGCATTTAGAAACAGTTTTGATCCTGATCAGACGCCGCGTCACGCGGCATCTGATCAGGCTCGAAACTGTTTGCCACTTGTTTTGAAGTAACGTCGGTTATACTGCATTGAATCTAACTTTGAAACGATATTGCAAACAACAATATTGAAGCAGACGACAATATGGCGGTGAAGGGGTAAAAACGTCACGATGAATTTGATAATGGAAGTATTAAGCACGCACTGTTTCGGCTATAACCTTGTCATGATATCATAAGCTGTAGTTTTGTCGTCTGCATTAGACGTCAGTAGCAACCTTAGATTTAATAAAAACAGGAATTGTAATAGTTATTTCAAAACCTGTTTATATTACATCTAAGGTAGACATAGTCAACAGGAAATGTAATAAAATAAATATGTTATAACTTTTGACAAACCCACGTGTATAGGGCCACACCCTACAACTCTATAATTCACTAAATAACATCGAAAATTGATTTACATTATTAAAATATCGACCAAGAGCGATTTATTTATTTTTATTACAATACCTGTTGTCTTAATTATAACAAACCTTGTTCAAATTTCAATTTCAGGTGGCGTAGTCAACAGGATATGTTATAAAATTTAGAGTCATTTTGACACATGCCCGTGTCACACTGTCCCGATTTTGACTCCAGAAGGCCACACGAACGTGGAATTTTGAATTTCGCGCGAAGGTGGCCCCGAACCTGGCCCAACAGGCAAACCAACACGAAGGCAAGTACGGTGCCTACAGAAGGCCACATGATGGCAACCGAACCACACACGAAGTCAACACGGATTTTGCGGATTTTAACAGGAAGTTTACCCGAAGGCCACACGAAGGTCACACGATAGCTACACGACGTCGTGTTGAGAGTATGATGCAGTCACGAAGGCATCACATGACCTTCCGATGGTATTTAACATTCGGTAGACGGCGGGAAAGTTCAGTCGCTGATCTTAGATTAAAAGCCGCCATATATTTACCGATTTTAGATCTAATGTAACTTAAAATCTACGTAGGTTTTAAATTCATCATGTCACGAAAAGGAGGACATGGAAGGGGAAAGATGAAGGCTGAAACCACCAATAGACGAGTTTGAAGATTCAAAAAAGAAGTTAACAGTCCTTAATCCCCAGAGGGAGTTGTTGTTCAGAGGTAGTTGTTATAGGGAGGGAAATATTAAAACCATGAGAGTGTAAGCAGTTTGAATCCAGATCAGACACATCGTAACGCGCTGTCTGATATCGGTTCAAACTGATTGTCACTCGTCATTACATGTATATTGGTTTGATTTTGGGAGGGTTATTTTCAAAATGGCTAATGCCAACTTTGTGAGAAAATAGCAGACGACAGCAGTGGTATCGTTGGTATTAATGTTTTACTTAGGGAACAGTAGCAAGTATTGTTTTGAGAAGGGGCTCGCTGTAGGGAGGGAGCACTGTATGTGAAAATAATGTCAGTGTATATAATGGGAATGATACATGACACTCTAATAATAATATTTCCAGACAACCTAAAAAAAGCTCAAGCTACTCCTTTATTAAAAAAAGATGATTCCTTTACTATGAAAAATTATAGACCTGTCAGTATATTAACATCAACTATGAAAGGGGTACCCCAAGGCTCAATACTAGGCCCTCTAATATATAACATCTTCATGAATGATATTTTCTACTTCATTGAGAAATCTAAAATTTATAATTATGCAGATGACAACACAATATCCTACAACCACCAAAATATTAATATCCTTAAGTCTACTTTAGAAGAAGAAAGCAGTACATTAATTAATTGGTTTAAATTCAACTTAATGCAAGCAAACCCTGACAAGTTTCAAGCCATAGCTGTGGGGAAGAAAACACATGATAATATAAATAACTCCAATTTAGAAGGAATGAGTATAAATTGTGAAAACAGTGTTAAACTTCTTGGGGTAGAAATTGACTATCTACTAAATTTTAACGAACAAATAGCTAAAATGTGTAAAAAAGCAGCTGGACAACTGAATGTTCTTTTAAGATTAAGTAAGTTT
Organism: Gari tellinella; assembly: GCA_922989275.2. Taxonomy (NCBI): domain Eukaryota; kingdom Metazoa; phylum Mollusca; class Bivalvia; order Cardiida; family Psammobiidae; genus Gari; species Gari tellinella. The sequence continues at coordinate 13,646,395 of OV277861.1, forward strand.
TTATCACCTGATTGCAAACTTCTGGTATATAAGTCATTTGTGAGATCCAACTTTAATTTTTGCCCTCTGATCTGGCATTTTTGCAACAAAACTAACACAGAAAAATTAGAAAAATTACAACACAGAGCTCTAAAAATAGTTTTTAATGATTTCTCATCCAGTTATGAATATCTCTTAGATAAAGTAAATATGCCTACCCTACACTTAAGCAGAATTAGAACAATGGCCATCGAAACGTTTAAATGCATTTATCATATATCTCCACCCTACCTACATGATTTAGTACAATTAAACTCTTTTAGGTACAGCAACATACTAGAAACCCCAAGAGTAAGAACAACAAGCTACGGTAAGCAGTCCTTCAGGTATGAGGCCACCCAGATCTGGAACAGCCTGCCAAATCAGATCCGACAAATCGATAACTACAAAGAGTTTATCAGGCTGATCCGGACCTGGAGTGGCCCATCCTGTAAGTGTGCTATGTGTTCATGAGTTTTACCTATGTGTATCTACAACCAGCCTATGCTATGCATGAATTTTTATTCAGTTGCTAACTTTCAATACCCTATTTAATACTTTACGAGCATTGTTATGTTTAAACAATCTACTCCATGAGCAACTAAGAGCCCTGATTTCTAGTTATTTGCATAACCACGTCTGATCTGGTTCTACTCAGTCGTAAGAGGAGTTAAAAGTTTATGGAGAGAGGGGTTAAACATCAAACATAGAGCACTCAAACATGCTAACTATGCTTTCTGTGTTGTAAATTACATGTTTGCTGCTTTGCTTTATGTTTGTTGCTTTGCTTTATGCTTGTTGCTTTGCTTTATGTTTAATTGAAGTTCATTATGATTCATTGAATCATTTCTACTAAATGTAATCTACTGTGTGGAGGTTGCTGATCAGTTCCTTCCAAATCTGATTTGGGTGGATAAATGGTTTTACTCAAATTTTATCTGTCGCACTTTTGTGCCTTCTTTTGACTGTCAGATTCTTAGTTATACTCTTTTTAAGGCAGTTTTTAGGCTTAGGTCACGATCAGCAACTTTCACACAGGTTTTAGTTTTAAAACAGGTAATCTGCAGATTGGCACCTAACTAGGGGCCAATATGCCTGTCCCCTTGTCAGGATCCATGAACCCAGATTAAATCAAATAGCATGTGCAGACGGTCACACATCCAGAGAGTGCACCAAATTACTAGATAATTTTATACCTGGTCTGGATCTGTGCTGTCTGCACATGAACCCAACTTACTTTGTAATCTGTATTCTTATATATATAAAAACTGGGGGGGGGGGGTGTTATGAAAATCATCCTATCCCGAAATAATCAATTATTATTAACAAACGGATCAGAGCCAGTTTAGATGCAGAATAACCGTACATCAAATATGACTCGGACCCGTTTGAAATTAACAGGAATAATTTGTAAGTACCCCTCACATTAGGATTAGGATGAGATGATGGAACCCTACCCACCCTATTGTATATAAAGTCTCTATTTGTCTCTGTGTGTAGCAGGAAGACATGATATTTCGTCTGTAATAGATGCTAAATCTATAAATATATATTTATAAAACAGGTGTGTATGTTGTGGATTTATAAAGGTGTGGTATATGCAGACAATCACTCACCCTAATGGGGCAACAAATTACTTGATGTCTGATCTGGTCTATGCTGTCTGCTTATAATCCCCCTGTCCACTATTCATTCTCTATTTGTGCAGCAGCTAAAGCATGCTATCTCATATGTGATATCAAAAATCTGTGATGTATGAATGTATTTTATAATAGACTTTGTAGAATTTTACTGTATTAACTTGATAATGTATCTCTTTTACAGGCTGTTAGTTAATCTTATTGTTAAGAAACTTATGTTATTATGTCGGTAAATAGCTTTTAGCTAATGTTATATATGTTGTGAAAACACCCGACTATAAATAAAGTTTCTTGTATCTTGTATCTTTTCCACTAGGGCACCAAGCCAGCCTTTAAAGTAAAGTAATGACCTAAGTATCGTCTATAGTTTAACACTTTGCATGCTGTGTAATGTTTGTGTCTGTAACAATCTCAAAATTTCTTTTAAATTCAGGATCAGGGACCGGTTTCATAAAATCTTGTACGACGAATGCTGTCGTAAGTCAGATTATAAAAGTCTAAATTATTATTTATTTCTCCATCTAATCCTGTATTGCGACATATTGAGAAATCAGAAATTAAATGTATTTTAAAGTTTTGACTTGCGGTTGTTTTTGTCTTACGACATTTTATGAAACGGGTCCCTGAAGAGCAAACAGCTTAGATAATGATGAGACGCTGTGTTACGTGTTGTATCATCTTGATCCAAACTGTTTGCAAAGGTAATCAGTGTGGCCGAATTACTAAATTAACATAGAATTAAAAGTTCGATCGACTCTACATCTTGGAAACTAGAAATTTTCAACTTAAGTAAAGCCTGTCTATTGGAAAAGGCTTATTGATTATAAGAATATCGATGGCAGCTTAAAACATGGTGAAGGCAAAAAGAATGTTCCGAAAAAGATGTTTGAACATTTCACTATATAACTCTATGTAAATCAGCGACCCCCGGGGCGGGCCAATTTTGACCTCAGGGGCATTCAACCTGCTTTAGCAGCCACCTGCCTTAAACACAATATACATCAGTGGTATTAATAGAGAGGTTTTATAGTTTCTCAATATAAGTTGAAAAAAATAACGAATTATCTCGGACTTGGCATTTTTAAACTTGAGATTTTAAACTACAGTTAAACCTGTTCTTGCGACCATTAAAGAAACTTCTTATTGGTTATTAGAAAGATAGGCGATAGCTTGAAATATAGTGAAAGTAAAATAGAATGCGCATTCTGTAGTAGAGGGTTTAAGGTACAATTCATAAAAAAAATCTGTTACAAAAAGAGGACATTTGGAAATATTAGGGATTTTTCATGATCAACTTTCATAATCATCAATATAAATCTGGTACATTGTAATACAACTAATCATAATGATAATATTATAATAATAACATTAACAATAGTAATAACCATCAACTAGTGGCCGCCCTGGTGTACAACAAAACAAACATTTCTAATTTTAATAGATGGTAGCTTACAGCAGGCTTAAAGTACATACCTTTAGGCACATTCTGTCTTACTTCCAATTTGCTTTAAATGAGTACCTGTCCTCAAAACTAGAAATAGGCTATGGGGTAAGGGGTTAAACACCACATTATTTATGTGATTCAGTGGTAGTTATAAACAGTGTTGCTGTTTCTTATTATTTCAATGTTAAACCTTTATTTCATAAGTGCAAACAATAACAAGTACTAGGTGTTTGGAATATAAATTTCAAAAATTATATTTATTATTTCACGTTATGCTTAAGGCATTATGCAAAACAGGGCTCCCTCTCTACAACACCATTCAACAAGAGACGGATTGTGTATTTTGTTCGGAAGGACTTGTTGGAGGGAGGAAATATTAAAACCCTGCGAGTAAAACCAGTAAAAATCGTCTGATCTTGGTTCAAACTGTTTGTAACTCATTATTTTGGGGTTTTTCGGTCACATCGTAGTCTCATCCCGATACCTTCGCACTATAATACGATAGCTTCACGATAGCTTCACGACATCATTACGGTGGCTTCACGGAGTCGTGTTGCCTTCCTAAGACTTCGGACGGCTTCGTGTTTCCATCGTATTGTCTTCGTGAGGAGAAAACTGCCCGATGGTGCCGATGATCACACGAGAGAAACACGAAGGCGACACGATTTGACAAGATACCCACACGATGGCATTACGAAGGGTCAAATGAAAACACGAAGTCAACACGAAACCGTACCTTCGCAAGGTCCTTCGGCAACTTTTTTGACAGCCAAAGATTTTGTCATTGCTCACGAAGTTGCTCCCGATGCCCGTAAAATTCAGCCGGAGCCCACACGGTGGCTGAAGAAGCCCTCACGAATGACCCGATGATTACACGATCAGGCCCGAATGTGAACATTTCGTGTATCGTGTGTCCATCTGTTGTCAACTTCGGGACAGTGTGACGCGGGCATGAAGACCCTGATCAGAGGGCTCCTAGGAGCCCTCTGATCTGGGTCTTTACTGTTTGCATAGGACAAGTGAACTATTCAAATGTACACTGTTTGCAAAGGACGCCAATATGCGGGATTAGGGTTCTGGGCTTTTCTATATACATACTTGTGTAATCTGAAGCAATGTAAGATGTTTATCGTTAATAACTGGTAAGACAAGTTTGATATTGATCCAATTACTTTGTCAAAATCACTCTAATTTTTATAACATTTCCTGTTGACTATGCCACCTAAAAAAGCGTATGTTCGAACTAACGCGAGTTCGTAGTATCGAGTTTCGAATTTAAAACTTTCACTGCCAAGTAGCATTATTCTTGCATTTGCAAACAGTTTTGATATAAATCAAAATACTATAAGTCGAGGAAATCGTTTTTGATCACGGTACATTTATTTTTGACAACAGACATTTGTACCAATTCGTTTGTTTTCTAATTGCATAGCAATAACCACATCAGGCGAAAAAAATTAACATGATATGTTAGTGAAGGGACTGAAGGTTAAGCTTTACGAAAATAACCGATATGTTCCTAATGACGCCATGAACAGACTTTCTTAATTCGCCGAGTGTTATCTGTAACCGGTGTCGGCGCCCCTGGACCAGACTTATCAAATATTTGTTATCAACGGGGGTTATACTTGTAAATATTCATTGCCTTCCCTGCGTCAAAAAGTGCATCTGCTGCTTTTTACCGTCTGCAGAAATCCCGTCATTCACACGGTGCTCTTCAGATTGGATATGTCAACCTGACGTCATACAGACTCAGCCGATTTCAGAGACAGAGTTGCTCTGTTTTTGACGCGTTGTTTTGAGAATATTTGTGGACATGGTAAAAATAAGTCCCGACATTACCACCGCTTAGAAAAGATTCATTTATGTTGTTAAAAAAAGACAAACGCTGAAAACAGAACGAAAATAAAAGAGAACGGAGATTTCTGGTTTACATTAATCTTTAAAGAATGCAAGTACCCTTAACACATTCATATAACAATCAGTCTCTTAACCCTTTCCCTTATAGAAGCGACTTTTAGCACATTCATTTTATTCATCCGCTGAAGAAAATAGTTCCAAATTATACCGTAATGAATATGTGTCATATTAAATACTTTCCTTATTCTAGCAGTTAATAGCTTAAAGCAGGCTGAAAGTAAAGCAGAATGCGCCTTAGGGCGCATTCTGCTTTACTTTCAACCTGCTTTAAGTAGTCACATATCTTCAATACTAGAAACAATGCTATCAGGTAAAGGGTTAAGTGGTCGTATTCGAATGTCTTTACTGTATATTAACCATGCCAGTGTAAGGACCGACTAACTGCATACCAGATAACAGGTCCGGGGCTGCACTGTTTGCCATCCATTAAAGATAACCGTGTAAACACCCCTGGAAATGTAGAGTAAACTGGTCTTCATTAAATATAGAATAGCTCTTAGTGAGTACTCAGCAATATAAAGGTTTAAACAATGATATCAGGTCTAGATAGTACCCCGCAGTGACACCACAGACGTATTATGTACATACAACACAACACGAAAGGTGAAAACGGATACCCAAACATATAGACTATACTGAGGGGAATTCCCGTCGTGTATATTCTACCAGAATAATATACAAGTTGAAGGAAGCGCGTCCATGCAGATTATTAAACAGGAAGGAATGTACAGTTTTTCAAAAAATGCAGTTTTAATCAAGTGAAAGTGACCGTTTATAAAGTATTTAGATAGTGGTGTTCCGGCTTAATTTGGATAACATTTACGAATAAGGAATACAACAAGATCGCTGCTGTTGCAAAATCAATATTGGACACGGAAGTTCTTCTGTCAAACAAATCTGCTGGTCAGAACAGTGCTGACTAGTTGGGAAAGTTTACTGAAAACATGAAAACAACAAGCGGTGAAGAGACAGGCACACGGGATGCTGTATCTACGGCAAAGTTTGTAGTGGATGTGGACATTAAGTCTGCACGTGACGATATGGATTGTGGCATCACTGGATCTGTCCTAATGGCTGAAAATCGACTAGCCATCACTGACTACGACAATGAGAAATTGAAAGTGGTCGACACAAAGTTAAACAAACTCACAGACGAGCTGAAACTATCCTCGGGACCAACAGACATAACGAAGATCAGTGACGACCAACTTGCCATGGCCCTGCCTGGTGAGAACAAAATTGTACTCGTCAGTACGAAGCCAGAGCTGGCTGTTCAGAAAGAACTCCAAATGTCCGGCAACTGTTGGGGAGTGTGTCACAGTGAGGGAAGACTGATTGTAACTTTACAGGCGCCTGACAAAGTGGAAATAATGGATACAAGTGGTAGTGTTCTACAGACGTTTGATGACGGAGAGAATGTGTTCTGTGATCCTGAATGCGCCAGTGTTAGTCCGGACGCGAAGTTTATTTTTGTCTCTAATTACGGTAACGAAACGATTGTCAAACTAGACTGGGACGGTAATGTAGTTGCACGTTATTCTGAGGAAAGATTGAGATACCCGGGGAATGTTGTATTCGCTGGACTAGGGAGGCTGTTTGTATGTGGGTACATGTCTAACACGGTGTATCAGATATGTGAGGACAGTCAGGAGATTCGCCTGATACTGTGTGAATCAGACGACCTGGACCGACCAGCCTCGCTATGCTACGATGAAACAATGAACAGATTGTACATAGGAATGAAGGCCAACGAACTGAAAGTGTTCCAATTATCACCTTGATTATTCTGTTAAAACAGTAGGGGTGTTTCCTTATATTATGTCAATAATGTGCCAAATGGGTGTAATAAATGATAGTTGTTTTTTAGATTTCTGAGGCATGCATATACTTGCCAAATGTGTTTAACCCATTACCCCATGAATATGCCTTTTCACACCTTTCACTTATTCCTCTACTTCAGAAAATAGTTTCACTTTATACAGTAATGAATATGTACCATACGATATAGTTTTTATACCCTAGCAAATGGTAGCTTAAATCAGGATTAAAGTAAAACAGAAAGCACCTGAAGGCGCATTCTGCTTTACTTTTATTCTGCATTAAGTTCAATACTAGAAACAAGCTATGGGGTAATGGGTAATTATCAAAATATCATAAGTAGCGAACTGTTGTAAAAATAAAACAGTCAAGGCGACTTATGGAAGTAAGCCCTAAACTAACGTTCTACACTAAACTGTCGCTTTCCATTATGAATACAGTAAAACCTCTCTATTACGACCACTTAAAAGGAAGACTAATTGATTGTATAAAAGACACAGGTGACAACTTAAAGCAATGTGGCAGTAAAACAGAAAGCTCCTTTAGGAGCTTTCTGTTTTACTGTCACCTTGCTTTAAGCAGACACCTGTCGTTTACACCTAATAATTAAAAAAACCCACAATTTAATGGTCGTAATAGAGAGGTTTTACTGTAAATCTTAATTGCGCGACTGCCTTACATTAGTTAAATTGTAGACCCTTGTCATGTTTCAGTGTGATATATTAGTGCAGTCAAAATTGCATAAAGCGACCACCATTAAAAACAATTAGACGTCAATCTTGAGTTAGGCGGCAACTCTATAAAGATGAACATACCTCATAATAATGCTTAGTGCACGACAAAGGGAAAGCAGAATCCAAACTGTTTGTAAATGTTAATTTATGGGCCTTGGCAGTGAAAGGGTTTACATGCATTTTAGATTTACATGTACATGTATCTATTGACCCGTAGTGGAGATAAGAAAAATACAGTCAAACCACACCATGAGTTAACTACAGTTGAATACGAGTGACAAACAGTTTGGATCTAGATCAGACGAGGCTTTTCGCGACGTCTAACCTGGATCCAATCTGTTTACGAATACGATTATCGACCAAGTCGCGTTTAGCATGACATTGATTAACCCATTGAGCACTAATTTCAAATAAACGATTCCAGTTTCTAATTGTGTCTAGTTCAATTTTGAATATTAAGAACTGTTTTAACAAAAAAATGTATAATGACTATATTGGAGCCCTCTAATTTTAGTACAGTGGAGAATCTGTTATTCTTTCCCGATAAACGCGTTTACGCTAAAACTATTTTTTCTTTTACAAACAGTTTGGAGCCAGATCAGACGCCGGGTAACCCGGCGTCTGATCCGGCTCCAAACTGTTTGCCACCAAGATAAACATGAAATATCAGAATTGTCCAAAAGTTGTTCTTTTCTACGTTTTAGCGCTTTGCTTTTGCGTACGTTTGCGTTTAAATGGGAAAGAATAACAGATTCTCCACTGTATACAACGTTTGCATAGGTACTCTTCACAGGTAGACGGGTTGAAAACTGTGTCACTTGGTTTCAATGGGTTAAACACACACATTATACAGTCGAGAAGATGTTATCATTTCCCGTTTACACCCAAGCGAAACGCAAACGCATTACAATAAAATGGAGAGGACAAATTATTGTCAATCCTGACTATTTATTTTAATCTAAGTGGCCAACAGTTTGAGTGGCAAACCGTTTGGAGCCAGATCAGACGCCGGGTTACCCGGTGTCTGTTCTGGCTCCAAACTGTTTGCAATGGAAATAGAATTTAATAACTTTTTAGCGTAAACGCGTATATTGGGAAAAAATAACGTATTCTTCATTGTACTATTTGTAAATTTTGAAAGTACTACATGGAGAAGAATTCACATAAGTTTTAGTAACTTGTTTTCTAATCCATGTTTAAATGTTACTTGACATTATGTTCTGTAAATATGACACAATGTGTGTAAAACCTTTGAAATAAATACTGTTTAAACTAACTAGTGGAAATGGTGCATGCTTTCCCATGATATGAAGTTTGTATCGATTTGAACATGTCTCTAATGTAGTAAAATAAAACATAATATAGATATAAGTTTTCAAATGTCTATGTTCTACGGTATTTCATTGCAATGAACAATGAAGACCCAGATCAATGGGCTCTGCTAAGAGCCCTCTGAGCAAGGTCGGCACTGAGATCACAAAACAAAATATGGACTAGACTAATGGGAAAATGGAGATGCCAAGTCCATATGAAGTTTGAGGGGTAAGCCCTTTACCCCATAGCCTGTTTCTATAGTTTTGAAAATAGGTGACTACTTTAAGCAGGTTGAAAGTAATGCGGAATGCGCCCTAAGGCGCATTCTGCTTTACTTTCAGCCAGCTTTAAGTTACCATCTGCTATAATTAAGAAACGATTCCTTCTGATACATATTCGTGAAAATAGATTGGATTTATCTTCTTTCGCGGATTAATGAATGCGCTAAAAGGCGCTTCTATAAGGTAAAGGGTTAATGAGCTAAACGAAAAATGAACTTCCAATTAATTACGATTTCCCATTAGATGATTCGTTCCGAAATTAAAGACATGTGATTGCGTAAAGCAGAATGAAAATAAAATAGAAAGCCCCAAAGTGCTTTATATTTGATTTTCATTATTCTTTTAAAAGTATCTTCTTTATACACCAGTAGGCAGTCTCGTTCTGAATGTGTCGTTATCTTTGAGAATTTACTTACAAGGGAATTTATTACGGTTGTTTCAAGGTGTTGACATCCTTCCTGATGCCATTGCTCTAGACAATAACCCGCTCCTCTTGTTAAGGTTTTCTGTTTCAGTCTTCACGGATTTTGTAATGTTAATATAAAAACAGCTACTTGAACTTGATTGAGTAACAATAAATATTATTTTCTTTTAATTACTGGTATTATGGTTCTATTACACTTATTCGTGAGAATAAAATAATTGAGAGGATACAGTGTAGAATACGTTATTCTTTCCCCGGCCAATAAACGCGTTTAAGCTTAAGTTATTATTTCCATTGCAAACGGTGTGGAGCCAGATTAAACACAGGGTAATCCGGTGTGTTATCAGGTTCCAAACTGTTTGCCACTCAGATTAATTTGAATAATTAGAATTGTCAAACGGTTATCATTTTCTTTAGTTTATGGCAATACGTTTGCGTTTTAAACGGGAAAAATATCATCTTCTCTCCCTGTAGGCTGTAACTGTTATAGCGAAATATACACATGTACACTAAAACACTGTTATTACGAGCAAGGCTTGGTTTCGGTGTATAATGCAGGTGGCTACTTAATGCAGGCCGACAGTAAAGCAAAAAGCTTCTTCAGTAGCTATCTGCTTTATTATCATCCTGTTTTGCGCCACTGAATAAGGCAGTATAAGCTACATCATTAAAACTTACACTCAAATAGGAAAAAGCTTATGAGCCATGCCATGAAAAAAATCAGATATATTGCATTGTAACATTGTACAGACCAAGCACCGTTGTCATCCCAGGCTCTGTATCTGACTTTGGTCTACATCTTATATATAATACAGCTACATAAAATGCTTGAGATACATGTGGGTGTCAAACAATGTATATCAAGATCAAGATCAGGCACCGTGTATTTGACGCGGCGGCTGGATTGATCTACACTGTTTGCAATCATCAGTGTAATTAATCATGTTTTCTCATTACACGGCTCATATATTAAATAGCTAGCTATGTAGACTACATTTAATCAACTGTCGTGTATAATCCATCACCCCATAGCTTGTTTCTAGTTTTAAAGTGAGTTGCCCTTTTAAAGCAGGTTGAACGTAAAGCAGAATACACCTGAAGGCGCATTCAAGTTCACTTTCAACCTATTTTAAGCTATTTTCTGCTGGAATATAGAAACTTTTTCATAAATGATAAATATTCATGACTGTATAAATTGGAACTGTTTTCCTGATTTGAGGAATAAACAATAGGAGTGAAAATGTTATATATGGGGTAATAGGATAATGGACTAAACTCTATTGACTGACGCAATTAGTGTTAAGGATGGGGGAGCGATTGCAATAATGGAAAAACAGTGAATGGTTGGATCTACATGTATATGGCTGCAATGTTTAATCGTTTTCCCTAATAAAATAATCTTTTTAAAGTACATGTATTGTCGCTCCCATTATAAATACCTCTTATGCTTTCACGTCTTCCTCAAAAACGCATTTACACGTCTTTACCAAAAGGGTCATATGGCAATTCACCTATATTGGGACAGGTGGTCTTTTTTAACCCTTTACCCCAATAGCCTATTCCTAGTTTTAAAAAACCCCAACAGGTGTTCACTTAAAGCAAGCTAGGGGTAAAACAGAATGCAAATTTAAGGCGCATTTTGCTTTACTTTCATCCTGCTTCAAATGATTTAGAAAATATTTCTTATGGTACATTTTTATGACTGTATAAATTGGAACTATTTTTTTCAGTGGAAGGAATTAATTAAGTGCGCTAAAAGGCGCTTCTTTGGGAGGTAAGGGTTAAATTAAGCAGACAGAACTTGAAGTAAAACATTAAGATCCTGTGGGTTTTTGTGTGTTTTTTGTGGTTTTGGTTTGCTTTACTTTCAATGTGCTGAATACTGTCAATTAGCACAAAAAGTGTTAAAAACTATAAGGAATTGTTTCCTAACGTTTGTCGGAGATTATCATAATCATTCATAAATTTGGATGATTGCTTTCCATCGAGTTTTTTTAAAGAAATATTTAATTTGCCAATTACAATGCCAAATCAGGAGGATACATTAGTATAAACGGAATATTACTATACTTTGCATATCTTATGCACCGGATCACTCGAGTTGTGTGTGTAAAGGCTATATCCAACGAGACCGAAGGTCGAGTTGGATATAGCCTTTACACACACAACGAGAGTGATCCGGTGCATAAGATATGCAAAGTATAGTAATGTTCCTTTTATTATATACCTCATATAATAATAACAAAATAAAAAACGATAGAAATGTTTCGAGCTATGTTCTATGCCCCTGTAGTGTGAAAAGTAGTTCCGAACTTCCGACTACACAGTAAACGTTCTTTTCCCATTACACAAGGTACATGGGTAATACGGAATTTTCAATCCGCCAAGGTGTATTTGTTCGATAAAATACGGAAATATTTCGGGCAGAACATTGGTAGGTATATAATAAATGCAAATATCACTTTACACCAGTATACATGTACAACAAACCATCGACATTACCTTAAGTTTGTTCCTGTATTTTGATAATTGGATCCAGACGAGGCGCGTCTCATCTAGATACAAACTGTTTTAATTCTGATACTGCTAAAGAAATGGAAAACGAATCATCTCATTGCTGAATACATTTGGCTAGTGTGTTAACTCATTATCCCCTGAAACTTTCAGTGAACAATTCCAGTTTACAATAAAGGCTGGTCCATTTTAGGCTATTAAGGGTTGTTTTTTGTAATAAATTGCAACTTGCCAGGCAGTCAAGTCCCTGATCAGAGTGCTCCTACAGGAGCCCTCTGATCAGGGACTTCACTGTTTGCATAGGACAAGTGCACTCTTCAAAAGGTACACATTTGGTAAAGGACGCATATATGCGTCACTAGGGCTCAATGAGTTAAGATAATAAGGGCGCGCTAATGTCGACCGATACTGTTATTCTACGTAGAACGATCGGCCATTCTCGACAAATGACTGCTCGAACATAGTTCGGTACGTTCCGTCATTTGACGAGAAAGGCCGAACTCTCTGCGGACAGTACCGATATTGACCCAATCTGATTAGAGGTGTACTACATGTACATGATCGTAATGAGGTATAAAACATGGGTATTTCAACATTTCATTTTGTGACATTCAAAAAGAGGATGTATACTCTTATAATCATGCTTCACTTTATGTCAGTGATTAACTCTTTCAACACTAAAAGACTTTGGTGGGCTATTAGGTTCCTTTGTTGACCTTTTTAGTTACCAAAACATGAACCAGTCTACATGGAATTCTCGGTAGTGTAAAAATGCTTCTCTAAATTTGCAAACAGTGTAGACCCTGATCAGAGGGTTCCTATAGGAGTCCTCTTATCTGGGTCTACCCTGTTTGCATATGTAATGAGTATATATTAAACAGGTCCATGGGGTTGAAAGAGTTAATAAAAATAAGTATTGCAGGAATAGGATTTTTGTATTATATCTACATGTATCATGCATTAAGTTATCATCTATATTTATGTCCGTGGTTTTAAATTAAATGGCCAATAATTGAATTAATGCATATAATATATATTATTAATTGAATTAATGCATTATACTATTACCGAGCATGGGTGTGTGTGGGGCGGGGGGACTATTGCACGATGGTAAAAATTAGTTTTAATTCGCGGTTTTTAGACAAGTGATTGCTTAAAACTAACTGAACTCAAAGTATAGAATGCTCATAAAGATATTTTCTACTTTATGTTCAGCCCGCTTCAAGCACCAACCTTGTTAAGATGCGCGTACAAGGGGAAAATACGTTTTCTATGGCCCTTTCACCCTTTCCTTCCCAATGACGCGAACAAGCGCGTTTGCAAACAGTTTGGATCCTGATCAGACGCCGCGTAACGCGGCTTTTGATCAGGATCCAAACTGTTTGACATTCTTTTTGAAATTTCTTCAGTCATACTGCCTTAAATTTAACTATGAAATGATATTGCAGACAACAATATTGAAGCAGACGACAGTGAAAATATCACTATTCATTTGGCAGCGAAAGAGTTGAACAAGTCATGGTAAAAGCACGAAAACGATATCTCTATTGGGAACTATTAGTAATAAAGGCGCTTCTATGTGGGAATGGTTAAGAAATATCTGCTAGAAAACTCTTCTTCATTACATAACAGGTAAATAAAGATAGTCTGTATGGTAAAGATGTTTCACACTGATAGAGGTTACTGTAATCGCTCCATGAAGTAAATTGACTCAGGAGATAGACTCGAGATAGCAATCAGTGACATCTGGACCTATCTCTAACTGGATTATAACCTACAAGCAAACATCGATACATCTACTAGTACACAGTGCTCCCTTCCTACAACGTCCCTCCGAACAACGATTCCCTCCTTACAACAACGCTTCCACTGTTCCAAAGACAACTATGTCTAACGCTTTACTGCTGCAATATCGTCTACTTAGTATTGCTGTCTGCTGTTTTTCTTACATATTGGACATTTTGACAGAAAAAACACAATGACGTTACGCGGCTTCTGATCCGGATTCAAGCTGTTAGCAAATGTTAGCCAATTTCCCTCCCTATCACAAATCCATCCGAACAACACACACATTCATGGTCTAAAACATAATTTCACAAATTGACTGAATTAAGACGTGACACAAATGTGGTATTTTTTGCACGAAATCTTTGAGCTTTTAAAAAATGTCATTGTATATCATCATAAATTGTGAAAAAGTCATTTCACAGATTGACTAATCATTTCCCGAAAGGACTGATTACACATATTTACTGTAACATATATATGCGTTGTACAGTCAAAACCCGATAGCTTATGTCGAACATTCCCATATTTCAAAGTTAAAACGTGGCTAAGCCATGAAATACAGACAAGTTCCACTCATGCGAGTTCGATGTATCAGGGTTCGACTATGTATCACATCGAGGGTTATTTCCGTTAATTAATTATCGTGTATCCGTTAGTCTATTCTTTTTAAGGTACTTCGCATATGCGCGTAGTTTCCATACGATTGTTATGAAACTTTTCATGAAGAATGATAATAGCCTAAGAAACAATGTGTGTAAATATAGGCAAAATTTATCGTGTGGTTTGTCTTTAAGGTCTTTTTTCTGACAAAAACCTAGAATTTTGATGATTTTATTTTCTTAAAAATGAATAAAGCTAATGACTATAATTCTCGCCCAATAAGTAGTCCACAACATTCGTTACAAGAAAAGCTAAAAACATTTTGAATAAAGGTGTTCAGAAAGATGTTATCAGCTATTTAAATTTTGCAAAATGCTAAAAAATTGAATTACAAAAAACTGACTCATTCAATGTATATTTGTTTTCATTTTATTCAAATATATGGTTGATAAACTAGTCAGTCTGAAAAAATTAGAAAATATTACAGTCAGGATTTGTTGTAATAACATATTTTCTTATTAAAATGTGGGAAATTTGTTGTTTAGATACAGTTACCTACCTTAGAATTAAAACTTTGTCATTAAAATGCATTATTATTTATTCATGGACTTGCATACAAGGTTTGTTATATTGTTTGAACATAATTATAATGGGCAATATCGATCTTGAAAAGGTTAGTGTATTGATAAGCTTCAAGGTGTGGCTTTATAGTTTGATCAAATCGTTTACATGTATACCGATTTAATTGACTTGTAGGTCATTAAACTAAAACGTACAGGTAAGTGGACATATACTTGGACCGTAAACATCACTAGTACTAATCAACGAAGACTAAACATAACATGTCTCTTGATTACTGCGTTATGGATTGACAAGTCAATAAATCGGACACTTAAAAAAAAATATTTGGATCGGATGGGTCTCGAACCTATGACCTTTGGATTGCTTGTCAACCACTATAGTCAACCACTATACTAACTGCGCTATGAAGGATTATACTAATTCGTATCAACATTTTCTTTATATAAATTTTCTAGTATAAACAGGTACGAAAAAAGTCTGTGTCGTCTAGACGCATATCCGCTCGCCCGCAAGACCGACTTCCGGTAGCGAAAGGCCTTAACTCCCTTACATTTGTAATTAGCAAAAGTTACAGTAGTGCAACGATCGGATGGCGTTGTTTACAAAACAGTGCGAATGTAAACACAGAAAAATAGTAAAATAACCGATAAGTACAAGTTTCACAACTATACTAGCATATGCTGTATTGGCGTAGTGGTTATGCTGTTAGACTGTCATGCAGAAGTCTCGAGTTCGAATCCCACATTCGGTAATTTTCTTTTATTAGTTTTAAATTACGACGTTCTATTTCACTTCCCACAGATTTTCATTCTCACAGATTCGTTAGTTATTAAGTCTGTTTTTCATTAGCTTTGCATTTTTACATCGTGCAGTAATCGGTTCAAAACAAATCTTTGCAATCAGTAAAATGACACCGTGATGTAACTCATAATTGTCTGTGATACCACTTGACTTACTCATTCTATCAAAGTTTATTTAAAAGTACGTCGTATATCAGCGCATATCAGTGTTATATAAAAAGAAAAAGAAATAAAAAGAAAAGTGGTGATCTCTAGGTTCGAACCCACGACCCTCAAAAGTAACTAGTACAAATGAAATAAGTACTACTAGGCAGCACGCTTATCCACTGCACCATACAGTCACACAAGCCACTTGCTTTGATTTACCAATACAACATGTCTCAGTTGTATTTATCGTTGTTTTTCTTTGTTTACATACAAAATGTTTTGTAAACAACGCCATCCGATCGTTGCACTACTGTAATGTTATTAACATATTGTGGCTTTCCTAAAATCAGTAAAATTTAATGCAATGACACGTTCCTCGGTAACAAATCGCATGGGTGACAGACTGACAGTGGATAGCTCGCTCGCTTTTCGCGAAAACGGTCCCGAGTTCGATCACTAACCTGTCAGAGCACTGTGTATATAATTATATATAAGTGGTACATTTTGTCGCCCATCCGGGTATATGAATTTGCTCCAGGTACTCCGGTTTCTGTCCAAAGCAGTCAATGTATGTCATTCGAAAAATCGAGAGTGAGTCGTATAGGTTGAAAGAATTTGTAAAATGTCAACAGGGCTGCCATTTCTGCGGATTGTTTCGAAATCTTAGGATTTTTATCCTAGCAGATGGTAGCTTAAAGCATACTGGAATTTAAGGCGCACCTGCGTTACTTTAAACCTGGTTTAAGTTATCGCACTTGAAAAGTAGAAAACTTGGAAATCTAAGGACTTTTCATGATCATTCTATGGCAGCCCTGTGTTATAGTAAACATATTTAGTAGAGAATGGTTTAACGTTTTCGCTGCCATACGCGTCTATGGTCGACTTTGCTAATACGTTGGATCCAGACCAGATGCCACATAACGCGACATATGACCATGATTCAAACTGCTTGGCAATTGCATCGATTTATCTTCGACAAAAACGTCAATGCTTTGGAATTTAGCATAGAATTGGAGACGACATATTTTAACAGACGACATTTTGTCTGCAACACGATAAAGCAGACGGTAAAATTTGACAATGAATAGGTTGGGCCAATGAATGTATCAGTGAATTATCATATCGACGAACGAACGCATTTCTCGATCCTTTCTTCCTTTAAGATTCATTACTTAACGCCATCTACTATCGTGCTTTTTAATATTGCACAGAGGGAAACTTCATTCATTTATTCACGCGCAAACACATTGCAACAAAATGTTGAAATTGATCGTTCTTTTAGTTTTGACGATATATATTAATTTGAATAGAAAACCGTTGGAGCAAAACCTTTCGCCGATTTTCAACAGAGCCAAACTTTGGATCACAAATGCGTATTTTTTGGAAATGGTGTTTTCCCCACTGTATTATCCAATGGGCAGAGAGTCTGGACAGGAACCTCCAAACTGGGTGTCCTGATTGGCTAATTCGTCTTCCTAATTTGGAAGTGTTAGGGAGTAATTGATACAGTGGTTTCCCGACATTGCACCACTCAATGGAAAGGCTGGCGTTCAGTGTTTGACGCAGTTCGTTGCAAAAATGAAAGTAAAATAGAAATATAATGAAAGAGCTTACTGGCTTCTTTCATTTCATCCTGCTTGACACTGCCGCCTGTCTTTAACACTATCACCGAGTTTTCCGTTTTAAGTGGTCATAATAGGCTATTAGCGGGATTTTGCTGTAAGATCAATCATGTTTAACCCTGCCGTTATCATGTTCAAATACAGTTCCATTTGCAAACAGACTGGATCCTGATTAGACGCCGCGTAAAGCGGCGTCTAATCAGGATCCAGACTGTTTGATAATTGAATCGATTACACTACACTACCAAAAATCAGAAAATAACACTTGAAAGGCAAACACTTATATAAGTACGGTTTAATGACAATGAGGTATTGGCAGTCTCTTAAGTATTAATAAGTGGACAAAAATGAGCAGTCTAGAAAGAGGTCAACAATTGGCTTGCACGTATTATTGGACAAGTGAAAGACAGGGAAATCGGTCAAAATATTTCATTCAATAAAGTAGTAATTGTCACAATTATGTCAAAAAAGGCGTTGTTCTGAATTGAGATGAGAATGATATATAGATAGAGAGATAGAGAGAGACAGAGACAGAGCCAGGCATACAGGCAGCCAGAGACAGCCAGACAGACAGATACAGAGATACCGTGAGAGACAGACAAAGGGGGAGATACAGACACACAGAGACATATCGACAGACAGAAAGTCTGAGAGACGGAAAGAGAGAGAGAGAGAGAGAGAGAGAAAGAGAGGGATGAGAGTGAGGAAAGAGACAGACAGACAAATAGAGAGACAGAGAAACAGAGGCAGATATAGGCAGATAAATAGAGAGAGAGAGAGAGAGAGAGAGAGCGAGAGATAGAGATTGAAGATATATAGAGGGGTGTATTATTCATTCAATAGTAGTAACAATAAACATAATTTATGTAGTACATGTATCACACAACAATGAGTTGTTCATACAGACAAACTCGTTGTTGTGAACACTTGTTTACTAAATAGGGATGCTGCGTACGTGATGCTATGTTTGTCTGTCTTTTGACAACATCTTCTACATCCGGGTTTTACCGTTCACAGTAATTTAGTATTAATCATATGTACGCTATGGGAGAATGTGTAGGAACTATTGCAAGCATTCTAGATTCAGATGAGATGCCGAGTAAAGATTCAAACAGTTTGATACTCTGAAGATAATATCTATAATAAAATGTATATACATGTACTAGTAAATTACAGACGAATTTGAGCAAGATAATGATCTCTTAGCATGCAGAATGTTAAGGGGATTTTTGGGGTTACATGTTGTTGTTTTTGTATGCACCAGCCCGCGCGTCCGTCCGTTACCTTTGGCTAAAGTGTTTAATGACTCTCCATTCGTCGCAAGGGGGTATGTATTGACCACTGTGTTATTCATAATTGACAGGTCAATAAATTCGGACAATACAATGTATTAACTCATTGAGCCCTAGTGACGCATATATGCGTCCTTTACCAAATGTGTACATGTGATGAGTACACTTGTCCTATGCAAACAGTGAAGTCCCTGATCAGAGGGCTCCTGCACAGGGACTTCACTGTTTGTCATTTTGCAATTTATTACAAAAAAAACCCCAACCCTAAATACATGTAGTCTAAAATTGACCAGCCTTTATTGCAAACTGGAGTTTCAGATTATAATGAGTTGAAACGAGTTGAATCTGTTTGGAGTCGAACAATTAAGGCGACAGTAGACAGATTGCGTCTTTTAATATTTGTGCTCCAAAGATCCAATTTCTTCCATATTTTCAATTATTTTGGATGTGTTGGCTTTTAAATTTGAATAATCCAATACCTTTCCATCTACTTATAACTGGATGGTGTTAACATTACACTTTAACAGCAAATGTCAATTGCAATCAGCTGGGAGTCTTCAACTCGTTCTTGACAGTAACGTATATACATTCCTCCCTCACTACAGTGGACCTCCGAACAAACTTTCCCTCCTTAGAACAATGTTTGCCGCTGTTCCTCAAACAATAACATGTAGTATGTCTAACGCTTCCACAGCTGTAATATCGTCTGGTTAAAATAGTCTTCTGTTGGGGGTTCTTACAGTTACGTATTGGTCATTTTGACAGAAGAAACATAAAGACAAGGGAAGGCAGTTTGAATCCCGATTAGACGCCTCGTTTCGCGGCGTCTAATTTGGGTTCAAACTGTTTGCAAATGTATTCTAAGGTTATTAATGTGTCCTCCCTACAACAACTCCCACCGAAAAACACACTCTTTGTATTCCGTTGGGTGTTGTTGTAGAGAGGGAATACTGTATAAATTACCAGATGATATAATCGTGATTGAAAAATAAGCTTTTATTGCTTTTTACACGATGGATGATATATTGTTTACACATTTCGAATTTACAAAGTATTTGTTAAGATAGTTTTCACATTTCGTTTCCCCTTTGTTTATAGATAAACACAATCTAGGATGGGAGTCGAATCTTATGTTGTAATAACTTGTGATCCGACCAAATTTCCTTATTTATAAGGAAATAAAAAACGTTTGAAATATCTTTGACACTCAGATAAAAATCGTCAACAAGGTGAAAAACTGTAACTTTCTACAATCAAACTCTAAATATACAGTGAAGAATGCGTTATTCTTTCCCAATAAACACGTTTACGCTAAAATCATAATTGCAATTGCAAACGGTTTGGAGCCAGATCAGACGCCGGGTTACCCGGCGTCTGATCAGGCTTCAAACCGTTTGCCACTCAGATTAAAATGAGTAATAAAAATTGTCAGAAACCATATAATTTCTTCGTTTTATTGCAATGCGTTTGCGTTTCGTGTTCGTTTAAACGGGAAAGAATACCGTCTTCTCCACCTTAGCAAATTGCATACTGTATTGGGGGAAGATTGATAACATGAGTTGAAAGGAAACTAAACGTAAAGACAATGCCATAAAATGAAGAAAATTACAGGTTTTTTAAACAAAATATCTTTTAATTTTTAATCTTGGTGGCAGACATTCTGAAGCTTGATCACACGCCGGGTTACTCGGTGTATAGTAGGCCTATGTCCCCAAACGGTTTTCAATGGAAATACGGTACTTGTTTTAAAAAGCACAAACGCGTTTATTGGGGAAGGTCAATGGCTTTTCTGTCGTGCCTTCTTGCTCATAGCTGACTGTGTATTATCGATGATATCATCCTATTCTATAGATATCATTTTATTTTTGTGAATTGTTTAAAGATGATAGTGGTCGAGACCTTGGGTTCAAGTACGTCTAGCTCATTAATCATCAATTTAACCTTAACCTAGTAGCCACTTGAAAAGAACCAATTAACAATAAGTGCAGTAAGGCAGTACAATGCATGACAAATGTAAAGCAGAAAACTCCTATACATTTGTCATGCACTCAGCACCTACACGTATCTGTAGTCATGACTGTTAATTCAACAACATTTTGGTACAGTGGAGAATCTGTTATTCTTTCCCGTTTAAACGCAAACGTACGCAAACGCAAAACACTAAAACGTAGAAAAGAACAACTTTTGGACAATTCTGATAATTCTTGTTTATCTTGGTGGCAAACAGTTTAGAGCCTGATCAGACGCCGGGTTACCCGGCGTCTGATCTGGCTCCAAACTGTTTGTACTGCAAATAATAGTTTTAGCGTAAACGCGTTTATTGGTAAAGAATAACAGATTCTCCACTGTAACCAAGCAAAACAGTCAAACAAAGACCTTTCTGCCTCATTATTGTTGTGCACTAATAGCTCTGTGGCGCCGTATATGGCTTATGTACCATATACAGCTCATCGTTAGCAGATGCTGCATATTCCTGTATATTACTCATTTTTGCATCAGTGATGTCAGTATTTAATACTAGCTTACCACCTTCATTGTCAATACTATTAATTTAATCATCATTATCACCATCAGCAGCAGCAGCAGCAAAAAAGGAAGCATCAGAACTTCAGAAGAAATAGCAACGGCAGCAATAGAAGCCTCATAATTATCATCGGCGCTACTTTCATCATTACAGTCACCGTCACTATCAACAACAGCAAAATCATCATGATTATAATCGTCATCATCATAATCCTCGTCGCCACAATACTCTCCATAGTCGTTGGTGTTGGCGTCATCATCGACTTCACTTATCAGCGCAAAAACAGGATCGATAACAGAAAATCGGTTTAAGACACACGTTGACACTGACGATATTCTGATAATAAGCGCCACAAAATCCACGACGATGATGGCATCGATGGTGCTGCTACTGATGATGATGATGAGAACAACGATGATTAGGGTGATGTTGTAGTTGTTGCTGATGGAGTGATGAAGACGAGCATGATGACGATATTGATAATGAATACAAATTTTCTGATGTGATTGGAGTTGATTTTAATCACAATAATGTTTAATGCTGGACACTGAAAATGTGAGCTACGAGTATAAACGTTAACCCCTTCACTGTCTTACCCGGAGTACTTTGGTTATTTGCAAACAGTGTGGATCCTGATCAGACGCCGCGTAACGCGGCGTGTGATCAAGATACATACTGTTTGACACTCAAATTTATATTTCTAAGGTTTAAATACCTCAAATTTACATTTAGGAAATGACAGCAGACGACAATTATTGTTTAAAATTCTTGACGTCATGGCAGTGAATGGGTTAAACATACAGACACAGCAGATGAATCCATACGGAATTTAAACAGTGCAGACCCTGACTACCGGAATGAGTTAATTTTTTATTGTGCTAATCGCAACTTAGCAAGCTTTTGCAAACATTTGGACCAAGATTATTTAGTACTCATATTCAACTTAACCCTTTCACCGCCAAATTATTTTTGAGTTTTTTACCCCTACACCGTTATTGTGTCGTCTGCTTCAATATTATTGTTTGCAATATCATTTCAAAGTTAGAATTAAGACCGTATGACATAAGAAATATCGAAACGGGTGTCAAACAGTTTTAATCCTGATCAGACGCCGCGTAACGCGGCGTCTGATCAGGATCAAAACTGTTTGCAAATTCGACTTTAGGCGATTCTGGCGGTGAAAGGGTTAAACAATGATATGTAGTATTTTTGTAGAAATATTTGAAGCAGACGACACTACGGGTTAAAACTAAACAAATACATGTAACTAGAATGCGACATTTTGATCTGACATTTAAAGCCGTTCACGGGATCTACACAAAGTCCTGTTTTATTCCCTTCAATGCAAAGTGCACGCCAATACACATTGCTTCCTCCCTACAACGGCCCTTCAAACGATTCCCTCCTTATAACAAGGCTTGTCGCTGTTTCCCAAAAAGACAATGATGTATAACCCTTTCAACGCTGTAATGTCATCTGCTTAAAATTGTCGTCCTCCGTTTTTTCTCAAAGTTACAAATTAG
The DNA here is from genome assembly GCA_922989275.2 of Gari tellinella. Lineage (NCBI taxonomy): Eukaryota > Metazoa > Mollusca > Bivalvia > Cardiida > Psammobiidae > Gari > Gari tellinella. Next base: position 13,669,380 of record OV277861.1, read on the forward strand.
TGAGCATTTTGATAAAATAAATATAATGCCGAGTGACAAACAGCTTGAATCCGTTACACGGTGTCTGATCCGGATTCAAGCTGTTTGCAAATGTAAGCCAATTTTCCTTCCGAACAACTAAAAACCTAAAATATTAAATTGATAAATAAAGCAGACGACACTCTGGTGCAGTGAAGAAGTGCAGCGTCCTGTTTTGGGCTGTTGGTGGGTCATCAGTGTTCCAAAGTTCACATTGGCGTGTCACTCTACGAGCAATAGAATAGTGTGATTGTTGACAAGTTTTCATGAACTGGTCACACTTCACACCTTCCTGCTTCATTCAACGACTTCGTCACATTTGTAAACAAATCTGATTGGTTTAGACGAGAGAGAGAGCGCGATATAGATGCTCTCACAGTCCAAAAAGGCCTATTTAAACAGTTAACTCTTTATCAATATAACATATTGCAGAAGTGTGCTTTATATATCAGAATTCACGTCGAGTGGATACATATTATCAATCAGGTAAGCCATACATATTTCAATTGGATATATTACAGTAGGTGAGAAGTTTTTTATTTCCTATAAGCGCGCATTGTAAGATTTATTTATTAAATAATATCAATGTCTGCATCTGAATGCAATGCTTTTAGTCAGTTTCGTTCAAACGGGAAATGATATCGTCTTCACATCAGTATTTATTTATTTATTTATTGAGCCGCGATACTGGAGCGTCGAAATATCGCAAACAAGAGATCGGCATCTGTTCAGGATCATTACTTTTTTAACACTTGTCAGCATCAACCATACTTTTGTTCAAGACTAAAGCAAACAATATAAGCCAACATTATAAAACGCAACAGACACGATTAAGGTTTTTTTTTATTGAGTTGATTGTATTTATTTATTTATTATATCTTATTTTTTGAAAATAATAAGAATATTTTTGTTTGTTTTTATTTATTGTTTTTATTGCTTTCTGTCTTTTAAAGTTATTTTTAATAATATATTTTGGTTGAAACAGTCCTTTGTCAATAAAATGAGACTTCTTTTACTTTTTAAAAATAAAATAACAATATAGATATTTTTAGAAAAAATACTTATTAGCAACGAAACTAGGAGGTTTTATTTTATAAATTCCTGTCATAATAAGGCTTGCTTTAAAATCAGCTTTAACCCTTTCACTATCAATGACGCCAAAGGGCGCATTTGCAAACAATTTGGGTCTGATCAGAATCCAAACTGTTTGACACTCGTTTTTAAACTACGTCTGCCATACCGCCTTAAATCTAATTTTGAAACGATATTGCAGAAAACTTTATTGAATTAGACGACAACATGGCGATGAATAGGGTAAACCCCAATGATGGAATTACTTGGCGGTTTCTTCAATGTAGAACTAATTTAAAGCCGTAAAAAGTTGTATTTATGGAATAGTTGATTAAGCAGACGACTAGTGGCTGACTATAGTAACAATAGGTCAACTACCTGGCAGCCACAATAAGTGTTGACTAGTCTTTATCGTTCTGAATGCGATTTTAAACGCAATTACAAACAGCTCAGATCAAGATCAAACCCATAGTAACTCAGCGTCTGATTAGGGTCCAAACTGTTTGGCATCCTTACCGATGTTTCTGTATAATTTTTTTTTTTTTTTTTTTTTTTTAGAAATTTGAAACATGTTTCAGAAGACAATTTAAAGCTGCCGATAATTGAAAATAACAAATCCGATTAAATGATGTCCACCCCTCTGCCCTTTGTACCCATACTACCGGGTTCATCCGGTCAATGTGAATGTCTTCGCTGCCGTGCCCGAAGTTACAAACGGGTTTGACGCTCGTTTTCAATGTTTCTTAAGTCAAAATACCTAAAATTTAAATTTGAGAAATAAAATATCTATATATCACGTCACACGAGGCTGCAAATACAATATACAATGTAATTATAGCCATGCGTTATGTCACGCTTATAGCTGGTCAAAACAATAAACACTGTGAAGAGCTAAATACAGCATCACGTGAAACGAGAAATAATGGTCCCATTGTATTGATAAGTTTTATATGACTTTCAAATCATTTTTAGTACAATTAATTATTACGCGATCTCAAATGAAGATTCGTTGATGTTAACAACTCTTTCAACACTGAGTAACTCTCTTTGGTTATTAGGTTCCCTTGTGGATCTTTTAGTAACCAAAACATAAACCAGTCTACTTTGAATTCTGGGTAGTTTAACAAAAATGATTTAATTAGCAAACAATGCAGACCCTGATCAGATGGCTCGAATAGAGGTCATCTGAACTATGTCTACACTGTTTGAAAATGTAATAGATCTAGGTATATTTTAAACAGGACCATGGTGTTGAAAGAGTTAAAACAGATTTCGGCTTAAAGCAAGGTATAAGGGCAAATACGCAGGAAGCTCCTTTAGGGGCTGGGCTACTTAATACTGGAAAAAGGCAGAAAGCTCCTTCAGGTACTACTTAAATCTCCTGTATAAGCTGTATCAAGTAAAATAAAGATAAAGCGGGGAGGATATGTAGCAGCTGCTTAAACCAAGATTAAAGTAAAACAGGAAACTCCTAAGGAGCTGCTTAAATCAAGATAAAAGAAAAGCAGATAGCTCTTGTAGAAGATTGTACAGGCAATATTAAAGTAAAGCAGAAAAATCGTTTAGGAGTTTTCTGTTCTACTCTAGTCACGCTGTCAGAAGCCGCCTGCCTTTAACAGTGGCTGAAAAAGAAGCAAACGTTCCAGTGATCGAGACAGTGCGACTTTATCAAATAAAGACTTTCTACTGTAATAAGAACGTACTTCTAGGCTGTAACCGGAACAAAACAAATAATTAGTTAACGTTATCAAATTATTCTCATTAATTCATTGAGCCCCAATGACGCATATATGCGTCTTTTACCAAAGGTATACCTGTGTAGAGTACACTTGTCCTATGCAAACGGTGAAGTCCCTGATCAGAGGGCTCCTGCAGGAGCCCTCTGATCAGGGACTTCACTGTTTGTCATTTTGCAATTTATTACAAAAATCAACCCTAAAAGGTCTAAAATGGACCAGCTTTTATTGCAACCTGGAATTGTCCATTGGAAGTTTCAGGGGATAATGAGTTATTATTAAGGCGTTGCTGGTTTGATATCTTTGTAAGATAAAACAAAGCTGGAGTTGGTTTACCATGTGCTTTCTTCAGCGTTTAGGACAGGTTGGTGAAAGCAGGCTCAAAATAAAGCAGAACGATCCTATTGGAGATTCTGCTTTGCATTGAGTCTACTTTAACCATTTTACCTCCATAAGTAACTAAAGTCCATTTTGCAAACAGTTTGTATCCAGATCAGACGTCGCGTTAAGCGGCGTCTGATCTGGATACAAACGCATTGGCATCCGTATAGATACATCTCCAACTCCCACGAAATCGGACTTTGAAAGGAAAATTCAGGAAGCAGTATAAAAGTAGACGACATGTTGTCAATGAAATGGTTGAAGTAGAATGTGGTGAAAGGGTGAACATATTGAACCCTAGCGACGAGTAATACTCGTCATTTACAAACAGTATATCTGTGAAGAGTACACTTAATTTATGCAAACAGTGTCGAACCTGATCAGAGGGAGAGTGGAACATAAATAGAATTGACATAAGGAATATGTAAAGAACTAAAGATAAGAAAAAACTCTTAACTAATAATTGAAACATCTGAAAATAAGTTGTGGTTGAATCAAGCTTGATCTATATATAATGAGCTATAATGTTAACCACCAAACAGTAAATTCATTGTGGTGATTTAACCAATATAGCCTGGCTCTGTAGAAATAATACAAAACAACTTTCTACTGTACCTTTCCCCTTTGTAAGCTGTTATTTGTATTAAACCTTTCACCGTCATATGGTACATATTTTACAAACATTATGGATCCTGATCAGTCAATGGCGGTGAACAGGTTAAAGAAGACGATAACATTTGGCAATAAAAAGGGTTAACCCAAAAACGATCCAAACTGTTTGCAATTAACCATTGTACTCGGGGTAAGGCAGTTGAGCGTTAAACACTACTGATTCATTTTTTCGATTACCGTTTTACATAAAGTGTGTCTGTTACTGCATGCGTCGCTAGCTGATGGCATGCCAGTGACGCGCAATGCGCGTTTTAAATGCCATAAGTGCAACCATTGTCGTCTGTGTTATGTCATGGACACGTAATCTGACATATATAACTAACATATATAGGAAAACAACCCGTAACACAAACAAGCTTATACTATCAACAGCATACATAATACTCTAAAATAGACCATTGTGCACTGGAAGCTATGAAAATGGAGAGTATTTTATTTCCTTATTTGATGATTTATTGGTAACCCATTTACACTGAGCATTTAATACTCCGGAGACAGGCAAATGGCGTCTACCCAGATAAGGTTTGGCTCCAGGAGGAGTCATCTGATCAGAGTATGCACTGTTTGATATACCAAGTACAGTAGAACCTCTCGATTACGACCACTAAATTGCGTTAATTATTTTGTGTTCGCGACAGGTGACTGCTTAAAGCAAGATGGCAGTCAAACAGAAAGCTTCTGTAGACGCTTTCTGTTTTACTGTCATCTTGCTTTAAGCTGTCACTTGTCTCTTATGCAATCAATTAACCTTCGTTTTAGTGGCCGTAAAAGAGAGATTTTATTGTAAATGCCAAAGTTTACTATTCCTACATTTCAACTGATCTTCTTCACCGGATTTGTTACTTTCAAAAATATACCCACAAATCATTTTGAATAGACTCACACAATGTAGCAAGGCACACGATAAAAAAGGAAAGTCCACTGTCGACTGTATTTTCGTATTACACGCCATAATTGCAAATACTCTAGCAAATAAAAATAAATTATATTGCGCTTTCGTAGATTTTGAAAAATACTTTGACAAAATTGATAGAAGTTATTTATTTCATAAGTTAATAACGGAAAATTTCAGTTTGAAACTTGTAAAAGCTCTTCAAAGTATTTATAGAGTAGTAAAGAAATGCGTTAGGTACAATTCGGATATTACATCATTCTTCGAATAAAATAATATTGGAGTCAAACAAAGATACAAGTGCTCTACCATAAAGTTGTTGTTTTTTGTAAATGACATATTGACTTAATTAAATAGCAATATTGATGACTTATTCTCACTTGCTGACGTAAAGCTATTCATCCTCTTATTTGGTGATGACGTGGAACCCTTTGCACACACGTCACGTGCTCTACAATCATTATTTAACCACATACAAAAATAGCAGCACATTCATTATTTGTTATGCATAATCTGCTCATAATGTTTAACCAATTAGACAGATAAATGTAAATTTCTAGTGATGGTTAATGTGGAGAATTGATTAGATATCCTATGCAAATCTACCGAAAAATCTCAATAAAAAATTGGGTTAAATAATACACCGGTAAAGATACAATACAATATGTTAAAACAAGACGCAAACAATGGTAATACGTACAACGGTACAAATTGGGCTTCACATGAAAAATTAATTCCTGATGAAATAGGCATGTCAGGTGTATGTATTATGCAAGAGAACAATACTACACAATATAACGCAATTAAGCAATAATTTATAGATTTTTACAAGCAACACTGTCGTAATAGTATCAACAATTCAAATCGACTAATATCCTATTCTATGTATAAAGAAATACATTTCATTAAAAAATACCTTTGCTGCATAAATAAATGGTAATAGTTACCGAATCGCCCTTACTAAATTTAGACTTTCTTCTCATGATTTAGCTAGAGCGAAAGGACGACACTTAAGTATACTTAAATATACCACGAATAGAAAGAATTTTCTAAACTTGTAACATGAACATGATAGAAGATGAATATAATTTCCTCTTAGTTTGCCCGAAATTAAGTGAATTAAGACGACGATGTTTTTCCTTACTTTTGTCATTGGCCGAATATCCACAAATTTAAAAACTTTACGCCATCTAAATTACATGTCTACCTAAAGTTATTCGCAATATTTCGAAATTTATATACATTACATTCAAACTTAGAGCTGAAAATAAACACTTTACGATTTCTGTCAGATCACTTATCCCACTAAAGTTAGGTAGAATATATATATTTATTAATTTACTAGAACTCTAATCAGTTTACATATACTTCTCTGTAAAGTTGGTTTAATGAAACTTAATTGTTCAACGTATGTTATATTGAATTGTTCATGCAAAATTGATGGCGTTGAATATGCTTATGCTATTTGATGCCAAAGAAAGTTTTAAGATGTATCTGTTTTGCAAAAATCTTGAAGCAAAGAAAAAATATATATTCAATAAAAAAAGAGGACAATTCATATAACCAAATATAAAGAAAAATGGCTCATGTCAGGATGTTTTATATTTCCAGAATGGAGAACACTACAGACTCTCCACCTTTCATGAACATGACAACAAATGCCATCAAGTCAACGCCTGTCCCTGAAGAGTTTGATATGGCCATGGCAAAGAGAATGCACTTTGTCACCAGCACGATATTGGGGACTATTTTCGTGGTCGTTGGAATTGTGGGCAACATTTTGTCAATCCTTGTTTGGAAACGTCCCAAGATGCAGTCTTCCACGGGAGCGTATCTGATTGGCCAGGCTATAGCTGACATGGGTCTGCTCATTTTCTTCTTCATCACTGACAGTATACCCATGATGGACCCGTCCGTGAAGACAGTGTACGCGTACGGGGCGTTCTTTTCGTTCATTGGTTATCCTATATTCTTCCTGTTCGTGGTGTGTAGTATCTGGTTCACTGTCGGTGTCACGGTGGACAGGTATATACAGGTGTGCTGGATCTCACAGGCCAAAGTAAGTACCACTAGTTATCCTATATTCTTCCTGTTCGTGGTCTGTAGTATCTGGTTCACTGTCGGTGTCACGGTGGACATGTATATACAGGTGTGCTGGATCTCACAGGCCAAAGTAAGTACCACTGTTGCCAAAATGCAGGGCTGCCATTTCTCCAGATTTTTCCTAAGTCTTCGGATTTTTATCCAAGCAGATGGTAGCTTAAAACAGGCTGAAAGTAAAGCAGAATGCGCCTTAAGGAAACTTACTTTCAACATGTTTTAAGCAGGCACGTGTCTTCAAAACAAGAAACAGACTATGGGGTAAAGGTACGATTAGTAAAATTGCGTCTGAAAAATTGAAAAATTGAAATCTTAGGACTTTTATGATCAACTTTTGGCAGCCCTGAAAAGGACATACATGTACATTGTAGTCAGTTCAGTCTCATCATTTGTACACGATAGATCGCGACCCGGTACCCTATGGCCTATTGTTTTGTTATGAAGACAGGTAATCTCTTAAAGCAGGTTGAAAGGAAAGCAGAATGCTCCTACAGGAGCATTCTGCTTTACTTTCGACCTGCTGAAAAATACTGGAGTTGTATTTTACGGCACTGCAGCATTTAAAATGGACATACGACAATAAGAGGAAATATATTTGAAACGCCTTCATCATTCAAATATATACTCAAACGCAAATGAAACTGTGCATACATCAGTCCTTTATATCGCATCGATAAGACTTCGAATCTGCTTAAAATAGAGCACAACTTGTATTGCCTATCATCAATAAATGGAATAAAATGAAAACAACTTTGACTTTTGTGAGAAATATGAAATGAACAACAAAAATGTGAAATGCATGTTAAATGCACGTAGAGCGCGTGTAGTACATGCGAATCGTCTAAAACAAAGCCTGAACCATAAATCACCGTTCTTTTTGCGATACAATAACAGATGCACATCCCCAGCGTAGATCAAAATAATTAACTTTCTAAAAAGAGACGTTGATGTCACTGGCAAAAGCTGGTTGTTCAACCATTATACCCTAATAAATTCACGTGTACATGGCTAACAAATACATGTACATGTGAAAATAGTCTAGCCTTATGGCTTCATTAGCTACTATGATGTAGGATAACAAGTAAAACATGTTATCAGCGCTCTAGACGTTTACGCCAATAGCCGTTACGTTATGTCAATAAAATTACATTTAACTATTGATAGAAGCTATAGTGAAGATACTCACAAGTATTTAAAGAATACAGTGGAGAATGTGTTATTCTTTCCCAATAAACGCGTTTACGCTAAAACTATTATTTACAGTGCAAACAGTTTGGAGCCAGATCAGACGCCGGGTATCCCGGCGTCTGATCAGGCTCCAAACTGTTTGCCACTAAGATAAACATTCATGAATTATCAGAATTGTAATATCCTGGTTTAACAATTTTGCTACTTTTGATTTTGACTCCTACTTTGATTGTACTGAAACTAAAAGAACAGTAATCGGTCGATTTTATCGCAAATACAACCATCATCACGGGGATATATTGATGGAACATTTTATGTCGTTTAAGTCATATTTCATCAATCAATATGCCGTAAATGGCGTGAAATACGCATTCACAGTTTCTTTTGCGTTTGAGTATATTTTATATATTATGAATGTAGTCAAAATGCAGTTTTGAAGATTACTGTTTGAAAATTTAAAGTTGGTTCGTTTCTCCAAACGTTGGCGGTGATTGTTGAGCCCCAGCCTGTCATCATTTAATCGCAAATCCCGATAGAATGTTTACATCTTTTTGCGACCGAGTGAAGTTAATTTATGGAAAAAGCCTGTAATTCTTATGACTGCCACTTTCCATCTTTGAAATGGCAGTTCGCGCCAACATGTCCCGGTGAAGGACACAGTAATATGTGGCCTCTGTAAAAAATGCAACAGAAATATCCCATATATAGATTGCAGCTTTACTTTCAGCCAGTTTTAGCAGTCAACAAATCTAATCACCGAATTTTATGAGGAACAGGGTAAATGTCAATAAATTTTGGTTTAACTGCGCAATTTACATCTATATTTTAAAATGCCACTCACGGTTTAAAGTGCAGTGTGAGCGGCACGTGTTTACTGAGTTGTGACGTTATTCTCTAGTCCTGTGTTGTACTTCCTAGTCTGATGAATCTGACACTAATGCACTTACTGGGCATGTCCTCTGCTCAGGTTATGCACGACCAGGATCTCGATAAACAAGGAAGCAATCGATCTGTTAAGTTCGCACGTACTAGAATTTAAAGTTGCATTTAGTAGAATAGTCAACTACGTAACGTCAACTTATCATTTTGAATTCCCACGGTATAAGTGGCACGATGAGAAATACATTTGAAAACAATACAAGGAGTGTGAAACAATCTTAACAAACAAAAACAACAGTAAGACTTGTGAAATCAGTTTAGACTCAGATCAGGCAGGCATTTCCCGAAGGAACCTGCTTACCAGTGTTTGGACTGTTTTCTAATAGAGTATGTCAGACATGATTCAGCACTGTTTCCCGATTACCACCTACATGTAATTCAATTAAATATTATATCTGTCTAAAAATTGTAAAACGTATAACCAGGGTTCCAGGGAAGGAGAGTATTTCAAAAACTAACATCTTTATGTCGGCACCAAACTTATGAGTAGTCACACAATATTATAGGTGCAAACATGAAGGAGAAAATGTTGGAAATTTTGAGTTTACTCTCTCTTATCTGGAGCCCTGTATGACGGAACGAGTTGAAAAAACCCCCACCTATCTAGTACAGTGAAGGAGACGTTATTCTTTCCCAATAAACGCGTTTATGCTAAAACTAATATTTCAATTGCAAATAGTTTGGAGCCTGATCAGAAGCCGGATAGCCAGGCGTTTGATCAGGCTCCAAACTGTTTGCCACTCAATTTAAAATAAATAATCAAAATTGTCAAAAAGTTGTCATTTTCTACATTTAATACAATATGTTTGCGTTTCGTATGCGTTTAAACGGGAAAGCATAATATATTCTCCAATGTTTTCACATTTATCGGTTCTTAAGAGATTCTTAGAATGGCTGACTGGCACATATTTGACTTATTTTATGTTTTCTTTTTTTCTCCAGGAAATATGCTCTATTAAAAGGGCGTTGACTGGCCTCGGTATTATCACGTTGGTGTGTTTCGTGATCAACTTTCCCCACTTCTTTACTTACACGCCAGTCCGTGACATCGAAAGAAACGCAACAGACGATGCTTTCAAGGCCACCGACTATGGCGCCGGAACCGGAAGTCAGAACTATGAATTCTGGGTACACTGCATGTTTCTTGTACTGGCACCCTGGGTAACGATCTTCACACTGAACATGCTGATTATCAAGGAGATCCACAAGGTGAACAAACACATGGAATCCAAGAAAAGTTTCAAAGGGAGAGAGAAGACGAAGAAAGCCGAGGCTCAGTTGACCCGTATCCTCCTGACCGTGACCTTTGCCTTCCTGATACTGATAGCCCTACAGTGCATTACACAGTGCTTCTTTATGCTCAAAACTGTAAGTTCTGCTAGTTATTACAGTGGAGAATCTGTTATTCTTTCCCGTTTAAACGCAAACGTACGCAAACGCAAAGCACTAAAACGTAGAAAAGAACAATTTTTGGACAATTCTGATAATTCTTGTTTATCTTGGTGGCAAACAGTTTGGAGCCTGATCAGACGCCGGGTTACCCGGCGTCTGATCTGGCTCCAAACTGTTTGCACTGCAAATAATAGTTTTAGCGTAAACGCGTTTATTGGGAAAGAATAACAGATTCTCCACTGTAGCTGCAAATTGGTTTCTTTTTTCTTTTGAAAATCAAGTTTTGGTTAATCCATTACCCAATAGACTGTTTCTATTTTTAGAAAAAAAAACCAACCACGTGAGCACTAAAATAAGGGTTTATGGAAAGCAGATGCGCATTCTGCTTTACTTTCAACCTGTTTTAAGCTACCATTTGCTCTGATATAGAAAATATTTATTATGGTACAATATTCATGATTGTATCAATTGGAACCATTTTCTAAAGTGGAGGGATAAATTAAACGTGTAAAGCGGATTTGTTAAGTAAAGGGTTAAACTACATCTCAAAAGAAGATGTATAAGTAGAATACTGCTGAATCAAAACATGTCCACTAACGGCAAATGTCGTTTAAGTAGAGCATATTTATATTTAAAAGTTAAAACGTCGCTAGACGATGTTTTAACTTTGAAATACGGATATGTTCGATTTAAACAAGTTTGAAAAAATGAAATTAACTGTATAATTAAGGGCAAGTTCAACTTAAGAGCGATTTTCAGATATCTTATCATATCAGGGTGTACATTGATTTTATACCATAATTTAGTCAAAGAATGTCTATAAAATTAATGACCATACACCTTTTCAAGCAGGGACAGTAAACGATTCCAATTTGGCAATGTATGGATAAATAAATGTGATATTTAATATTTGATTATATTTCCAGGGTAACCGACGTATCGTGTCGGAGGCGTTCTCTATCGCCAAACTGGGCGTGGTCATCAACTCGTCCATCAATTTCTTCCTGTACTGCTTCAGTGGCAAGCGCTTCCGGAAGGAGCTTAGAGTGGTAGTGTGCGGTAGATATCTGGCTGGTCGCGACGCTTCCACGTCATACTCCATGTCATCATCATCTACACCTTCATCAGTCGTGTCGAAAACCAACTCATCTTTTGTCTCGTGATACACTTCGCTCTGTACTTATAAGTAAGTTAGAAACTGGCTATACTGCTCTATCTTGGAAAGATGATAACTAATGATATAATGTGAAAATGTTGTGACGCAATTGGGACTCAAACGCAGAACATTTGACTTACTGTGGCATCACTATAACCAGTGAGCTATCAAGCCACACAGGGAAGCCTATCAATAAGTTTCCTCCACAATCTTTACCAGGCTACAATGATACCATATTCATCAACAGAAGCTGACAAAGTAGATAAAGAGACAAGAACAATCGGGATTTTCATTTGTAGTTAGACTAACTGCTATTGCAAAAGTCAAAGGCAAGAAATGGTAAACTAAGATTGTCTACCATGATTTCCAGAACACTTGACCTAAAAGTCTATATTCAGCCTTGATAAGACAATTAAAGCAGGTTGAAAGTAAAGCAGAATACGCCTTTAGGCGCATTCTGCTTAACTATCAGTCTGCTTTAAGCTACAAGCTGCTAGGATATAGGAGCTATACCTTATAGTATATTATATTCATGATTGTATACAATGGAACTATTTTCTTCTGTGAAGGAATAAATTACAAGGGTAAAAAGGTTAATGGGTTAAGAAAACCATTGCCATAGCCCTATCTACGAATTGGTTGCGTCTTTGCAATGACGCAGTTTCGCAAACTTATTTCCAACCTGCATAGTGGTCACAAGGGTGGGAGTTTACCTTCAGAAATTAGGTTTATGTTCCTCAACGGCATTCAAAGGAATTGTGTGGTAACGTGTTCATTTCGATTTCGGGAACTTGTTCATTTACTTGTTTACTTATGAAACAAGTCATAATACAAAGCTTTGTTAGCTACATATATTAAATTTTGTATTTTTGCTTCACATCCGCACTCTGCGTTTTATCTGGATCCAAACCATTAGTACATGTAGTACATTTGCTGTCCATATTGCTAGTGATATACATTTGTAATAGGCTCTTTTAACGCTTACCATGCTACATGTAGCAGCGGGTACATGTGTCACAGTGAATACTTTTTCAAACAGTTTGGATCCAGATAAGACGCCGCGTAACGCGGCGTCTCATCGGGATCCAAACTGTTTGACTACCTGGTCATGTTTTAAAAAGTAATTCAGATAAATATATTTTAGAACAGTTGCAGGCGACAATTGTTGCAGACGAAAAAATAACCTAGCATGCAAAGAGTTTATCCATGCTTTGAATGAGACAATGTGATATAATTTTCAAGTTAAATGCTCATTATTGTCTTCATCAAAGGCTTTCTGCATTACAAATGTCATGCTGGAATATTCATGCTTCTTATTTTCCCTTTTAACCCACTGCACACTAGCGACGAGTAAATACGTCCTTTAGAAACATTGCACATGCCAAGAGTATACTTATCCTCTGCAAACAATGTAGACCCAGACTCAGAACAGGGGGTGGGGAAGGAGCTATCTGACCAGGGTCTGCTCTTTATTTGTCATTTAGCAATTAGACTGTTGCATAGTAAACAATATTTAAAATGGACCACACTTAAATGGAAACGGGAAATTCTGACCATGTTTTGTAAAGAGTTTTAGAAAAATATCTTTAACTCATTATCCCCTGAAACTTCCAATAGACGATTCCAGTTCTCAATAAAGGCTGGTCCATTTTAGACTATTTAGGGTTGTTTTGGTAATAAATTTGTAAAATGACAAACAGTGAAGTCTCTGATCAGGGACTTCACTGTTTGCATAGGATAAGTGTACTATTCACAGGTACACTTTTGGTAAAAGACGTATATATGCGTCACTAGGGTTGAATGAGTTAAACAGTAGCAAACGACATTTGTTGTAGACCAAATATGACTTAAAACTCAAAGAGTCAAACATCCAAGACAAAAAACTCTATATAGAGTGGCAATGTACTTTTTTTTTTTTTATCATATATGTCAGAAATAAACAATAAATCTACAATGTAATTAATAGACGGGCCTTAATGGTTATAAAAACAATGTCATAGATGATTTAGGATATTGCTGCTTGTTTGTTTGTTTGGTTTTGATATGTTTGTTTTTACTAGATATATTATTGAAAGATTTATTTTATTACTATTACATTAAAATGTGTAATCAATCCGTGTCTTGCTTTGTTATTTTCCCTAAATGTTATTAAACTCCTTTGGGAGCTCCCATTGTTTTAAGCTATCACATGGCTTTTATGCAATACATTAGCATTCGTTTTAACACTGTCACTCTCAATGACGTTTAAAGGCGCGTTTGCAAACAGTTTGGGTCCTGATCAGACGCCGCGTAACTGTTTGACTCTCGTTTTGAAATTTCTTCAGTCATACTGCCTTATTTTTTAACTTTGAAATGACATTGCAGACAACAAAAGGGAAAAAGACGACAATGAAGCGGTAAAAATCTCACGAAAAAGTTGATAGTGAAATTGGTTAATAGTGGTCGTAAAAGAGAGGTTTTACTGTAATTGGTCAGTCATAAATCAGACTTATTAAATATAACCAAAACAATGTAGTGACTCAAAGGGTCACGTGTTGGTGTAACTGAAAGCCACTTATAAAGATCCTGTTTACATAGATGGGTCTTATGTAATCAATCAAGTGGATTAGCACGCCAGTAAGACAATATAGATAGATAGATATTTTATTTCAACTTGTACATCGTACATCGTTTCAATAGTATATAAACATTTTACTACATACAGGTCACGTTTCTATCATTATTTCATGCGTTCACAAAACATAGAATTTATAACATATACACTATACAGTACAATAGTAAAACCAACAATGGACTGTGGTCACTCAATTAACCCTACCCCATAGATACGCCGGTTTACTTTATTCCTCTACTGTAGAAAATAACTCTCAATTTATACTGTCATAAATATAGATACATGTAATAAGAAATATTTTATAGACAGACAGATAAGACAGATAAATAGTTTATTAAAGTGTCATATGTTAATAATTACAATAATTCCAAAGGTTATACACATTTAACATTAACATCCTAGCAGAGGGTAACGTAAAGCGGGCTGAAAGTAAAGCAGAATGCGCATTAATGCGCATTCTGCTTTACTTTCATTCTGCTTCAAGTGCCTCCTTTCTTAATAACTAAATAGTAAATGTTGTCTATGGAGTAAATGGTTGTGAAATATTACAATCTCTACTGATATATATAGTAAACTCTGCATCATTAGTCAATACGAATATCTATATAAAACAAGAAATATCTTTAAAAAAGATATTCGGCGGAATGAGTGGTTGAACTAAGGCTATATAGATGGGTGTGCAAAATTGAATTAAATTGAGGTTTTCAAAGAATTGTAATATCTTGGATTGAAAAGCAAAAAATACAAGTATTCAATTGAAACAGTAACTTTTATTTAAAATGCAAAACTATCATGTACAGAAATGCAAAACAAAACAATAATTTAACTCATATCCTAGCTACTGGTAGGAGATCCTCACATTAATCTATTGTTCCATTCATAGAGTTTCTTGAAACAAACTATAGCATACACAAATGTACAGATACAACAATCATCATATCTTAAAATAGAAGCATAATTAACTTCTGTTGCCTATTTCATCAGCCCAGTGTGTAGTAAAAGCCAGCCTGTATCTCTAAATTTTACACCCAGAGTCCACATCATGTAAAACTGTAATGGGACATAAACCAGCCTACAGGGCTCCAGATAAGAGTGAGTAAACTAAACAAATCACATTTTTCCACCTCTTTTAGCACCAAACCCTATGGTATTACCACTCATTTTGATTGTCTCGAAGAGACAATTCATATGTATAGTGACACCACAGGGTTTAATGCACAAATAAAGATTTTAAGTTTTGAAACAATTCCCTTATCTGGAGCCCTGGCTACTATCCAATCAGACTATTCAGTTTCAACAGGTGCTCTTAAATCTAAATTTCTGATCAAATATTATTGGTTGAAATGTGTGGCCAAATATAAATTAAGTGTGTCTAAATAGAAAACAGTCAGCTCCGCCGAAAAAATAGCATGTAGCTTACTGTAGGACGAAGGTAATGGAGAAAAAAGCTCATAACAAAGCTCTCTACCTTTCTCTTGTCCTGAACTGACACTAACGTTGGCAAGCCGTTTTGATCCTGATCAGATGCCGTGAAACGCTGCGTCAGATCAGGATCCAAACTATTTGCCACTTAATTATATTAATGATTCCGAAATTGATAAAACGTATTAAAATAAAGGTACTTCAAAGCAGATAAAATTTAAGCAGAAAATAATATGTAAGTATAAATTGAAACTGTTTTCTTCAGCGGAGGAATAAATCAATTGCGAAAATACGTATGTACGGAGTAATGGGTTAAACACTGTATACAGGTTTTAATGTATTGGTCAGCATGGTCATCCGGGATAGGTCAGTAATATTATCCACAATACACCAGTGACGTGCACAGTAAGTTTGACCCATTGATCACTCCATTGTCTTTTCCCCCGAGAACAATAGGTATTTACAAACAGTTTGGATCCTGATCAGACGCCGCGTTAATTTGAAAATAATAATTCTACTCGGGGTAAGGGAAGTGAAGGGGTTGACTCCTACTTTGAAATACAGCGCTACCTCTCTATAACGACACCCAATGGGAGACAACACTTATGTGCGTTGTTAGGAGGGATTCGTTATAGAGAGGGAAATTGGTATACATTTGCAAACAGCTTGAATTCAGATCAGACGCCGCGATCTGGATTAAAGCAGTTTGTCACTCGCCATTAAGCTTGTTCTGTCATAATGGCATTAATGCAACTTTGAGAAAGAATAGCAAACGATAATTTTAAGCCGACGATATTGCAGTCGTGCAAGCGTTAGACATAAATGTCCTGTTTAGGGAACAGCGGCAACGGTCGTTGTAAAGAGGGAGTCGTTGTTGGGAGGACTCATACCCAACTTTCAGTCCATTTTGACTGGCTTAATCAAGTAGGTTGTCCCCCTTGCAAAAAGCCGATAAAATCGATATGGATAAATTTCTGGCCTGACTGCCCTATAAAGAATATATAGGGGAATAATTTTCAAAGTCATATTTTAAGGTGTTGCATATATTTGTCAATATTTTAGCAGTTATAGCAATATACTTTTTTTTCACATGATATTAATTTTAATTTTCTATTTTAACGACTTTTTGCTTCCATTTTGATTTGAAAATGGTTGGTGTCGGACACATTAAACATATAGTGAAAAAAATGAAAGTGTGTAGTTTGCTGATTTTGAACGCAAATAAAGTATCCTTTTTAAATCTGCGAATTTTTTAGCAGTTATGAGGTGAAAGAATGTTTTCAAAAAAGTTATAAAATCTCTTTTGCTTTGAATTTGAATAAAGTCTTTTTGCTTCCAATTTAATTTGAATATTGACAAATGTCGTGATGCTGAAATCGGACTTGGTCATTTTTTCACCAACCCATAATCGGCCATTTCCGTAATTCACCGTAATCGTTCCAGGGCAGTGATCTCACTAATCTGATTCCCGCTGTGTGTTGATTGGGGCTGATGTCCATGTGTGATAAATAAATGTCATATATATATATATAGGGGGTAAAGGACCCTAGAAACATATGTCTATTATGCATGCTTTCAGAGTACCGGATATTTTGATTTAATAAATTCTAACTTAACTTATCAAACTTTGTAATTTCTCTTAGGATTAAGTCTAAATAAATAAAAAAGTTTTACACTTGAATATATAGATGTTTACCGAAATTCGTTCCATAGATATACATATACATGTATGTATATCGCCTAGCACATTATATCATGATCAGGCCTCAAGTTTGGATTCAGATCAGATCATCGATAGAGGGAGGGAAGAAAGAAAGAGATTCATACAAACATTGTGAGAGGTAGATAGAGAGAGCGTGAATGTGCGCGCACGCGCGAGAGAGAGAGAGAGAGAGAGAGAGAGAGAGATAGAGTCAGTTATATTTGCCAACAGTTTGGATGCAGATTCAACTCCACATCGACTCTTCTTTCCAGTTAATTAACCATTGCTTTGCTGCGTCACGGATTTATACAACTATAGTCGGAATTATGCAACTGTGTTGTATAATTCTGTGGCTGAATGCCACTTGAATTACATTAGCAAACAATGTTTATCCAGATCAAACACCAAGTAACTTTACATTTGACATGGATTAAACCGGCTTGCAGTACAGCAATCTTAAAACAATAACAATATATTAACCCATTGCCACTAACAAACAGTATACTTGTGAAGTGTACACTTGTCCTATGCTAGCAGAATTCATCTGACCAAGGTCTGCACTGTTTGTCTTTTGGCAATATATTGTAAACATCAACCGTAAAAAGTCAAGAATGGACTAGACTTAATTGGAAATCGGAAGTGTCCATTTACATTAGATTATGGTTTAATGAGTTTACAGGAAAAGTGTCACAATTAAGCCCTTATCGTGTTCAATTGTCGTCTGCTTCAAATATATCGTCAGCGAAAAATATCATAATTAATTTTGATATTTTTAATCTTGAGAAAAATAACTATTCGAGGGAAAACAGCTTGGATCCAGATAAGACACCATGTTACGCGGTATCTGATCTGGATCCAGGATGTTTACCAATATTTGTCAAGTCCCAATTAGCACAATAAGGGTTAAGGAGAGCGGTCTCGCACCTTTGTGTAATTCTAACTTGCCGGGGGCCTTATTTACCATCTCGGAGCGGAAACACTGCTACGATTTACCATGATAAAATCCGTGTCGAAATAGTTTGGATCATGACCCGACACTGATAGTCTAAAATGAACGAGGCATTGTTTCTTAAATTGCACACAGTTTCAAGGTTTGTGTTGTTTTGTTTTTAAAAAAAAAAAAAAAGCAAATCAAGGTTGTATTCAGAGTGATATCCCAACACATAATTTCTCGGCCGGGGGGGGGGGGTCTCACCACTTTAGGAATAGGTGTAAATCAACGTTTAATACTTGATTTCGGGGGGAAATGAGTCGTAAAATTTTTTTTAGTTTGCTGAAAATGAATCGCCGAGAGCAGATTCATAAGCCCCGCGTCCTCAAGACAGACAATAAACTCAAGACAGACATTGGTCAATATGGGTTTGCTGACGATTACAAACAGGCAGAACCACAGACTGAGCTACGAATCAGAAACAGGACAATGACACCCACGATCCATTAGGCATCTGGAAATATTTACATTCGCACCATTCAATTCCATTGAACAAAATGACGTTAATTTTATATAAACGCAATTTCTCTTGGGGCGGAACTTGTAAACATCTTTCCGCAAAGGACGCGGGGCTTAAAGTCTGCTCTCGGCGATTCATTTTGTTGCGTTGCTTCAGTAACGCCGGCCACGGCCGTTATGGTTATTCCTTTCAGGGTACACATTATTCGTGTTAACAACCTCTAATATGGATTAAACATACATGAATACCAATAAAATGTTCATTTAAATTACAGCAAATATATTATAAGAAATGGACTGATTATTTTTGTGTGATTAAGCTAAATAAACGACAGAAAATTACCAGCAAACTCCATGAATTGCTAACAACAACAGAAA
The DNA here is from genome assembly GCA_922989275.2 of Gari tellinella. Lineage (NCBI taxonomy): Eukaryota > Metazoa > Mollusca > Bivalvia > Cardiida > Psammobiidae > Gari > Gari tellinella. Next base: position 13,688,491 of record OV277861.1, read on the forward strand.
ATGATCGGCAAATTCCATGAATCGTATTGGCGATTCATGGAATTTGCCGATCATTTCTGTCGTTTATTTCGCTTAAACGCCGAAAAAATCAGGTAATTTCTTAACTAACCACGTCAGCTAAACAACACACACCTTAGGGAAGCTGCTTCCAAAACGCCAGAAGAAGATGTCAGTCTTTTACAAACAGAATAAAAGAACAAAAAGGTTCCACGGAACATGTATTTAATACAAGCTATAGTGAAGACAAGTACGTTATCTTAAGTGATGTAGTTAGCAACAACAATCCTGTTTAAAATACAGTTCTCCATCTCTAAAACAGCCATACGAAGCTCCCTTTCTTTGGTATCTAGACTTATACTCATTTGAAAGATTATTAGGAGTGTTGCAGAGTGTGCAAGTTTGTGCACAATGACTGAGGACTGCAATAGCGTGACATAACCAATGCATGATTTGGTCTTACGATCTACAGTGCATGTCTAGGACATGCTTCTCCCCTTCAAAGTGCAAAATTCTACGGACAAGAGGAACCAGGTGATACACCAAACAGGAGACACACATTGTGGGCGTTGTTTGGAGGGAGTCGTTATCGGAGGGAACTTTGCAAACAGATTGATTCCAGATTAGACGCCGCGTAACGCGGCGTCTGATCTTGAATCAAGCTGATTGTCACTCATCATTAAGTTTTTATGTCAAAATGTTCATTACGTAACTCTGAGAAAAACAGACAAGAGGAACCAGGTGATACACCAAACAGGAGACACACATTGTGGGCGTTGTTTGGAGGGAGTCGTTATCGGAGGGAACTTTGCAAACAGATTGATTCCAGATCAGACGCCGCGTAACGCGGCGTCTGATCTTGAATCAAGCTGTTTGTCACTCATCATTAAGTTTTTATGTCAAAATGTTCATTACGTAACTCTGAGAAAAACAGCAGATGACAATTTTAAGCAGACGACAATTTTAAGCAGACGACATTGCATCCAGACAATGGTGTGTGTCAGTCATGAACCAAAACGTAATTCGACAAGCTATATAGCGATCAATGATTCTAACCAACAAAGACTAAACATGTCCTTTATCTGCGTTATTTACCCACAGGTCAATACAATTGGACTTTTTTAAAAACAAAAATAAAGAAAAAAGGAAAAAAAAGTTTTGCTTCGAATGAGACTCGAACCTATGACCTTTTGATTGTTAGTCAACCACACTACCGACTGAGCTATCAGCACTTAAGTAGAATGGTGGTACATGTATGAGCTTGGTGCTGGGATCCTAACACCTTTTATTCATATGCTAATTTAGGGCCAGTGGCGATACGGAGTACAAAACGACTGATATACGTTTTATAATTTTCATTAAAATTAATTCAGATAGCACAGCTAGTACAAGATTGAATGAAGAATTAATTATTATGATATATTTTCACGTAACCATGTGAATTTAAAAGCTTTCTGTATTACTTTCAGAATATATATTAACTTGCTGAATGTTAGAAATTTTTTATTTAAGATGTCATAAATTTTCATTGAAGAGTGCAATACTTGCGTTCTTTGAATAGATTCCCGTAAGGGTAATCACTGACGCCTTTGGTGTCATTTGTATATGTATGCACCGGTCTTGCACCGACGGGGTGAATTAGACTGTGCGTTTGCTGCTCTTTTACAAGAGCAGCAATCGAGTGCCTGACTATGTCTGTAAGTCACTCGTCTTCTTTGAGTGCTTGGCTATGTCTGTAAGTCACTCGGCTTCTTTGAGTGCTTGGTTATACCTGTAAGTCACTCAGTTTTTTTCCTTTGCACCATTCCTTTAAGGGGATAGTGCATCAATGGATAGAAGTCTGACATATGGTCGTCGGATTCTTCCAGTTCCAACTCATTCCCAAAATGGTCTGCTTTATTTCTGTGTTCGATTCTCAAAGCTTGCTTAAATCAAATATACATACTTCTTTTAAAACTTTAGTTTTGAAATACATGTATGTTTGTTCTGAGTAAAAATAAAACGTCTCTAATACGACCACTTAATTATGTTAATTATTAGGGTTTTACAATAGTTTCATTGCTTAAAGCAAGGTGACAGTAAAACAAGGAGCTTTCTGTTTCACTGTCAACTTTCTTAAGCTGTCACCTGTCTTTTAAACACTCAATTAGCCTTCTTTTAGTGGTCGTAATAGAGAGGTTTTACTATTTATAGCAATAGAGTTGTGTTCGACTGATTGAGAGATTCCACTGATTACAGTGGAACCTTTGAATCCCGAACACCTATATTATACTTCAAATAAACATTAAGTGGCTTTCCGTTGGCGCAGAAATTGAGTGTAACCTGTCACGAACTCGCATTCCGTCTAAAAGATGTTCGAAGAAGACAAAATGTTGGGGGAGGGGGGATTTAATTCTAATCAGAAAAATGTCGTTTTACGTTTTATACTTTTTATATTTATAGATAACAGTGGTGTAGATATTTGTGTGCTGTTGAAACCTGTGCTTTGTCTATATTAGTGTTTTCTTCTGACCTGTCCAAGTTATTTTTAGATTGGAACATTCTAAAACTTTAAAAGGGATGAGTTTTCTCTACATCCAGATAGAGATACGGATAGCTGTAATTTTTGTGCGTAATGTCACGAAGTAATTAGAGCTCGGTCTAATTACTCCGTGGTAATATACAGTAGAGGATACATTATTCTTTTCCGTTTAAACGCAATGCACTAAACTGGGGAAATTTACTTTTAGAAGGGTTAACTATGGTTTTAATCTGAGTAGCAAACAGGGGTGCCTGGTTTAAAATTTCATTTTCGTTTTGCTTGATATTGAAATTCCTATAATGCGGCGTCTGATCAGAGTCTACACTGTTTGCCTATTTCCCTTTTGTAGGATGGATTAAATACAAGAATGAGGAGAAGGCGTTATTCTTTCCAAATAAACGCGTTAAAGCTATCATTTCCATAAGAAACAATTCGTATCTTGCAGTCAACAATGAGTGGTCGTTAAGTACTTTGTTGTTGATTAAAACAAAATTAAGGCTAAAAGATCATTCAAATGTCTTTATTACATGAGATAGAAACACATAGTATCCCTTTCCCACATAGAAGCGACTTTTAGCGTATTTAATTTATTCCTCCGCTGAACACAATAGTTCCTATTTAAACAGTTTTAAACATGCGCCATAAGATATAATGTCTACATATTAGCAGATGGTAGCTTAAACCAGGCTGAAAGTAAAGCAGAAATCGCCTTAAGGCGCCTTCTGCATTACTTTCAACCTGCTTTAAGTGGTCCCTTATTTTCAATACTAGAAATAGGCAATTGGGTAAAGGGGTATATATGCTTAAAGTTGAACCTATACATAATTAGACATTTTTATGAACACTTTGTTGTATTTGCATATTAAAGGGATACATTGCCAGTAAGAAGTTCTGTAATAGCGGAAGCACTTAATATGCCAGCGTATTTGGGACAACTGTATGCAATGACAGTATCATAGCCAATAATGCAGACGCAGGTGAAACACACAACATCTATAAGTGAAATTGGAAGATGCAAAAAGACATTTGCCCTCATCTCTTTTAGACTTTTTCTTCCATACCCAACTTTCAGTCCATTTTGACTGGCTTAATCAAGTGGGTTGTCCCCCTTGCAAAAAGCCGATAAAATTGAGATCGATCAATTTCCCGGCTGACTTCCCTATATAGAATATATAGGGGAATAGTTCTAAAACTCATATTTTAAGTTGTTGAATATATCTGACAATATTTTAGCAGTTATAGCTATAAACTTCATTTTCTTCTGTTTCACATGGTGTAAATTTTAATTTTCTATTTTAATGACATTTTGCTTCCATTTTGATTTGAAAAAGGTACGTGTCGGACACATTAAACATATAGTAAAAAAGGGTGAAAGCGTGTACTTTGCTGATTTTGAACGCGGATAAAGCATTTTTAAACATCTGCGAATATTTTAGCATGCAGTTATGAGGAGAAAGACTGTTTTCTTAACAATTCAAAAAAACAAATTGAGTTAAATATTGGTAAATGTCGTGTTCCTGAAATCGGACTTAGCCTTTTATCCTTCATACACGATCGGCTATTTCCGTGAATTTTTCGTAAGACTCGTTTTTGTTTCTAGGGCTGTGATCCGGTTCCCGCTGTGTGTTTATAGGGGCTTATGTCCATGTGTGATGAACAAAAATTGCCTCAAGGCATAAGTTAGTCTATTATACAAGCTTCTTGGGTAATTTGATTTGACGAATTTGATTTAATACTATTAGCCGACAGACAAACAGTACACAATCCAGACTCATAGAGATATCACAGTTCTATTTTGAATGAGTCTAGATCCAGATCAGATCCTTAAGTAATTCAAGAGAGAGGGAGAGAGAGTTAATACTGAGAAAGAGAGAGAGAGAGAGATACCGATGAGACATAGAGTGAGAGTTCTATTTGCAAACAGTATGGATTTAGATCAGATCGGATCGTCCAAGAGAGACATAGAAAGGGGAGAGATATATATACATACACATAGAGAGGGAGAGAGAGAGTCAGTTATATTTTTTCAAACTGTTTGGATCCAGATTAGACTCGAAATCGACTCTTCTTTACTGCTGACCATTGGTTTACTGAATGCCACTTGAATTACAGAAGCAAACAATGTACACTCAGAGGATCTTCTAACCGATCAGTCAGATTTAAAGGTGCTACTCTAAAAACTAGTTAATCCGGTTGCTAAAATTTACGTTTTCCATGAGATGGAGATGTTTTATATCAGGAAGAAAAGTTTCATTAAAATTGATCACGAATTATGGAAAATATGAATGAAAATGTAACCTAGTCCTAAAATGACAAGTCACAATGTCATGAATGACATTTGTCTGTTGTGCTACCAGCTTTCAACGCGACATTGGTACCATATATAGCACTTAAGGGTGTATCAATGTCATGAGCCTTTTTTTCAAAGTATTAAACTTTTTTTCTATCATTGTTTTTTTGGAAGAGCTATTTATGATGAATGAAAAAATGAAAAAAAAAAAATATGGTGGTGTCCTTTTTTTTTAGCTACAGCGATTCGAAAAAGGTATGTCAAATTTGGAGTTTTTTCTTCAATTTTTACCCATTCAGAGTACAAGCTTCAGTAAAATCTATTTCAAAACAAAACAAAATGTTAAAAATTTGGGTTTTCTTTATTTATTTCATGTCTATGGTGGTATGTTTACACATATAAACCAAATTTAGACAAAGCAGGCACCAGGTTTGAACAATATGGATCCTAGAATATCAAAATTATGCTTTATATAGAGCATGAATTTATTAGATTTTTTATTTTATGAAAAAAAAGTAGAAAAGTTTGAAAATGAAATAGTTCTAGTATTAAATTTTTTCTTATATTCTACCAGATGATAGCCCATACTAAGGCAGTTCAAAATATGAGATGAAATTGAAAGGTCAGTGTTGAAAATTTTGAGTTATTAAAGTAAAAAGAGTTAGCGCCCCTTACAAAATTTACAAAAAAGTACCATATCGATGATATTTAGAGCTTTATAAATTTCACATTTGGTGCCTTTTTTTTCTTAAATTAGTTTTTGTATGAAGAAATACTACCATAGATAGGAAATAAATAACACAAAACCAAATTATCATATTTGTTTTCATTTAAAATGGGTTTTATTGAAGCGGGCTGTTTGAAAAGGACAAAATAAGAGGAAGTGGGTGGGGTAAATTTTAAATGGCCGTAGAGCCAACTGTTGTTCACCAAAATGTACACTTTTTCTACTTTTTCATTCTTCTTAAATAGCTCTTCAATACAAAACCATCATAGAGTGTTTTCAATTACTTTGAAAAGTTCCCAAATTCATGACATTGAAACACCCTTAAATGATTACTTTGAAAACATACTATTTAAGTATTGATGGAATATTCAGGCACTGAAATAAGAATACTGAGGCATCTCCTGGTCTGTTTTCTTATACTATGTAAAATACCAAAATTGACACTAGCTTAGTGCAAATTTACAGAATACTCAAAGAATGCCACCCTAAACGGCTACAGCGACGTACAATGTTAATGTGTCAATAAAAAAGGGTTAATTTTGACGCGCCAAGTTAAACTTTTGCATTTAGACGATTGGCGTTGATGCCGTTACGTTATTTTGACATATTCGACGGTCCAGACATGCGCGAGCAGTCACCGTACATTCGTGGAAAGATACGAGCGAGTGTGTGGTGACCAAAATGAAAGATTCCGTATAGTGAGTTTTTCATCTGTAGCTACGTGAAGTAGCTCAAATTCGTTCTTTCTACATACAAATAATATTGAAGAAATGTAGTGATTATTATCGAAGTTTAATATATAAACTTCGATATATTTATAAAGTGTATATAAATAGTGTAGATCTACATAGAGAAATAAAATTGTGCAAAACTAAAGCATTTTTTTATTATCTTTCAAGTTCCCTTTTCTTCTTTCAACGTTCCTTCTTTTAAGAGAGAGAGAGGGGGAGAGAGACAGAGAGAGAGAGACACACACACACACACACACACACACAGAGTAAGATCGGTCTTGTTTACAATTTCACGGATGGTTCACTCTGTCCTACATTCAATGTGACATAGTAGCGCACAACAGTTTGTCGTCTGCTTATAACCCCGGGTATAAATATATACATCCTCTATGAGGATCCCGATCTGGGCGGGTTTATACCATGCTATTTGAGCAGTGTATATAGAATGATGATACTCTTAACCCTTGTATAAATAACCTATTGAGTAGGATCCAGATATTTTTACCCCATATCATCTCGTTGGTTCATACTATAAACGTCGTCTGCTAGATGTTTACCTCGTCCGCATTCCAATCTATATTTATTAGCCATTATTCTCCACTTCAAAAATTGACTGCGCCGGGCTGTGCCAGGCTGTGTGACGTCATTTATATAAGGTTTAGAAGGGGTCAACTGGGTGCGTTGTGGTCTGAAGATATCAGGTTAACTACTAACAGTTTACACCTGCAACGTGCAGACGGTTAAAGTTTCATATCAACATATTATCTGCACATATTAGTTAACACATTCATTCCTAGCGACGAGAATACTTGTCATTTACAATAAGTGCACCTGTTAGGATTACAATTGTTTTTTATCCTATGCAAATAATGTAGACACTGATTTTGAAATATATTGTAAAAACCAACCATAAAAAGTAAAAAATGGACTAGATCTATACTTATTTTGAAATTGGAATTTTCCCTTAAAACTTTTAGGGGTAAACAAAGAACCTGGTATTGTAGTATGTCTATTACGTGAAAGGGAAGCAGGAGTTAGAATCACGTGTAGCTATTCGGTTATTAAAGCAATGACGCATGCGCTTAAAAATTGGTTGAAACAAACGCAGCAGATGTGCATGTAAACAAGAGCCGCATGCGGCCCTAAATCGCTCACCTGGTACCCATGGTTACGGTCATGGTAATGGACCAGTAATTATTAAGTTTTCACTTCTAGCCATCATCCGTAAATTCACCCCTTCCCACTGGCTTGGCAGGTCCAATACAGCCCACTTTACGATCAGGTCCAGAAAAGCCCACAATTAATTTTGCTAGTATATGTTGTCTGAGCTAGGAAGATTATTTGAAGAAAATTGTCAAAGGGTCACCCATGAATCATTATTTGTGTAAAAATGTTCTTAAATCAGGCCAATAGTTTCAAAGAAAAAGAGTTTTAAAGATTTTCTATGCAGATATATAAGGAAAACTTGCCCCACCAACTGGCGGCCATGTTGTTTTAAGATAACAAAATTATTTAAGAAAATCTGGTAGAGAGTCATCAATGGATCATTGGTGTAAAATTATTTTTAATTTGGACCAGTAGTTTCACAGAAGAAGATTTTTAAAAATTTAAAACTATACAGTAACATAAGGAAAACGTGCCCCACCCACTGGCGGCCATTACTTTTTTAGATATCAAAATTATTTTAAGAAATCTTGTAGAAGGTCACCCATGGATCATTTGTGTGAAACAACTTTCAAATTGGACCAGAAGATTTTTAAAACTTTTACTATATAACCATATAAGGAAAATATGCCCCATCCACTAGCGACCATGTTTTTTAAGATAGGAAAGTTATTTTTAGAAATCTGATAGAGGTCCACCTATGGCACATTTGGGTAAATGTATTTTCAATTCGGACCCAGTAGTTTTGAACAAGAAGATTTTTAAAGTTTTTTAAATTGGTTGCCATGGCAACCACAATTTCAATTCGATCACTTATATTTGAAGAAATCTGAGAGATTAACCCTACAAGGAACAATCCTATGAAGTTTTGATAAAAAGATCTTTGAAGAAAAAGTTTGACCACGGACGGACGGACGGACTGACGGACGGACGTCGTCGACGGACACAGGGCGATCACAATAGCTCACCTTGGCACTTCGTGCCAGGTGAGCTAAAAAGGTTGAGACGAACGTAGTGGATATACACATAAAATAGGTTAACTGTCAGCATTTTTCCGTAACGTCTGTGAGAATATTGAACTACGCATCACCGCGCAATAATAAGGAATGCAAAGCAGTTGGTACATTGTTTAAACAAGAGTGGAGTATTGAGTGTCATTTTAAACCCTTTAATTGTCAATGCCGACAACACTATCATTTGTTAACAGTTTGTATCCTGATCAGACGCCACGAACCGCGGCGTCTGATCAGGATCCAAACTACATGTATTTGTCTTATATCAATGTTTTTCATTAAAAACAAAATGCATCAATTTCCAAATAGAATTAATAAAAAGCAGACGAAAATTTTAAACGGGCGATAGTTTGTAAGTGACCTTGCTAGATCGGTATAAGGCAATTATATCTTTTTAAGGCAGGTAGTTACGTTTACTTGTGTCGACCTGCCGAATGTGGTGCTGTGTATATTCCGCCGTTTTTGTTGTTGGTTCCGAGGAGTGTTAACATTTGCGTAACGTCATCATGGTAATAAGGAGTGTTGTGACCCGGGTCATGGCAGATGTAGGTCTTAGTACGCATTTCTGGCACACAGCCTCTGGACTAATACTTATTGGTAAGGATGGATTTATAAAAATATTCATAAAATATTCAAAAATTACTTTGAACGCAAAATTATGCTTAAATGTTTGAAATTTTCTCCGCGAAATTTGTATATAATAATAATAATAAAGACTTTATTTCAAGAAGTTAACACAATTAGATCATACATAATAATAGATCACCGACACATATTTATAATGATAATAATTATATAAAATCATTATAGAGTCAATCATTGAGAAGACATTATTCTTTCCTGTGAAATGAAACTTATAACAAACGAAATGTACAATAAACCATTATATTACGACCACTAAAACGAGGCAAATTGATTGTTTAAGAGACAGATGACAGCTTAAAGCAAGGTGATAGTAAACATAAAGCTCTCAAGGGAGCTTTCTGGTTTACTGTCACCTTGCTTTAATCAGCCATCTGTCTCAAACACAGAATAATTAGTAATCAGTGGTCATAACAGAGATTGTTTACCTGAAATTAAGTTGTTTTCCGACACAGATCCATTTAGATCCTTCACCGCTTTTTATGTCTATAAGACACGTTTTAAAGTTAGATTTAAGGTTGTATGACCTATTTAATATCGATAAGAGTGTCAAACAGTTACGCGGCTTCTGATCAGGACTCAAATTGTTTGCAAACGCGTTTTAAATCGTCATTGAGAGTAAAGGGTTAACGCAAATGAAACGCAAACACACTAAAATGTAGGAAATTACAACATTTTGAAATTTCTAGCTATCTATTTAATCTGAGTGGCAACCATTATTGAGCCTTATAAAACGCCGGGTACCCGGCTTCTGATCTGGCTCCAATTTGTTTGCAATGGAAATAATACTGTTAGTGTAAGGCGTGTATTGGGAAAGGAATAACGTATCAGCATGTTAGCACCGCGGGTTTGTGCTGCACGAGCATCATCATGCAGCATGCTTTTTACTGTACAATTGAAGGCAAACTTATTTATATAATAGCCGGAAAAATGGTTCGTTGCCAAACTTTATACTAAATTCACTCGCTAATCACATAGTTTTGTATAAAACAGATTCCATTTGCTACGATATCATATTTCGAACCACTTAAATAAGACACCACCCCTTATAACAGCTAATGTAACTCCATCCCCCATCTATCATTACGGTAGCCATTTTCCTCTATTTACGGGGCAACCATTATTGCGCTTTGCCTGACGTACTTTCTCTGTACGACGGGAACTAGTATGTCAGGACCTCTCTAGACAACTTGAGATTGCTGATATTGGCTGTGCACACTCCTGCTTTAAAGTTACTTTCACGCCTCGTGAAAACAATGCGGTGTGGGTCATTGAATGGACTGGGTTAATGTCTGTACATGTGAGCCCAATGTATTCTATAATATATGGCACCCTCTGTATACGCGGCACGTCTTAGGAATACTTTTTTTCATTCAGACCTAATGATAAATCGCTACTACAGTGCTCCCTCTCTACAACGACCCTCCCAACAACGACTCCCTCCTTACAACGACACTTGCTGCAGTTCCCTAAATAGGACATTTGTGTCTAACGCTTTTACTGCTGCAATGTCGTCTGCTTAAAGTTGTCGTCTGCTGTTTTACATAATGGACATTTTGACGGAAAAAACGTAATGAGGAGTGACAAACAGCTTGAATCCAGATCAGACGCCGCGTTACGCGGCGTCTGATCTGGATTCAAGCTGTTGCAAATGTACGCCAATTTCCCTCCCTATAACGACTCCCTCCGAGCAACGCACATAATTGTTGTCTCCCATTGGATGTCGTTGTAGAGAGGGAACGCTGTATATTCATAAACATTTTATAGCCTAACGGCTGGGCTGTACGTGTAAGACCAATTGCACTCTATAATCTATGACACCCCCTAATATATACGCATCACGTCTTAGGGTTACTTACATGATTAAGCCTATATTCTCTACTTTATCAATCTACTTCTCATAGCCTAAAATGCTATATGTATACATGTAAACTCAATTGCACTCTATAATCTAAGACGCCCTCTATATATGCGCCACGTCTTAGGGGTATTTACGTGATTCAGACCTATATTCTCTACTTTATCAATCGACTTTTTATAACCAAAAAGGACGCACGTGTAAACTCAATTGCACATTATAATCAAATACACCCTCTATATACGCGGCAGGTGGAACTTGCACGATACTTAAATTATAACTTGCTACTAAACTTAATTATTTTTTCAAAACCTAGTAGTCTAATAGGGAAATACTTAGGAACTTTGTGAATACGGGCCCAGGTCTGCATTCTCTGCAATTTCTCATGCAGTACAAGTATATATATATATAGTGTCTCATAGGCCGCTGGACGGCCGTGTATGAAAACTTGAAAGTATTTGATATAATTATGTAACTATTTTATGTAACTTTTTAACTTTGAGTAAATCAATGTTTAGAGGATCTGAAGATATTTACATTTACTATAAATAGAAAAGTATAGCCAAGACTCAGTGCTCGAAAGCAGACTATTGTATAGAAGTTGCAACCATTCCAAGTCATGGGTAGTTCAGTGTTAAATTTGATTAAAATATGTAATTAGAACTGTCGCCAAGGGACTAACTAATATCCCCGCGGTACTTATGCGAAACCATTACCTTCCCTTTGAAAAATATCCCCTTGTAAATGGTAGAATGGTAAAATATTTCTCCATGCAAATCTGTAGATGGTTCACTATTAAATTGTGAAGATCTGTTAAAATCGGATGAACAGTGTAGGTGAAGTTGTCCTTATGAGGATTCTGAACTATAATGCATGAAACATTAAATTAAACTATCACCCCTTTGAAACGGCAGAATAGAAAAATATTTCACTATGCATATCTGTAGATGGTAGTCTATCAATCTGTCAAGTTTTGTTAGAATCAAATGAAGGGTGTAAGAGAAGTTGCGCTTATGAGACACAAAGCCTCTTACAGTAAAGTTTAATTACCCCCCCTGGAAATATCTGCACCTCGATATACATGTATAAAGGAACAGATAGAAATTTCTTCATGCACATCTTCCCATGATACACTATCAACCTGTGAAGTAATTTGTAAATGTGATGAATGATGTAGGAGTCGAAATTACGAGGTCCAAAACCTCTAACAGTAAAGTGTAATCCCCCCGGACATATCTGCCCTTTGAAATAGAGGAATGGAAAGACATTTCTTCATGCACAATTTTCCATAGTACTCTATCTACCCGTGAAGTTATTTTGTAAATCCCATAAACGGTGTGCAGTGGTTAATACGCTATTCCTACCCACTTTACGCGTTTATTATCCGTTCGTTAAACGCATTTCCTAGCCGTTTCTTTACGCGTTTAAAAGAGCCTGGATGAAAGGTTCATCACTTCGCCGGCGGGCCCTTAGCCGAGACTGCATTGATATAGTCGTTTATTAACGCGTTAAATCGTTAGGAGTAACCGTTCGTTAACCGCTCACTATGCGTTTCTTACGCATAGATTAACGCGTAAATGGGTAGGAATAGCGTATTTACCACTGTAGGAGAAGTTGCGTTTTCGAGGTACAAAGCCTGTTTCAGTACGATCTAATTATCTTCCCTTGGAATCATCTGCTCTTGGAGATGGAGGAACATATAATTTCTTCATGCACATCTTTCTATAGTACTCTATCAACCTGTGAAGTTATTTTGTAAATCCGATGAGTGGTGTAGGAGGAGTTGCGTTAACGAGAATAGACAGAAGGACAAACGGTCTACTAAATTAGGTCCAAGGGCCAGTTGCTAAGGGGCCAAACTTTAAGGGGCATTTGTCCAAGTTAAAGGGTCACAAGTGGCAAATTGCATTAATATGAGCACCCAAAATTACCCTTTAGAGTCACCCCCTACATATGACCAGAATATGAATATTTGCGGTAAAGGGCCATAGTTATAAAACTTATTCTTTACCTCCCTTGAGGTCCTCTAATACCATTTTTAGAACCAGGTAAGGGGCCATGGCCCTTTAACTTCCAATAGCCCTATATTTGTTCACAATCCACTAAAATAGCCCCTTAGTTTGCTGCACGGACGGACAGGCAGGCAGGTTCCTATATACCCCACAACTCGTTTGCGTTGTGTATATAAAAAAGATTTAAAGAGCATTTCTATTTTTCGCCTGTTTATTTTTACACTAAGTAAGCCTTCGTTTCAGTGGTTGCAATAGAGAGGTTTTATTGTATCTTATTTACTAGGACTGATGGTACTTGTAACAGGGATTCCACAACAAATTCACATTAGCTATGGTCGGGATACACGCACCATTGTTGTCATGTGGGCTACACGCGCTTGTGTCACTGGTTTGGTGAAGTACGGCACATCAGCTGATCACCAACAATTATCAAGCGGAAGTCACATAGCACAACTTCCGGCAGGGGGGATGACAATCGTACAGTATATACATAGAGCAGAATTAAAGGTAAGTAAATATTATTTTTTTCTATTTGCGTTAACTAGATCTTAGTCTCCCATTGTGTGTTGTTGTCGAGAGGGAGCGCTGTAGTACATTTTAGTAGTTTTTCTTTTAGAAGTTGACTGAAGGAGTACGGTACTTTTACAAAGTAGCTGACCTGGATAGCGTAAATGCGACAGTTCTGAGCACCAGTGGTTTATATGACTTCACAGTCCCACATACAGAATTGGTATGTTGATATCGGTATCTCTTTCCGCTCATCCATTTCTGTCTGTCTATCCGTATGATTGCCTGTCAGTATGTATCCATCTGTCATACTGTGGATGTATCTGTAGTCTATCTGTAACCCTGACTATTTTTCCTTCTCTCTTTCTCTCTCTCATTCACTCACTCAATTCACCCATCATCTCTTTGTGACTGTTCTCATGTTTTTGTATGTTACAAACTGAGAGTGAAATAAATAAAACTGAAACTGAAACTTAAATTGTTTCTATTTCTGACACATTTTACTCTTTCTCATTCATCACTCACATCTCAGTCTAAGACTCAATCTTCTTACTACTTTTCTCCCTCTCTTAAGTTATCCCCTCTGTCTCTCCCATGGGGAATCACTCTATCCTCCATACCACGTCACGTCTTTGAATGTTTGTTCAGCTTAAACAAGCGTTGGATGACATGAGGAACTAAATGACGTCATTTCTGACAACGTTAAGTGCTATAAACGGCCCGGTCTGATGGATGGATTGATGAGTAGGGTTTTACCGGCACTGCGACACGCATAACGGCCATGAAAGTTGAATGAGATGATGATGATATTAGGATGATGATTTCTGCTAATCGTATCGTTGCCAAGCAGCGCATTGGCTCAAAATCACAGACCTAACGTCCTGTTAGATCTTGGCCCCAGAGACCTTCCTACCTTGTCGTGGTTCTTGGGATTACTTGTCATAGGGAATTGTTTCTGTTTATTAGACAGAGAGTATCCCCGCTGTCAATAGCTAACAGAAAGGCAGGTCGATGGTTTTGATCCAATGCGCTGCTTTGCAACGAATGTGATCGGCCAAAACTATCTTTCTTAAATCAGCATAATCTTATACCATCATCCCGCATCATTCATCGGCGCTATATGACCTAGTTTGTGTCGCATTGCCGTAATACCAAACTCATCCACCCTATTAAATCTTGGCAGAGGGGATAATCTTGGTTTAATAAACAGAGACACCCCCTGGAATAGCCCGGTTTAATTATTAAACGAATAATCGAATTAATTATTGATTGCTACTGACCGTACCAATGCGGGCTCCTATGTTCACTTTGCTTTATGTTTGTCTTGCGTGTTGTTTTCTATTTAGTGTGTAGATGAAGGAATGGGAGTGTGCGTGTGTGTGTGTGTTTGTTATGGTATGACTGTGTGTGTGTTCTGCTTGAGAGGTAGGTGTATTGTTTGTGTTGCGTTTCCTGCTTGAGTCTTTCGTATTTATTTGTTCAATCGGCTTACCATGCCTTGGACAAGGACACTTAATATTTCAAAACAGGTTACTATCATTCGAATCGATGACCTATGTTGCCATTTTTGTAAAACATTATCTAGTTTACATGTACTTAAAATTCCTGTCTGTTCTGAGGTAATCTTGATGGCAGGTCCATTTGATCATATCACCCAAGTGCGAGGGTGGTTCAAAAAGTAATGATACTTGATAAATAACTTCGATATGAAAAGGGCAAAATGCATGTGTATATATCATTTTTAAGAACAATTCTTTACCTACACCATTGTATAATGCTTGATAAGATTACATAACTCAATACGTCACAACATGAAGCTTATGACCCCTACTATAGGACACTTGACATTTCGTGTGTATTGGTGAGGTAATTGTTTGAACAAAATTTAATACAATTAATATTGCAGTTTTATTATTTTGAATAAGCTTATGAAACTTTCTGTCAAATAAAACAGACAAGTATGCACTCACTTCTCAGTTTCAAATGTTATCATTTCATAAAATATAAAAACAAATATAGCTAATACTAAACACGTATACCCCTGTTTATAATTCTAGAATGGTACACGCACTTTGAAGTTTCTTGTGTACGGTGACTTGGGTATTGACGGACATCCCAAACTACAATACAATCCGACATATGGGGAACTCGAGCGCCAGGTGGCACAGGACCAGTTCGCAGCCATATTGCACGTTGGGGATATTGGTTACGATCTCCATGCCGGAGTGGTAATTATTTAAGGAATTAATTACGTGTTTTTGCGGTTTACGGGATTGTAAACGCAGGAGGTTAGCTCGGTAAGTTTCGTACACGCACGAAGTGCGTGTACGATATACTTACCAAGCTAATCTCAAGCGTTTTCAATCCTGTGATCGCAAAAGCACATCGTTTACTGCTTATTTTACATTTTCATATTTTTCCTTTACAAAGTGAATCTTGACAAGATTGATTTCTATGTATATAAATATATCATATACCGGTCAAATATGTTTGATAGATGTAATACTGGATGTAACAGCCATTCGATCTCTATAATATATGGTATGAAAAGTAGTCCCAAATACATTACTTCGAGTTGCATTACACATTCAGGTTTTTACCCAGTAAACAGTCTCCGTGTGCTTAACGAACACCTATAAGACATTAAAAATGAACAATGCAACTTCAATATTTATTATTAAAGCATATTTTAAAACAAAATAGATCGCGGATGTGTATTTCAGCCTAATGTCGCTATATATCCGGTGGAGATTCCAACTTCTTTCTAACTGGCTGAAACCTGTTTCAATATGTAGGTTAACTCATATTAAACTTCATATTTTCAGTACCCTTACCGGGTGAATGTAAATATGATACATGTATATATATTAAACACTTCCCTGCCTTATCCCATTTACAATGGTTACTCCAAAACAGTTTAGCGGCGTCTGATTAGGATCCAAAACGGTTTGACGTTCAATCAGATATTGATTTCATCAATTTACCAAAATAGTTATTTTAAGATATAAGTCTAAACGAACATTTTTCAACGCAGATTACGTAATGTCAATGAAGGGGTTAGTTTGACCCAGGGCTCGATATAAGAGGGAGTAAACTGAACAAATCCAACATTTTCCCACTGATTTCAGTACCAAATCCTATCGTGTAGATTCTAACTACTGATTAGAATCGTCTCTTCGAGACGATTCAAATGAGTAGTAACACAAACGGCTTTAATGCGGAAGTAAAGATTTTAGTTTTTGAAATACTCCCCCAATCTTGAGTCCTTGAAAACCTTGACCATTCTGTCGGAAGTATTACCATTACAATGAAACCCCTCTAAACCGGAACGTTCTAAATACCGGGATTCTCCCTAAACCGGACAAAATATTTGGTCCCGTTTCAAACCTTTCTTTAATTTAACTCAGTACCCCAGAAATATGCCTTTTTACAAATTGATTTATTCCTACAACGAAAACAATACATTTATGAATATGTATCATCAGAAATATTTTCTATATTCTAGCAGATGATACCTTAAAGCAGGTTGAAAGTAAAGCAGAATGCGACGTAAGGCGCATTCTGATTTACTTTTAACCTGCTTTAAGTGATCAGCTACCTTCAGTACTAGAAACAAGCTATGCATTGCAACCCCTCGAAACCGGACATTTATGTTGTCCCTACACATGCCAGGTTTAGAGGGGTTTCACTGTAAAATATGATGAACTATTCAGTTAAATTGATTTTAACCCATTTATGCCTGAACATTGCAATAAACTCTCATTATGAAATTCCACAAAGATTTCATTAAATATAAACAAGGTGATCTAAAGACACTGCAATATTCTTCAATACAGCAAAACATTTTAAATATGCAATAATCAACCCAGAAACCTTCCTACTTGATCGCAGTTCAGGGGCCCGTTTCATAAAACTTCTTACGACAAATGTTGTCGTAAGTCAGATTATAAAAGTATCAATTATTATTTATTTCTCCATCTAATCCTGTCTTGTGACATCTTTTTGGAATCGTCTTGAAAAGACGATTCCAAAAAGATGTCACAAGACAGGATTAGATAAAGAAATCACAAAATAAATGTATTTTAAAGTTTTGACTTACGACAACATTTGTCGTAAGAAGTTTTATGAAACGGGCCCCTGGAGTTTAATTGTGATAGGGAATCTTTTCTGTTTATATTATCCCCTTTGCCTATAACTAAAAGGAAGGCAGGTCGGTGGTTTTGGTCCCATGCACTGCTTAGTAACGAATGAGATTAGCCGAAATCACCGTCCTGGAATCATATCATCTCATCTCATCACCCTTCATCGTTCGTCGGCGCTATATGACCTTTTTTGTCCCAGTGCCGTAAAACCCAACTCATCCATCCAATCAACAGTGCAGACCCTGATGAGGCACAGTATAACGCACTGTTTGCTGATGTCCCCTTTAATAAAAATAATAATGGCCTTTAATTCACTATGCTTCAATGGGTTACTTTGGGAATACTTACCTTACAGAACTACTTCTATTTCTAATTTCCGAATGCTATTTCCGTTGGTATAAAATGTCCCGTATAGTAGCTTTGACCAGATAGCACAGCATCAGGAATGCTCTAGACTTAGCCGCACCCCAGAAGTTTACTTTATTTCCAGAAAAAGTTTACCCAATAAATACGCCTTGTGATGCCTTAAATTTATTCCTTCACTGAAGGAAATAGTTCAAATTTATACAGTCATGATTATATCTTATATGAAATACTTTCTATATTCTAGCGTTTGGTAGCTTAAAGCAGGCTGCAAGTAAAGCAGAATGGGTCTTAAGGTGCATTCTGCTTTACTTTCAATCTACTTTAAGAGGTCAACTGTCTTAAAAACTGAACACAGGCTAAGGGGTAATGGGTTTAACATAAACATAAGCGGGGATTAAGAGACAGTAGGGAACCAATTTAAGTAGCATAAATGTGCTCTGAACCTGAACCTAAAGTTATAGAGCTTTCAAATGAGTCTGAGATCATATTCAGGCGGTCAGATTCGAGCTTTTTCTGAGCGAAAACTAAAATTGGACCAATCAAATGCTTGAAAACGTCCTCAAATTTAGCTCAAAAGCTTTATAACATTGGGGCGAGATATCATCAAAGCTCCGGTTGGAGACGCCCAAAACTCTAGAAGAGGAGGACCTATTGCTCCCAATATTATATTTTGCAAACACAGAAGATTCTGGTCTGATCTGTTTGTTTATCATTGTCTGGAATAATTTCTAAAGTCAGTCCTAAATCAGCATAAACTTTTTTTTTCTATTCAGGCCTTGTCAATTGCAGGAACTTATTTATTATCATAGGTGCATTGGGGTCGGTGAGCCATCCAACAGCACACCTTACAAAACTATTTATATAACATATAAATATAACATTAGTTTTGCATTAACAAAGGTCTCTAAATTTTCAATTAATTCAACAAAAAATCTATAAAAAGAAAAGAAAGCCAACAAAAAACATTTGTTACCTTGCATGTTTCCATTGTATATTGTCCTTCAAAATCAGCTCTTCTTTGTACTTAATAGGTATACACATCAATATCCATTCATGCATATATTATCTATATAACTGATAATGTTACTTTTATTTTAAATCAGCATAAACTTGTTTTGTCTTAAATGTGCAATATCCCCTATGAAGAACCCTGCATAAAAGCTTAAATGTGCAATATCCCCTATGAAGAACCCATCATAAAAGGATTTAAAACACAATATTTTTCAGGTAGGAGGCATCTCCATGAATAGAATCCAGTCATTTGCAGCAAAGGTGCCCTACATGACATGTCCTGGAAACCATGGTAACGGCAAACGTTTCAAACGCGTTTATGCGTTTACATGCGCATATAAACGCGGTTGCTCCGTTTATATAGTGGAGAAACTCTTTCCCACTTACAACGTTTCAAACGCGTTTATGCGTTTACATGCGCATATAAACGCGTTTGCTCCGTTTATAAACGCAAGGGAGATAACCCATGTCGGCCAGGCTTTCCCATTCTGAACTTATTCCTTATTTAAGCAAAAATAGCGTTTATCCATCTTTAATATACACCTGAGCTAATTTTAACCAGTGTACAGTAGTTAACCATCGTTATAAACTGTTAAGGAACAATACATACCAGGTTTTTAAAACTTATTCAGCTTCATTTCTTTCACTTTAACGTGTTATACAATTTGTTTCAACCTAAAAATCCAGCTGTTGTTTAGCTGCTGAATATGATAATGTGTCATCTGCTTTACCACGGAATTGTAAAAGATGGTCAGTTTATAATTCCGTGGCTTTACTTTTCTCCATTAAAATCATTTGTGATTTATAAATCATATTCTCTTCGCTGTAAGATCCAGATCATAATACCGGAAGAAAGATATTATTGAGATATTGAATTCTACACGTACCCTCTGCAAAACAAATCCATATATTAGCCTTTTAAATGACACACTGTATTCTAACACTCTAAGGGTACCCACTTTAGCCAAGAGCTACATATACGATGGACAGCCAAGCAACTTCCTGTCATTTAACTCCCTACATCAAATCGGGGTAGATTGCGTAAAAGTCTCCCGCTGGGATAACTAACTACATTAGTGATGCGATTTAGACCGGTTTATAACAGGGAGTAGATTTTCAAACCGTATCATTCATTGGAGCCAGATCAAACGCCGAGTTACTAATTAATTGATCTGAACCAATGCTTAGATTCATATCATACGCCGAGTTACTCAGTTTCTGGTCTGCATCATTGATTCGATCAGACGCCGAGTTACTAAGCATGACTGGAATATCAATCATTGGTGACTGAATATCTTTCGGGTTTTTTTTTCATTGTTTAATTGATCATAACTGGAATAATAATTATTTGTGAGTGAATACCTTTCGGGGTATCCTTTTTTAACAAAAATTGCACACCTTCGAGAACTTTCACTTATAGACATTGTGTGCAAGTATAATTCGAATCCATTAAAAACTGTTGTTGCTAGAGAGTAAAAGCTGTTAAATATGGCTTTTTTGACTTAACAAGGGCAGATAACTCTTGACTAATTTCTCCGTTTTCAACAAATACCAAATTCATTTGAAAAATAATAGCCATACATTGTACAAGAAAGTTTTTATCAAAATCCATGCATAATTATACACACTTGTATGTAAACAATATCAGAATAAAGCATTTTCTAGCATTTCTAAGTACATCAAGGGCAGATAACTCTTGTCACAAGAATCTTTTTTTGACAATAATTTCACACCTTCAAGAACTTGTAATTATAGACAGTGTGTGCAAGTATAAACAACATATGTTGAATACTGTAGTTGTTAGAATGTAAAAACTGTTAAATATGGCATTTTTAACACAAAAAGGGCAGATAACTAAAAAAAATCCTAAATTTATTCCATAAAAAAATTAATTTCCCACGGTGCTCCTATGATTACAAATAATTATACCAAGTTTCATCCAAATCAGTTTGTCGGTTTCAGAGATACAGTTGCGGACGGACAACGTGACGAACGGACGGACCTTTCGGCAGGGGATGAAAATAAAGTAGTATCACTGAAGACTTTTCAAAACGAGTGTCAAAAAGTTTAGACCTCATCGGACGCCGCGTTACGTTTTGAATTATTAGGAAATTAGAAATGTTGTTGAGTATAGAGTAGAAGCCCCAAAGTAGATTATGTTTTCTGTGACTATACTTTATATATTATATTTTGATTGACCACATGAATGTTTAAGACGGAAACAACGTGTTATATTCTGCTCTATATTTATTATAACAAAGCGTGTATGTGTTACAGTGAAGAATCTGTTATTCTTTCCCGTTTAAACGCAAACGTACGCAAACGCAAAGCACTAAAACGTAGAAAAGGACAACTTTTGGACAATTCTGATAATTCATGTTTATCTTGGTGGCAAACAGTTTGGAGCCTGATCAGACGCCGGGTTACCCGGCGTCTGATCTGGCTCCAAACTGTTTGCACTGCAAATAATAGTTTTAGCGTAAACGCGTTTGGGAAAGAATAACACATTCTCCACTGTACCATATTAAACATTTCATTGTAATTTCAGAATATAACTTAGACGTTATCCACTATAGGACATGGTTTTCTCACCCTGGATCTCCATGGCCTATACCAAGGAACAATTTGTGGTACAGTTTTGATCTGGGACCAGTTCATTTTATAAGGTAATCCTTGGCAGATCTTGCTTAATCAGAATGGGCAGAGAAAGAGGGCACAAAGGTTTTAAAAGAAATGCTTTCCTCCTTTATAGACGAGTTTTGTTTATATGGGCTACAGTGCTTTCCCTCTCGTACGACCTGCAATCTGAAAGAGATTACTCTCCAAAGTTCACTACGTATTTAACGGAGTTAAAAGGTGAGTTTGCCAACAGCGTTACGCGGCGTCTGAACAAGATCCAAACTGTTTAACACTCATATCGAATTTTCGTCAGTCATTTTGCCTTAAAACCAACTTTGAAACAGTACTTCATATAAAGTTGAGCTAGATGAAGTCGAAATTGTTTATTATTTCCTTAGGCGATTTTTCAAAATTAGAGTTTTCAGTGAAAACATGCTTAAGTCACGTTTTATCTTTTAAAATATACAGACAATTTCGATTTCTTAGGGAATTCTAGTAATCGATGTTACCTGCATATGTGAAAATTAAAAAAAAAAACAATTATGAGAAGTTAAGGGTGTGTCAAACTCATGACTTTGGGAATTTTTTTAAAGTATATGAAAACACTTTATGATGGTTTTGTATTGAAAATCTATTTAAGATGAATGAATAAAATAGAAAAAGTGTACATTTTGGTGTACAACTTTTGGCTCTACGGTAATCTTTAAAAGGTGTAAAATTTACCCCACACACTTTTTCTCATTTTGTCCTTTTCAAACAGTCCGTTTCAATAAAATCCATTTCGATTGAAAACAAACATCATGATGATAATTTGGTTTTGTGTTATTTGTTTCATGTCTATGGTGGTATTTATTCATACAAAAACTAGTTAAAGACAAAACAGGGACCAAATGTGAAATTTATTATAAATTATATATGTAATCGATATGGTACTTTTTGGTAATTTTTGTACAGAGAGATAAGTCCTTTTTTCTTCAAGAACTCAACATTTAAACACTAACCTATTAATTTCTTTTCATATATTGCCTTTGTGTGGGTTTTCATCTGGTAGAATATAAGAAAAGGTTAGATACTAGATCCTTATTTTTTTGCCATTTCGCATAATTTTTTGTTTTAAAAAGTTATCATTACCCATAACAAACATGTTGATTCAGAGATTCATATTTTCCAAATCTGGTGCCTGTTTGGTCTTGATTTAGTTTCTTTTTGTCAAAATACTTTCTCAGACATGAAATACATAATGAAAAACAAAATTACCATGTTTGTTGTTATCTAAAATAGATTTTACTGAAGCTTATACTTGTTTGACAAAATTTGAGAAACAGTCTGAATTTGACACATCTTTTCCAAATTGCCGTAGTGCAAAAAAAATGCACACCCACATATGTTTTTTCCTGTTGTTTCTTTTAGCATAAACAGCTCTTTCAAAATAACATGAAAGATTAAAAGTTAGATAAATTCGCTTATGGGTTTGATACATCCTTAAGTAATATCTTTCCTGTTTTCTCTTTTTGTCAAGCTATTCCACCGAGGTTTATATAAATGACTTCCAGCGGGATGTATGTACGCAATTTTATTGGTTACTTAAAGATCTTACAGCAGCCAATAAGAACAGGGTTAAGACGCCATGGATAATTGCGATTGGTCATCGACCGATGTATTGCTCTAATTTAGATGCCGATGACTGTAACCGCCCTTTACACCGAGGCTGGGTGAAGCATGGGTAAGTAAAATGCCAAGCCATTTAATAAGAAAATGGGACGGTTTCTGTAGGAAAATGAATGTGCACTGTGTCGTATTTAATGCAATATGCTTTCCTTGAATGAGTTCGTCTGATTGGTAAACTCGATATATTGAGATTTTCGTTGACCAAAAACAAGACCTTTATTCAGCTGACGGTTTCCGACATGGCTAACTGGTTATCTTCAGCTATTTCCGCCACTGAACAGGTGGCCTTAAAAACAGGGGCCCGTTTCATAAAACTTCGTACGTCAAAAACGGTCGTAAGACAAAACTTAAAATTACATGTAATTTCTAATTCTCCATCTAATCCTGTATGATGACATCTCTTTGGAAACGTCTGGAAATGACAATTCCAAAATGATGCCACAAGACAGGATTAGATGGAGAAATGAATACTAATTGAGACTTTTATACATTGCTATCTGACCTACGACCGTTTTTGTCGAACGAAGTTTTATGAAACGGGCCCACGGTCATAGGCACGTGATAGTGTGTAAGTCGTCTCGTCCTTGTTCAGTGTTCATAGTCGACAATTGATATTTCTAATGCTGATTGCTTCTTTCACTTGTCTTGTCCACGTATCATCCTCACACTATATATTGAACGTGCCCATCCCAATCTATTATGTGGTTCTCATAAGGTGATCTTAATTATTTCTTGAGATTATTACATGTAATCATTAAAGCCGCATTGTGTTTTTGAAAAACCTGCATAAAACGGTTGTTTTGGGTCCCATTTGAACTACGTGGGACGTGATTCTTTCACAAAAACCGACTTTATCTAAGGAATTTGCTTTTTAAATTTTATTTATAATATTTTGGTGCTGCACAAATTAAAAAGCCTCCCTTGTGAATGGAAAGAAGGACAACTCTGTAAATACAGGGCTCTAGATAACGGAAGTATTTCGAAAACTAAAATCTTTATTTCTGCTTTTAAACCCAATGGTGTCATACTCATTAAAAGTGTCTCGAAAAGACGGTTTAATCAGTAGTAACACCATAGCATTCGGTGCTAAAATAAGTGAGAAAATGTTAGATTAGTTCAGATTACTCCCGTTTACATGTGTGTCTGGAACATCTGGTTAACTCTTATTCTGGTGCACAGACGTCTGCTTCGACATTGTCGTCTGCAAAATTTGTTCAGTCAAACGTGTAAATCTATTCACGGTGGGTAAGCGATTAAAATGTTTTACGGAGAATCTATACCTCGAGCTTGCTGAATATGACTGTTTCTGCCTTGTCCGCTCTCTAACTCAAACACTTCTTTTTGGATCTTCACCAAACTTGCTACAAATGTTTATTAGTATAGAATCTAGGTCAGGTTGAATAACTAGCAAAATTGCATGAGGCATGTCTGAGTTATTGCCCTTGAATAATTAAAAAATTACTGTTTCAGCATGTTCAGTTCTCTAACACAAACACTTCTTATTGGATCTTCATCAAACTTGCTGACAATGTGTGTTGGTATTGAATCTAGGTCATGAAAAAAATCGAATACAGTTGAATGAAAATCCTTCAAGAGGTAAAGGAGAAATGGAGTGGTCATTTATTACATAGCTTATTACCAACACGGCTAAGATGAAGCACATGCAACCATTGACCAAACATTTGGCTAAATAGAATAAAAACTGGTCCTTTTACAGAGTGGACAGAGCAAAAATAAGGATGAAATAGCAAAAAATGGAAAAATGGAAAAATCATAACTCCAACATGCCTTCGGTGATTTGGGTATTTATAGGACAGGACCAAGATTTTATACAAATATTATTTTCAGCAAATTTGATGAAGATCCAATTAAAACTGTTTGATTCAGAAAGCTGACAAGCCTGAATTAGTCAATTTTGAGTCATTCAAGGGCAATAACTCCAACATGCCTTGTGCGATTTTGGTAGTTAAGATGATTGACCTAGATTTTATATTAATAAACATTTTCAACAAGTTTGGGGTGAATATCTGATAAAAACTGTATGTGTTAGAAAGCAAAAAATGCTGAAACATTCATTTTTAATACTTAAATGGCAAAAACTCAGACATGCCACATGCGATTTTCTGTAATAATCAAACTAGACCTAAATTTTATATAATTAAACATTTTCAGCAAGTTTAGTGAATATCCGATAAAAACTGTATGTGTTAGGGTGCAAAATGACTTAAACAGTCATTTTTTATTAATAAACAGGCAATAACTCAGATATGCCTTATGCGATTTAAGTAGTAATCAAACTAAACCTTGATTTTATATCAATAAACATTTTCAACAAGTTTGGTGAAGATCCAATAAAACGTATTTGTGTTAGAGAGCAAAACTTGCTGAAAACAGTCATTTTTTAATACATAAAGGGCAAAAACTCAGATATGCCACATGCGATTTTAGTAATAATCAAACTATACCTAAATTTTATATGAATAAATATTTTCAGCATGTTTGGTGAATATCCGATAAAAACTGTTTGTTTTAGAGTGCAAAAATGACTGAAACAGTCATTTTTTTTTATAATTAACAGGCAATCATCAAAAATTCCTTATGCGATTTTAGTAGTAATCAAACTAAACCATGATTTTATATCAATGAACATTTTCAGCAAGTTGATGGAAGATCGGATAAAAAATATTCGAGTTAGAGAGCGGACAAAAAAGTGTGATAGTCTAACTGACTGATGGATGGACGGGCGAAGGTAGATGACGGTTGCACACGGTGAAGTTGATTCCGACTGTATCACGTGATACTAAGCCGTGTGGTAATGTTTATGTCAGACGTTCTATTTTCGGTTTGTTATGATTTATGATCGCCCTTTTTGGTGATTTAGGTCCGTCTTCATCATTTCATAGATCAGTTTGGCCCATAAGAATGTTCAAACATTATTATTAACCGTTATTGTATTTCAGACATAAAGAAAAGGTCTGAAAACACAATGGGACTTTAAATTGTGTGTGTTTGTTGTATTTTCCATTCCCTTTAACTTTCATAAACCCCTTGTCCAAAGTATTATTTATAGCTAAAACAGTCAAAAACTAATCACATTTTTGCATGCTACCTTTTTAATCAAGTAATATGTCATTCCGGTCACTTCGGTCATTTAAATTGTTCAGACATTCATCTTTATTTAGAGCATAGTATATTTTCTTTATCTGGATATTATTCTACTAGCCAGGTAACCATTTTTGTAATTTATTAACTTGAGTAATTAGGTTTATATATTAGTATCGTTATAAGTTTTGATTATGTACATGTTCAACTTAACCCTTAGCCCGCCAAATAAATTGTCGTCTGCTATATTTCTCGTCTGCTTCAAGTTTCAAAGTGCTTCAAAGTTGCTCAAAATTGCTGAAAATGTTGTACGAGTGTCAAACAGCTTGGATCCGGATGAGACGCCGAGTTACTCGGCGTCTCATCCGGATCCAAGCTGTTTGCATATGGAGCTATCGTCGTGAGTGGCAGGCTAAGGGTTAAATGCTTAGTAGAAGTTGTTTACTCCTTTGTATGTACATGTCTGTTTACATAATCAGATGTCAATTTGTAATGTTTATGTTTGATACGTATTTTTGTTTTAATTTTATTATAGATACTCTTTATATTCAATGAACCCTATGAACCCATAAGCTCTACGAAATGATAAATCTGTACAACATGGTCTATGATTACACTTTTGTTGTGTATAGTTGAATGGATGAGTTGGGTTTTACGGCACTGCGACACATAACAGGTCATATAGCGCCCATGAATGATGAGGGGTGATGAGATGAAATGATGATTTCAGGAAGATGGTTTTGGGCTTATATTCCAACCGTTTGACCAGCAGCGCTTCAGATCAGCCCGGACTTAACTTCCTTTTCATTCTTGGCAGAGGTTAAAATTTCGGTCTTATAAACAGAAACAATCACCTTTGATAATTTAGCCCTAGAGCAGCGGCAAAGTAGGAAGGTCTCAGAGTTGGATAAGTTTCCTTTTTGATCTTGTAAAGATATAGATTTCTGGTGTATTTTTCCTTTCTCTCTTATATTCTTTAATTTTTCGAATTTCCGTTTGTTTCTCCGATATAAACCTTGTCACTCACAATTCTTGCCCTCTATTTTATACACCATTTCGCGCAGTCTTTGGTTATGTCCTTCAGGAGCACTAGTAGTGATCTAATAGATATCAGTGATTTTTTTTACCTGCGAATCCCGAGTCCTAGACTCATTAAAATCTTGTGGGACTCATAAATTTAAAATCTGCGAGTCCATTTTGGTATTAAAGATATAGCTGGGACTCATAGTTTTGAAGGCCGGCGAGTCCTTGGGACTCATAGTGTTGAATTTGTAAAACAAATCACTGAGATATGTGGGGATATGCGATTATTTTTTGTTAGAATAATTTTTTAGGAAACAAACATCGAATCAAAGTAGTACTTTATGATATTATAGCCAAAATATAAAGGTCTCATCGATTGTTTCCAGGGGCCCGTTTTGCTTATCTACTTACGCAAAAAATTTTGCGTAAGTCAAAATTTTAATTTTTAATTTATATTTTTTATTTTCACTTGCTACAAACAGCAAATAGCCAGATCAGAGGACGCGCTTTTAGCGCGTTCTTTGATCTGGCTATTTGCTGTTTGCAAACGTTTATGATCGAAAAATAAGAGTAAAACGATTCTGACTTACGCAAAAATTTTGCGTAAGTAGTTTAGTAAAACGGATATAAAGGACAGTTGACATATTACATCAAGGACTTGTCACTGTCAGTTTGCTTTAAGTAGCCACCTATCTAAAACACAATGTCATTATAATAAACCCACTAACTAAAGTGGTCGTAATAAATTAACTCTTTGCACGCTTGGTATTTGTTTTCGTCTGCAAACTTTGTCGTCTGCCATTTTTCTCTAAAAAAAATATTTTTCATTTGTTTTCTTCAAAATATGGCCAGAGTGTCAAGTAGTATGGATTCTGATGAGACGCCGCGTTACGCGACGTCGCATCTGATTCCAATAGGTTTGCAAGACAATCACTGTGGCGAATATATCCGCCGCTAGCATGCACATAGTTAAAGAGGTCTAACTGACTATTCTTCTTTTACAGTTTAGAGGACTTGTTTTATGCCCAAGGTGTCGATCTTATTTTACATGGTCACAAACACTCTTACGAGAGACTATGGCCACAGTACAAAGGCATGGTCACCTCGTACAGCTACATCAATCCAAGGGCGACAATTGAGGTCATTTCTGGTGCAGCCGGAAGTCAAGAAAAAATATCCATGATGTCAACAGGTACATGTATTACTAAACTTATTTCCATACATTTGTTTATAGAAAATGTTCACTAGTTTTGAATAGTGCAATCTTAATTTTCAGCATTTTCACCCTTTACTACCAATTTCGGTGACAGATGATGATAGATTTGAAAACATTCATGTATAGCCTTAAAGCAACATGGGTCAGGAGGCTTGCAGATGTGGATAACAGTTTCAGTCATATTGTAGAAATGATTTGTCCATCGCTTAAAAAGTTAAACAAATTTGGATCGGATTATACTGAAAATATACTACATCAAAATGAAAATTCCTTCTGGAAAGATGTGCTGTTTAGCCACTTTAATTGTCTCGTAACATAAAACCAACGAGTCAACACCTTGTTTCTGTTAATTTATGGTTCAATCCTGGTATTGAGGTCGGATGTTCTAGCATTTGTTATAAAAGATGGCTCTTGGCAGGAGTAGTGTTTCTTGGAGATCTATTCAATACAGATGGTGAACTTTATACATATAGAGAGTTTAATACACAGTTCAATATAACAACCAACTTCCTTGAATATAAAGGAATTGCCAGAGCAGTTAGACATTACAATGAAAGAATAGGCAATCCTATTATACCAGCCAAAACTCTAAAGCCACCTATACCAATAACTTTGGCTATCATAAAACAAAATGAAAAATGATACAGAGACATTTACAACCAGATATTAAAAAAAGAAACTTTACCAAAATCGTTCAAGAAATCGACTGAAGAATTAGGAGATATTCCAAATACATATAGTGCACGTTGCAATGTATCAATATATAACATGATTTTCAAAGATACAAAGGACCCCAAACTGCTCTGGTTTCAATATAGATTAAATCATTGGATTCTTGCAACAAATTATTTTCTTAAAAACATGAATGTACTAGCAGATGGCATATGTTCTATATGTAAAAATGAAGCACAAACATTGTTACATTTATTTTGGAATTGTAACGTCAGCAAACGATTGGAGGCAGTTGTTAAAATATGTTAATATCAAATGTAATACTGTCTTGGTAGAATGGAATGCATATGATATCTTATATGGTGCTTGCAATATGGACACCATTATTAATAATATTCTGCTGAGAGCAAAGTACTATTTGTACTACTGTAAGATCACTAGCCAGTTGCCATCAATTGATAATTTTAATATTCAAATAAAAACATATTACCTTACGGAGAGATTTATCGAGATAAAAACTTTCCAGAATCTAACAGCTACACACAGAAACACATTTAACTGCGCTCCTCCAGATATGCGCCTTATAGGATTGCCAATGTACAGTTTTGAGTACAAATGCCAATGAATGGGATACAAGTAAGGCAAAGGGCTCTTAAAGGAGCTTTCGGATTTGCTTTCATCTGCTTAATAAATACGATAAGATATATATGGTTGATTTACATGTATACTTTTACCTGTAGAGGAGGGGTTTGAGAGACTTTATATGGACTACTTTCCTGTACAACATAGCATGGTGTAGCAATGTGTAGGCAATGTACAGTCAAACCTGAGTTTACCTTCTACCATATAACTTGTTTCTAGTTTTGTAGACATGGAGCCACTAGAAGAATGGAAAGGGAAGCAGAATGCGCCTTAAGGTGCGTTCTGCTTTACCTGCGGCCTGCTTTAAGCTATCACCAGCTTAAATATAGAAACTGTTTCATATGATACAACTTCATGAATGTATTAATTGAAATTATCTTGTTCAGTTGAGAAATAAATTTAAAAGCGTAAAAAGGTGTATTTATTTAGCAAGAGTTATCTCACCTTCGTGTGACCTAACGTAATGAACGGTTGGTGCAGGTTTGACTTTAGTCGTATATGAGAGGTATATGTACACGAGTTGAGGTCAGATATTAGATATAGTTACTGAATATATAGGTAACTCTTTAGCTATTTATGTTTCTCAATTATTAACTGAAACCCCCTTTTACTAATTATAAGGCCGATATCCACTACTTCTCATATTATCAAAGTGTTGTCATAATATTTCTATTGAGGCTTGAACAATACTGTTGTCAAAATAAGAATGATATGCAACAGAATGGAATGTATACAAATTCTTCTTAAAATGAAAAACTACAAAAAAAACAGACAATGTAGAACATGCTACCGGTACGAGCTACCTATTAACCGAAATAGTAACCATTGAATATGTAACATGTACAGTACATAAATGTAAGGTGTGATGGTGGATGGACCCCGACCCCATCACATCAATGACGGGGAAATAAATGGGTTGCAGTGCAACCGAAATTACAAAAAAAAAAACATTCGGTGACACTAACGGTTGGCAAACAGTTTGGACCCTGATCGGACACCGCATAGTGCGGCATCTGATCAGGATTCAAACTGTTTGTCATTCATATCGATGTGTTATAAGTCAAACGACGCACACGTTTCAAATGTTATCAATAAAAGTAGACCAGAAATGCTAGCAGACGATGATATAGCAGTGGCTGGTTATGATGTTTATTGGGAAAGAATAACAGATTCTCCACTGTATCGATGATCCAATCTAAAGCACAAATACATTTAACAGTAAAACCATCTGCTATAACTTTTTTAAATGGTCACCCAAATAGAAGGATTATTGGCAGCATCTTAGAAAGATGGTTGCTTAAGACAAAATGAAAACTAAAACAGAAAACGTAAAAGAAATTACTTCTGCCTTACTTTCACACTGCTTTAAGGGTGTATCAATGTCATGAGCCATTTTTTTCAAAGTATTAAACTTTTTTTCTATCATTGTTTTTTTGGAAGAGCTATTTATGATGAATGAAATAATGAAAAAAAAATAATATGGTGGTGTCCTTTTTTTTGAGCTACAGCGATTTGAAAAAGGTATGTCAAATTTGGATTTTTTTCTTCAAATTTTACCCATTCAGAGTACAAGTTTCAGTAAAATCTATTTCAAAACAAAACAAAAATGTTAATTTGGGTTTTCTTTATTTATTTCATGTCTATGGTGGTATGTTCACAAATATAAACCAAATTTAGACCAAGCAGGCACCAGGTTTGAACAATATGGATCCTTGAATATCAAAAATATGCTTGATATAGGGCATGATTTTATTAGATTTTTTTATTTTATGAAAAAAAGTAAAAAAGTTTGAAAATGAAATAGTTCTAGTATTTAACTTTTTCTTATATTCTACCAGATGAAAGCCCATACTAAGGCAGTTCAAAATATGAAAAGAAATTGAAAGGTCAGTGTTGAAAATTTTGAGTTATTAAAGTAAAAAGAGTTATCACCCCTTACAAAATTTACAAAAAAGTACCATATCGATGATATTTAGAGCTTTATAAATTTCACATTTGGTGCCTTATTTTTCTTAAATTAGTTTTTGTATGAAGAAATACTACCATAGATAGGAAATAAATAACACAAACCCAAATTATCATATTTGTTTTAATTTAAAATGGGTTTTATTGAAGCGGGCTGTTTGAAAAGGACAAAATAAGAGGAAGTGGGTGGGGTAAATTTTACATGGCCGTAGAGCCAACTGTTGTTCACCAAAATGTACACTTTTTCTATTTTTTCATTCATCTTAAATAGCTCTTCAATACAAAACCATCATAGAGTGTTTTCATATACTTTGAAAAGTTCCCAAATTCATGACATTGATACACCCTTAAGTTGTCATTTGTTTTTTAACAAAACCAGTCATTGATTTTCTTGTAAGCCGCAGCAGTAGAAGTCGTGAAATGTAATCTTATTACTTTCCATGCGAATGAAAACAAAATACAGTCGAAACTCGATACTTCGAACTCGCTTTAGTTCGAGCATACCAATATCTCTAACTTTGAAATACGGGTATGTTCTATTTAACTCGTTCACCCCTGGAACTTTTAATGGTCAATTCCAATTTCAAATAAGTCTAGTCCATTTTTTGACTAATTAGGGTTGATTTTAACAAAACATTTCAAAATGACAAACAGTGAAGACCCTGATCAGAGGGCTTTAGGAGCCCTCTGATCAGGGTCTATACTGTTTGCATGGGACTTTAAATGACTAGTATACTCGTCGTTAGGGTTCTTCTGTCTCCGCGATATAATCTTGGTCATACTGATCTTTCCTATGTCCTTCTCATTTTATATGTTACGTTTTGCTGTACATTGTATGTGTAACTGGTGTCTATTCTGCGTCAGTTGTCAGTCACGTACCTGCCAGAGATTGCACATTTGTAATGAGACTTCCTTGATCGGAGATTGTGTTAATTTTAATTCGTATAACAGTCACCGCCATAATATCGTCTGGTTAAAGTAATAACATTTGGCAGAAAAATATGTATTGTAATTACAAAACACTCGGTCTTTAACCCTTTACCCCATAGCCTGTTTCCCCTTTTGAAGACAGATGATCACTAAAAGCAGGTTAAAAGTAAAGCAGAATGCGCCTTAAGGTGCATTCTGCTAAATAGTTCAAGTCTGCTTTAAGCTACCGTCTGCTAGGATATGGAACTTTATTGACCCTTATCCTGTCGTAATGTCGTCTGCTTTGAAAAAGTTGTCTGCAAACGCGGCGTCTGATCTGGATTCAAACTGACTACAAATAAGTCCAAGTCACGCTCAGCAGGATTAAGGTTAAAATGAAGATGAGCCGTGCCATGACGAAACGTGCCTTATTGCATTGCAACATTGTACAGACCAAGCACCATCGTCATCCCAGGCTCTGTATCTGATTTTGGTCTACTCTGCCAAAAACCGTTGTACCCATGTAATTATAATACTGTTAAATACAATGCTTTAGATGTATGTGGGTGTCAAACAGTGGATGTCAAGACCAGCCGCCGCGTCTTTGACGCGGCAGCTGGCCTTGATATACAGTTTGAAATGAAATAAGGCAGGTTTTCTGATGGCACGGCTCAAAATTCAATGTAAGACCGACGCTGCCACGGTATAAAACGACATTGAACGTAGGTGTTGTTTTGAAGTACAGTGCTCCCTCTCTACAACGACTCCCTCCTTACAACGACACTTGTCGCTGTTCCCCAAACAAGATAATCATATGCCTAACACTTTCACTTTTGCAATATCGTCTGCTTAAAACTGTCGTCTGCTGTTTTTCTCAAATTTAAATAATATACATTTTGACAGAAAAAACTTAATGATTAGTGACAAACAGCATGAATCCAGATCAGACGCCGCGTTACGCGGCGTCTGATCTGGATTCAAGCTGTTTGCAAATGTAAGCCAATTTCCCTCCCTGTAACGACTCCCTCCGAACAACGCACATATTTGTTGTCTCCCATTGGATGTCGTTGTAGAGAGGGGGCGCTGTATCTTGAAAGCATGAACATTAGCACTTTACTATTTTCCATGCAAGCTTTTTATGTTGTTTTTATTTCTGACGACATAGTGAGGCCGAACACTTCGTGCGCTAGAACGGAGTACTTAGTGTAAATATTAGTTCTTCATGTCTAGGTATTCAGGCAAATCATGTCCTGAAATACAGCAAACCAAGAAAGCACTTAGGAGACAATTGATTTGACCAGAAATAGAAACAAAGAGGGTCATTATGACCCTAACCGCTCACCTGAAAGCCAATGATCAATGTGACATTCATATTGGACAGTGTTAAATATTTTTAGGCTTCACTATATAGCTACAGCGCTCCCTCTCTACAACGACACCCAATGGGAGACACATATTGTGACCGTTGATCGGAGGGAGTCGTTATAGGGAGGGAAAATTGAGACTTGGCTTACATTGCAAACAGCTTGAATCCAGATCAGACGCCGCGTAAAGCGGCGTCTGATCTGAATTCAAGCTGTTTGTCACTCGTCATTATATATATTCTATCAAAATGTCAATTTATATTTAACTTTGAGAAAAACAGCAGACGACAAATTTAAGCAGCCGGTATTGCAGTCATGGAAAGGTAGGGCATACATGTCTGTGTAGCTTGAAAACCTGTCCCACCCAGTGGAAGACACACTTCTTTAGCTAGGAAACTTATGTCAGTTAATTTGGTAGAGGTTTTATCATGTAGTTAATTTGTGAAAATTGTTAAAATAAAGAACACGTGGGATCTGTAAAGCTATTTCTGAATCAATGGAGTTGTTTAAGAAAATATTTTTTATATAAAGTTTTCTCTCTGCAAACTTAAGGAAACCCTGTCCTACCCAATTGGCGGTCATGTTTTAACCACAGGTACTTGACACATACTTTATTATCTATTAACACCTCCCCCCCCCCCCCTTAAAAAATTTTTTTTTTTTTTTACTATACTTCTATTATAGATACAAGGTAAACAGCGCAATTCGACACCTAGTCTTTACTATCCACTTAAACTGATGCTAAAATAGACTCGATCGCCGATATTCTCTTGTGGTATCCTCGGGAAATGATTAATTTATCAATATCTACTTTTTATTTCATCAAATTCCGTCAAATAACGCCACAGTATGTGAATTATAACGAAAATTTGCAATAAAAAGTTTTATGTCGTTCTCTTGGTACAGAATTTATTGCCCAAAATAAGGGGTAATCTAGTCGGTTTGCACATTTAACGGCCTTTACGGCTGGAACTTTCACCTAATTTCATTAGAGCAAACGCGTTTGTGTCGGAACATGACCCTCTTCACTATCAGCTATATGAAATATACATGTAATTTGGCATGAAATTGACAAGTGAAAGACTCATTTCATTGTGAATGCCATTTTGAATACCGGAATGAATTGAATGAACGGAGCGATCTCATTGGTCAAAATTAAACAGGTAAAGTTTCTTTTAATTTTGCATTCTATGTAAATTATATAAAACTGATAATATTTCATTTAAAGATGATTTATAATGTTTGGTGAAAGTTCCAGTGGCATAGGCCGTTTATTGTGGACAAATAACAGATCACCCCTACATGTACCTTCGTTGCTATGTACCATGAAAACGACAGAAAACTTTTTGATGCTTATTTTCGTTATAATTCACATACTGTGGCTTTATTTGACGGAATTTGATGAAATAAAAAGTAGATATTGATAAATTAATCATTTCCCGAGGATACCACAAGAGAATATCGGCGATCGAGTCTATTTTAGCATCAGTTTAAGTGGATAGTAAAGACTAGGTGTTGAATTGCGCTGTTTACCTTGTATCTATAATAGAAGTACATGTATAGTAAAAAAAATAAAAAATTTTTTTATTTTTTTTAAAAAGGGGGGGGGGGGGGGGGGGGGGGGGTTAATAGATAATAAAGTATGTGTCAAGTACCTGTGGTTTTAACTAGGAAAATTATATAAAGAAATCTGGCAGAGGGTGACCCATGAATCATTTGTGTAAAAGTGTTTTCAAACCAGGCAAATGGTTTCAGACAATATAATGATATTTTCTAAGTTATGAACTGTTTTCACTCGAACCATATAACCCACAGTGGCATTGGTAGCATAAACTGGAATTGTCCATTAATGAGATGTCACATGTGTAGTACCTCGCTATTATGACCACTAAAAGAAAACTAAGTGACTGCATAAATGACATATTCACAGTTTAAATAGAAAGCTCCTAAATGAGTTTTCTGATTTTACGTTCACATTGCTTTAAACAGTCACATACCTTATAAAGCTAATAATTAACTCAATTTAATTGTTCTTATAGAAAGGTCTTTCTGCACCCGCTATGTGAAGGGTAGATTGGACTGGGAACTATATTTGGCAATGAACAGAAGATACGAACTGTTTGTTGATGTTAAATGCCTTTTTATTACAGCAGGTATAGACAGAATGGCCGTATTGCATAGTCCATTGAAAACAACACACACACACTGAACATGTAGTGTTACCATTAACACTTTGCATGCTGGGTAAATCTTTGGTCTTTAACAATTGTCGTCTGCTACTGTTCTAAAAATAGAATTTTCTAAATTTCTCTTCAAAACAGAGTCAGAATGTCAAACAGCTTGGATCCTGATGAGACGCCGCATTATGCGGCGTCTCATCTGGATCCAAACTGTTTGCAAATGTTATTACTGTGTGGGACATATCTGCGGCTGCCGCCAGCATGCAAAGAGTTAACACAGAAGAAAACAGGTCAAATAATAATGGATGGATTAGATAACATTTTGATCACAAGAAGTGAAGTTCTAACAATTACGAAAAAAAACAAACTTTATATATAACAGCGATTTAAAGAAAAGAAAGATGACAGCTTAAAGCAGGATGAAAGTAAAGCAGAAAACTCCTAATGGAGCTTTCTTACTTTCAACCTTCTTTAAGCAGTAATCTATCTTAACCACATAAACATTGTCTGCACATATATTTGAACAGGTATAATTTAATTGAAGAACTAGAGTAAATGTTTCAACACAGCTTAGTAGCAGATTAAGTATTGCATCAATTTCATATAATTATACATTAACCCTTAGCCTGTCACTCACGACTATAGCTCCATATGCAAACAGCTTGGATCCGGATGAGACGCCGAGAAACTCAGCGTCTCATCCGGATCCAAGCTGTTTGACACTCGGACAACATTTTCAGCAATTTTGAGCAACTTTGAAGTACTCTGAAACTTGAAGCAGACGAGAAATATAGCAGACGACAATTTATTTGGCGGGCTAAGGGTTAAAGTTACTGTATTAAGTTACCACTAAAATGAAGACATTTTTGTCTTAAGGTCATTTCAGGTATTAATGCAGGACTAAAGTAATGCTGAAAGAGCCAAGAGAAGCTTTCAGCATTACCTTAAATCAGCATGAAGTAGTCATCAGTTTTAAAAGACTGGTATGTATTATGTTTCAGTGGTTGTTTAGAGTAAGACACATGTTTGACAGTAGCCTGCCTATAGCTGTAAGGTATCTAATTATATAAGACAAGAGCTCAGTCTGGTGTTTGTTCTATAATCTCAATGAAGGTGAAGTTAAGAGATTCTGATTGTGTTTTAAGATATAAAACAGTAAGGCAACTTAAATTTATTTAAAGTCAGTTTAGGCTGTTAATATACAGTCCAACTTGTATTGAGAGATCACAAGATTAGGCTGGAGATTAAAGCAGGATAAATTTAAAGCAGCAAACTCCTATAGGAGCAAGCCAGCTTCCTGGAAAGGGGCCCACGGATGTGGATATTGCCCCCGAATCTGCACATTAATAAAAAATCCGTTGACGACGACGTCTTTAATCATGCATTAAACACTAAGCAGCCACTTTTCTTTAAGACTTGATTAATCTTCTTAGAGTGGCCAATTAACACAAGTTGTACTGACTTTTTCAGGTAGCCCTCATGGCACTATTCCCTGTCTAAATTAGCCTATCTTTCATGAACACAGTGGTTTTCAATAAAAGTACTGAAAATTGATCACAGGAATTTAATAAAGAAATTCACAGAAAAAAGTGAAGAAAAGTACACACACACACAAAATTGCACCAAATTCAACTTGACAAGTTTGGCCCCAAAGTAAAATGGCAAAAGAAATTTCATGGCGGAATGTGTTGGTCATGGTCCAGTATGTTTTCTGATATGCTCGTTAGCTTCTCCTGTAGCATTAAATTTTCTCTAGCTCTTTCTTTCAATATAAGTGTTATCTCCAAACACATTTTGTATTCATGCAACTCTAAATGTTACAGTAAAACCTCAATAACTGATAATCGCTTTAACCCATTACCCCATAAATACCCCTTTGAATTATTCATTGATTGACAAATATAGTTTTACTTTAGACAGTAATGAGTATATACCATAAGAAATATTTTTATATTCTAGCAATTTGTAGCTAGCTTAAAGCAGGTTGAAAGTAAAGCAGAATGTGCCTTAAGGCACATTCTGCTTCACTATCAACCTGCTTTAAGTGGTCACCCATCTTCAATACTGGAAACAAGCTATGAGGTAATGGGTAACACGGTTAAGTTGAAACCTACCAGTATTTCAATGCAAAAGCGTGGCTATGCCATGTTTAAACTTTAATATACTAATAAGTTCCACTAATGAGGGTACAAGTTATAAAGAATCAACTGAATTTTCATTTGACCTGTCTTTTAACTATTGACTATGCTGCTCTAGGATTTGTTTTTAATTCTAAGACTTTAAGATTCACTAAATATTAACAACTAAATCTACAACACCAAAACAACATCAATTGAAAATAAAAAGAAGAAAATTGAACAAAGAAAATTGAACAGTCTCGTTGAATCGGTAGATATTTTGATGTTCATATTTTGTTATTGTTAATGATATTTGGCCATTAAATAAACAAATGAATGATAAGCAAGATCATAAAGGAGCTTTATCTTGCTTTAAGAAGTCACATGCTTGAAACAGTTTGATATTTAATATTGGTGATTTGCACGTTTGGCTACGGAGGAGAGGGTTCACAGAGATATCGACTAATCTATTTCTCTAAAATGCCCATTCAGATCCCAATAACACTTTGTTGATGAAGAACAGCCTCTGCTCTAACCCAGGGTTTACAATGTCATAGGACTTGCACTGTAAAACCACATATATTTGTAAGCACTAAGGGGTAATAAGCTAATTCAAACGCAACAGCAAATAAAGCATTAGCCAATCACTGCTTTACCCCGAGTACAATAGTTATTTGCAAACATTTTGGATCCTGATCGGCGTCTGATCAGGATCCAAACTGTTTGACACTCATTTCAATATTTCTTAAGTCAAAATACCTAAAAATTGTTTTTTAGAAATAGAAGCAGACGACAATTGTTTAAAATTGATGATGTCATGGCAGTGAAGGGGTTAACCCATCACTGCCATGACATTATATACTTAATTGTTGTCTTTTATTTCTCAATTTTAAATTTACGGTAATAAGTTTCAAACAGTGTGGATCCTGAATGTGGCATCTAATCGAGATCAAAACTGTTTGCCAATACCAATTGTACTTGGGGCAAGACAGTGATGAGGTTAACAGAGAAAATTAAAGACTAGGTTATATAAGGGAGATAACTTCAAAGAAATGTGAAAGCTGCATATAAACACCAGTTGTTTCCCTTTAGCTGATGAAAAATAATTACTGAAGAACGCACATTTATATTTTGGCAACACATAACGACAGATCTTTGAACAATACACCAATTTAGTACACTGCACATTATGCATTTTACTGCAATTGCGTAAACGAGATTAAACGGAAAATTATGCACCAAATTTAAAACAATGAAAAACAAAATTGAAGACAAGCAAACACAGAGAATTTATTTCACAAAAATAGCAAATTTTGAACATCGCTTGAAAAAATTTGAACGAAAAACTCAACTTGATCTAATAAAAACTTTCAACTGAAATTGAAACCTGCATTAATCTTTTTCTACAAAGATACACCTTAGCGAGAAAATTAATTACTGCGTTAAAGCAAGATTTCAGAAAAGTAATTGCTGTTAATTTACTAAATTAAAAGTCATGAAATGATTATTTACTGTGCAATTCACAGAATTGATTTTAATCTTGGCAAACAAGTCACTCAAACTAGGCAATCAGTGTTGTTATTCCCCAATCTATGAACTATGTAATACTTGCACTTTGAGATGTGTTTTTTTGGAGTTATTATATAGATATCATATAATCAAAATAGGTTACATGAGAGACAAAAAGAGTAAAAAATATATCAAGAAATTTACATGAATTCTATGCAGATTTTGAAAATAGTCTAACCTCTGCTAGTCAACCATTCAAAAGAGAACACCAATATCTCTTACCCCATAGCATGTTTCTAGTTTTGAAAACAGGTGACTACTTATAGCAGGTTGAAAGTAAAG
Source organism: Gari tellinella (assembly GCA_922989275.2). Taxonomy (NCBI): domain Eukaryota; kingdom Metazoa; phylum Mollusca; class Bivalvia; order Cardiida; family Psammobiidae; genus Gari; species Gari tellinella. Next base: position 13,728,800 of record OV277861.1, read on the forward strand.
CAGAATGCGCCTTAGGGCGCATTCTGCTTTACTTTCAGCCTGCTTTAAGCTATCATCTGATAGAATATTAAAAATATTTCGTTTGCTACATTTTCCTGACTGTATAAAGTGGAACTATTTCCTTCAGTGGAGGAATATATTTAAGTCATAAAAAGGCGTTTTTATGGGGTAATGGGTTAAGACATAACAAGGAGACTGAAGCTTTTCTGCATTACTTTCAAGTACTTCATAGAAATGCAATTGAGCATCTCTAACTACTTTCCAAATAAGTGCTAAATTTGCATATTAACTTCTGAACGATTGATCAACATAGGTAAGACTATATTACAAACTAAACTGTTAATGTGAATAGTATATGATTATGATTTCTACGATTTGATCACCAAATCACACACATAGCTCCAGACCAAGGGAGTATTTCAAATATTGAAATTCTTAAATCTCCACCATTACCTATGTTGTGACTACTCGTTAGAATCGTCTCGAAGAGACGATTCTAATGAATAGTCACAACATAGGCTTGTGGAGTCAAAAAAAGACAATGTTCAACTTACTGCCTCATATCTGGGCTGCGACAAAAAACACTTTATGTACAAGAAATTGGTCCCTATCCCCGTGTGCAGCTCTAAGGCAGGTCGGTAAAATAACATGCATAGTCAAACCATGCAACAGACACCTACAGTTCAACAAGAATACACTTGTATATATATGACAATACCACTGGACACATATAATAACAAATTCTGTAGCACTAAAAACGTGAATGCATGCATGTACAACAAAAGTATGTGAAACAATTTTTCAATTCGCAACAACATAATTTTTTTTTTTTTAATAAGACAAAATGCCTAAATTCTAGATTTAGAATTTAAAGTACAGAACAATTAGCTGTGTACGAGAGATGTCATTAAACAGCTAGAACCGAAAATAGAAGTATCTAAAAGTAATTTTCTGTACTACTTTTGATCTAAAGCTAGCTGGCACCTGGCTTTAAGATTTTCATAGTATTTTGTTGTTCAACATAACTTTGACTGTAGTTTACGAGTCCATGGACAAACTAACATGTACCTATATTATGCTTCAATGTGTTTGTTCGTTATAGTCTGCTTCAAAGAAAAACAGTTCTAAGCCACACAGACAGGGAACTTATCGAAGATGAAAAAGATGGAAGGAAAAAAGCATTTTCGAGACAATATATATAATACTTAATTTTACAAGTTCTTGTTTTAATACACAGAAACAAAAGATGAAACCATGTGTGGCTGAACTACTTGCAATGAATAGGACCGGAACATTTTAACCCTTTACTCCATAGTAATGCCTTGTAACACCTTTTATTTATTACTCCACCAAGAAAATAGTCCATAGTAATGCCTTGTAACACCTGTTATTTATTACTCCACCGAGAAAATAGTCCAAAATTGATACAGTCATGAATATGTACCGTAAAAATGTTTATATTTTCCTAGCAGATGGTAGCTTAAAGCAGGCTAAAAGTAAAGCAGAATGCACCTTAAGGCGCATTCTGTTTTACTTTTAATCTGCTTTAAGTGGTAACCTATCTTCAAAACAAAGAAACAGGCTATGGGGTAAAGGGTTAATGCAAATCCCTTTTTATGTGACAGAGGTAAAAAACAAACTCCTGCTATAACAATCACTTGACCATTTGCTCGATTGACGGCTTAAAACAAGATGCAAGTAAAGCAGAAGGATCCATTAGCAGCTTTCTGATTTTCTTTCATCTAGCTTTAAATATGGCAGAAAACATTCTTAGAGTGTTTTCCTTTACTTTTATTTAAGTTTTCAATAGTAAACACCGTCAATGCATATTCGTTAAAGTGGTTGAAATAGCAGGGTTTAATACTTGAATTAACAGAAATTAAGATAGCAGCACTGGACGAGACAATCTGTGTAAGGCACATGCTGTGGGTCACTGGTGATTTTCTGAGTGCTCCTCTGTGATTGGTAGATGAAGTGCTCCACTGTGATTGGATGGAGACCAAGCTTCACTGTGATTGGTAGATGGAAACCAAGCTCCACTGTGATTGGTGGATGGAGACTGAGCTCCAGTGATTGGTAGATGGAGACGAGCTCCACTGTGATTGGTGGATGGAGACCAAGCTGCACTGTGATTGGTAGATGGAAACTGAGCTGCACACGACAAGGAGGAACGATTACACGGGAAGAGTCTGACTGTATGTTGGCAACAAAGTTACTTGGCTGACTTCTCTGCCTGAATGTCTGCAATAGAAAATAGGTATTTTTAACCCATTACCCAATAAATACACCTTTTTACGCCTCTAATTTATCCCTCCACTGAAGACAATAGTTCCAATTTATACAGTTGTGAATATTAACATTAGAAGTAATTTCTATTATGTAGCAGCTGGTAGCTTAAAGCAGGCTGAAAGAAAAGCAGAATGCGCCTTAAGGCGCATTCTGCTTTACTTTCAACCTGCTTGAAGTGGTCATCTTTCTTCAAAACTAGAAACATGCTATGGGGGAAAGGGTTAATTCAGCAGAAGCAATTTTCTTGTCCTATAAATACACCTTTTTTCACTGAAGAAAATAGTTCCACTTCATACAGCCATGAGTAGACACCATAAGAAATAGTTACTATATCCTAGCAGATTGAAGCTTAAAACAGGCTGACAGTAAAACAACATTTAAAGAGCATTCTGCTCTATTTTCAACCTGCTTTATGCTAATGGACTGCCTTCTGTGTTTGATTTGTTCAGGGCTTCCCAGGTGTAAAAATGTGTAGTTATGAAATGTGAGTAGTTATGTAGAGTATTGATAGAGTAGTGATTCATGAAATTTCCTGAAACATAGATAGATAAATCTAACCTGATAATTTCAGACAACTCTTTGTGTTGTGGAAAACTGTGATACATGCTAATGGTAGAAAGTGTTGCCTAAAACTACCATTACTAGCAATGGGAATTTAAACTGTATATAAATATGGAAAAGTGATAACAACCGTCAACTGATCATTGATAAAAAAATAGACAGATGGTGTTTATGCATACTGTTTACCAAAGTATAATCTCATCTCAGACAATATTATATACCCTGCTGAAATGCGCTCATTTAAGTCAAGAGGGTAGCACATGCAGGTCCGCAAAATGCGACTTAATCATTTTCCGGAATGTGTAAATAAAACAGACACTGTCTTCACATGCTGAATAATTTTGTCTGCAACATTTGTCGTCTGCTACTGTTCTAAAAATGGAATTTTCAAAATTTCTTATTAAAACGGGGTCAGATTGTCAGTTTTGATCTTCTTGAGACATGACATTACGCGTTGTCTCATCAGGATCCAAACTGTTTGCACAGATATTCACAATTTACGCCGGTAGCATACAATGAGTAACTGTTTTACTTTCATCCAGCTTTAAGTAGCAAATTCATACTTGAGTTTTGCAAAATATATCTTGTCTATTGGAATGTAAAAATGATTTTTTGTTATGAATAATAATCAGACCAACACTACCTACTACCATGACAACCACATTCTTACCTTCTTTTGTGGGCAGCTTACACTTCTCCTGTGTCTCTGCGTGTTTCAGACCATCTTTGGCAAAATTTTCAATACCCTTCTTCGTCTTTTCTTGGGCAACAACTGAAACAGAACAAAACATACATAGTTACATACAGTACAAAATCAAATGTCTCCCTGTTATAAAAGTCCCCTTTACAGTGTTACTGCAAGACTGAAATTTTAGAGGGTTATTCTTGACCCCCTTGATGAAAATGTGGGGGTCATTTGGAAATTTTGGGGGTCACAGGATAGTTTGAACTTTTTTGACGTTTATAGATAGATATTGAATAAAATACTTATTGTGTTGTTTAGTGTCTTTATTTCACACTAAATTAATATAATTGAGAGACAAACGATCTAACTAGATAGAATCACTTCTATTTCTATAACACTCCTCATCAGTGAAGTATGCAAAGGTCAGTGCATTTCACTATTAGATCTACTTCAGACAAGCAAACAGTTTTCATTTTTTCAGGACAAGGTAACCTGTTTGTGAAAAACATTTGTCAACTTTGTTAAATATAGACTTCGATACCCTAAAGTGCCACTTACTAATATCACGAATGAAGAACGACGTTCGTGCTAAATATTTATCGTAAAATGAAACTAACAGACTGTGACACATGTAGATCAGAAAGACGAAGGTAAAATGATCCATTAAAGTAGATGACATAATACAGTCATGTGCATTTTATTCTCCTCGTTTCGGCGCTGAAGAGATAAAGAATGAAGTAAAATATTCTGCGTTTTTGGCAGACGATGCTTGAGCCTTTACGTTCATTACCCCAATCAAAACACTTTTAGCAAAGTGAGTTCAATTAACAAACAATTTGGCGGCCGGTTCGGGCGTTTAGCGGTACTACGGAAGTTTAAATCATTTTCAAAGGAAACAATTTAAAAGCATATTCAAACACAATAAGTCTAGATCTGAGGAACTTATTAAATACTTAACACGGAATCTGTGTAGTTTTTAATATATTTCGCCCTTTTCAACTGTCGATTTTTAAATACTCGAGTGACTTTATATGCCAATCGAACTGAACTCTAATACCCACAATGCACCCGTCAAAACAACCAAAATGGCCGTTAGCGCACTCTGTCAATTTCGTAACCGACATGCATACAACACGGAATAAATAATTATGTATTTACTCCGGCGTCGGCGGCATGCTTTCAATGAATATGCCGATTTTAACATTTTTAGTTTCAGTTAGTCGGCAGAATTGACTTGCGTCACATAAAACGCACTTGCTGAATTAAGTTGCGCCAAACGCAAGAAACACTGCCCTTTATCTCTGTGACTAAATTAACATTGATTTTCAACTCATTACCCCATAGTAGGTTTATAGATTTGAAGACAGGTGACCACTTTAAGCAGGTTGAAAGCCTGCTTGATTTGATTTTACGTCGCTTTCAACAGTATTTCAGTCATATCACGACGTCCAGCTAATTACAGGTGGAGGAAGACCCCAGAAGTCTTTTATGCACTGTTTCAGGCACAAATCGGCAACGGGGTAGAACCACCGACCTTCCGCAAGCCAGCTGGAAGGCTTCCCACATGAAAAATCCGAACGACCCTACTGGGATTCGAACTCCCAGCGGTGAGGAGCTTAGTGATATAAGTCACGGTGACTATACCTCTAGGCCACGGAGGCCCCCTTCAGCCTGCTTGAAGGGATCATCTGCTAGGATATAGCAATATTCTTATGGTGCATATTCATGACTGTATAAAGTGAACTACTTTCTTCAGTGTGTTTCATAAATTAAAGGCATAAAAAGATGTATATATGGATTAATGGTTTAAACCCTTCTATTGCCAATTTTTACCCTCTGCTTTAACCCTTTCCCCAATAGAAGCGCCTTTTAGCGGATATGATTTATTCATCCGCCGAAGAAAATAGTTCCAATTTAATCAGTCATGAATATGTATTATAGGGAATATTTTCTATATTATAGCACATGATAGCTTAAAGCAGGCTGAAAGTAAAGCAGAATGCGCCCTAAGGCGCATTCTGCTTTACTTTCAACCTGCTTTAAGTAGTCACCTATCTTAAGTTCTAGAAATAGGCTATGAGGTAAAGGGTTAACCCTTTTATTGACAAAATATTGTCTGCTTTAATACTGTTGTCAGCACATCAATTTAAAAGTTAGATTTATGGCATTTATACTGAAGAAATATCAATATGTGTGCCAACTCTGATCAGACACCACATAACGCAGCATCTGCTCTAGATCCAAACTGCTTGCAAAGTTGACTATAGTCACTGATGGTGCCAATATGATCACACAATAGGGTTTGGTGTGGACATGAGAACTTTGGTTTTGGAAATCTTTATCATACCTCTTTACTCAATAGCCTGTTCCAGTTTTAAAGACATGTGAGTATTTAAAGTAGGTTGAAAGTAAAGCAGAATGCGCCTAAGGTGCATTCTGCTTTCTTTCCAGCCTTCTTTAAGCTACCAGCTGCTAGATATTAGAAAATATTTCTTGTGATACATATTCATGACTATACATTGCAACTATTTTCTTCCGTGCAGGAATTAAATGCTTGAAAACGTGTATCTGGAGTAAAGAGTCTGGTCTGCAGTAACTAGGACAGGGATGACTTACTTTCTTGCAATGCATTCTTTTCCTGGGTTTCAACCTTATTCAAACAGTTTTTGTCGTGGCTGCCGATCGAATTTCTTAATTCTTGCTCCTGTTTTTCCTTCTGAATAACTGAAATGAGCAGAAATGATGTGTCAATATTAAAACAAGTAGGAAATAATCCATCACAACAAGCAAGCAGGAGACAATATCATCACTGAAATAAGCATACATCTGTTTTAACTCTTTCCTCCCTGAAACTTTAAATGGACAAATTCCAGTTTCCATTTTAGTCTAGTCCATTTCTGACTTTTAAGGGTTGTTTTTGTCAATGTTTGGCATTATGACAAACAGTGAAGACCCTGATCAGAGGGCTCCTGCAGGAGCCCTCTGATCAGGGACTTCAGTTTGCAAAGGACAAGTGTACTATTTGTATGTACACTGTTTGAAAAGCACGCCTATATGCGGGGTTAACCCATTGCCCCATAACCTGTTTCTAATTTCGGAGACAGGTGACAATTTAAAGCAGGTTGAAAGTAAAGCAAAATGCGCCTTATGGCTTTACTTTCAGCCTGCTTTAAGCCATCATCTGCTAGGATATAGAAAATATTTATTGTGAAGCATATTCATGATGGTATAAAGTGGAGTTCTTTTCTTCGACAAAGTAATAAATTAAAGGCTTAAAAAGGGGTATTTATGGGGTAATGGGTTAACAACTGAAAAAGCAATCATAGCTAAAGTAAGTAGGACATACTGAAATAAGTATAAAAAGTTTTGAAACTGAAAAAAGAAGGATATAATGTTATAAATGATATAAGTTGGACTGTTCTCTGCTCAAACTGAAAAAGAAATATCAGTCAGTAAATAATGATATACAATTTTAATTTCAGAAAATCTAAGTTTAAAGCAAGTGACTGCCTAAAGCGAGATGAAAGTAAAGTAGAAAGCTTTCTGCTTTACTTTCACTATATTGTAAGCTACAACCTGCATTTTACACGATCAGCACATTTATTGTGACAGAACTTAATTAGGCTTCTTTGGGATTAAAACAGGTGACTGCTTAACCCTTTCCCCCTATAGAAGCGACTTTTAGCGTATTTAATTTATTCCTCCGCTGAAGAAAATAGTTCCAGTTTATACCCTCATGAACAATTACCATTACAAATATTTTATATAGCCTAGCAGATTTTAGCTTAAAGCAGGCTGAAAGTAAAGCAGAATGTGCCTTTCTGCTTTACTTTCAACCTGCTTTAAGTGGTCACCTGTGTTCAAAACTATAAACAGGCTATGTGGTAAAGGGTTAAAGCAAGGTGAAAATAAAGCATAAAGCTCTTGAAGGTCAGTTTTATGCTTTACTTTCTTTGTGCTTTAAGCTAGCTACAGCCTTCAGTACATTTATCAAGTAGTGCCTTTCAGGCAGGGGAATAGTTTATGTGTTTGTGAGAAGGAAAGGGTTACACAATCCTTTAACCCTTTCCCTTATGGGGGCGACTTTTAGCACAGGCATTTTATTCATCCGCTGAAGAAAATAGTTCCAAATTATACCGTAATGAATATGTGTCATATTTAATACTTTCCTTATTCTAGCAGGTAATAGCTTAAGGCAGGCTGAAAGTAAAGCAGAATGCGCCTTAGGGCGCATTCTGCTTTACTTTCAACCTGCTTTAAGTAGTCACATATCTTCAATACTAGAAATAGGCTATCAGGTAAAGGGTTAAGAGAAGACAAGTAGGAGCTTTCTGCATTACTTTCATCCTGCATTAAGCTGCCAACATTCTTAAGACCCTAAACACAACAATTTCTTGAATGGCCACTTATCAATAATTTGACTGCTTTATAACGGCATCATAAAAGGTTTCTTTCAACGCTAAGTAACTCTTGTGGGTTATTAGGTTCCCTTGTGGATCATTTTAGTTACCAAAACATGAACCAGTCTACTTGGAATTCTGGGTAGTGATATAAATACTGAGCTCTAAATAAGCAAACATTGAAGACTCTGAGCAGAAGGCTCCTATAGGATCCCTCTGATCTGGGTCTACACAGTTTTCAAGGGTATTGAGTATATTTCAAACAGGTCCGTGGTATTGAAAGAGTTGAGGATGCTTGATTAACAACAGCACAACTAATTTACATTGAAATTTTATGTATACAGTGAAACCCCTCTAAACCGGACTTGTGTGGGGACAACATAAATGTCCGGTTTAGAGGGGTTTCCGGATTAGACGGATTTAAACCCATAGCTTGTTTCTAGTATAGAATATAGCTGATCACTTAAAGCAGGTTGATAGTAAAGCAGAATGTGTCTTAAGACGCATTCTGATTTACTTTCAACCTGCTTTAAGCTATCATCTGCTAGAATATAGAAAATATTTCTGATGATACATATTCATGAATGTATTTTCTTCAGTGAAAGAATAAATCAAAGGCGTAAAAAGGTATATTATTGGTGAAATGGGTTAAAATAAAGAAGATTTTGAAACGGGACCAACGTTTTTGTCCGGTTTAGAGAGAATTCCGGTATTTAGAGGTTCCGGTTTAGAGGGGTTTCACTGTACCGCATATCAGGCTTTACAAACTAATGCAGAAACTCTATTAAACTCTTAGCATGCTGGGTAATTTTTTCGTAGGTAAAAATTGTTGTCTGCAACTGTTCTAAAAATAGTATTTTCCAAATTTTTTTCAAAATAGGGTCAACGTATCAAACAGTTTGGATTCTGATGTGAGGCCGCGTGACACAGTCTCTGATCAGGAGCCAAACTGTTTGCAAAGGTAATCACTGTAGAACATACCCGCCGCTAGCATGGTAAGACTTTAATTTCCCACTATCTTTTTGCAATTTAATCATATGCAAATGTATTTACTTTATAAAAACGGACTTTACCGTATCAAGGCATGTTTTCAAAAACATCCTGGTGTTTATCATGCAATGTGTTAAATGTCAGGCAACTCAACAATGTCCAGTTTTGACTATTAAGGATAGTATTTACAAGATACAGCAAACATTTTGAAGACTAAAATAAGGATAACTAATTGTATAAAATGTAGGTAGCAGTTTAGTATAAGCAAGATGAAAGTAAAACAGAAAGATCTTAAAGGATATTTTTGTTTTACTTTCATCTTGCTTTAAGTAGACATATTGTTTAAAACAAAATAATTGACTTAATTTAATGGTCGTTTTAGAGAGGTTTTACTGTGTTTGCAAAATTACAGTGCTGTTGGGGGACCTTCTGATTAGGGTTTACACTGTTTGAATAGGACAAAATTAATGTACTTTTCACAGATACATCATAGGTAAATGCTGTGTTTTCCAGTCACTAGGGACCAAAGGGTTAAGGGGTTTAGCACACACCATAACCCTTCCGCCAAAAGCTTGAAGACACGGGACCACTTAAAGCAGGTTGAAAGTAAACCAGAATGTTGCTCTCCTTTCAGCCTATTTTAAGTTACAATCTGCTAGGATATAGAAAATATTTCTTTTGGTATAGGTTTATGACTGTATACATTTTAACTATTTTCTGCAGTGCAGGAATAAATTAAACGCTCTAATTGGTGCTTCAATGAGGTAGAGGGTTTAATGACCTTATACTAGACAAGATCCGGCTCACTGGATAAAGTTAAATATTTACTAACACCTGTAACACCGTCAAATGCTGCATTCGTAAACAAACACAAACACTCCTTTAACCCTAACCCGCATAGCCTGTTTTCACGTTTAAAGACAGATGGTTGCTTAAAACAGGCTGAAGGTAAAGCTGAAAGCTCCTTCAGGAGCTTTCTGCTTTACTTTCAACCTGCTTTAAGCTACCATCTGCTAGGATAGAAAATATTTCTAATAGTGTATTTTCTGGACCGTATTGAAAAAGTGAATTTTTCTTCATTGGAGTAATAAATTAAAGGCTTAAAAGGACATATTTATTGGGTATTGGGTTAAAGTGAAATGGCATGTGATAAGATATGCCCTCACTTTTAACATCAATAAGACTCATGTTGTTTATAACAGGTGGCAGCTTTACGGTGGATGAATAAAGCTTTCTGCTTTACTTTCCTCTTTAAACATCCATCTGCATCAAATACATAATAAATTATTACTTACAACTTTCTCCTTTTTTTAATAGGTGAAATAACAAGGGTTTATTGCGACTATATTCTTATGCATAAGTTTTTGGCTTTTGATTATTCACAAATGTACGCTTTATTTACTTGTTTACTTGACTACTGCTGTCTCCAAAGCAAATTTAAACAGAAACAGTAAAACAAAGTAACAACAACTTTAATGTCAGAACTAGGTCTTTGAAGACAGAAACATAACAAAATGTGTTATTTCCTCAAGTCACTATTTCTTCTACTTGATTTGATATAAAATATTTTCACATACAGCAGCCAAATATTCCAGTAGTACTAAATGTTTGTACTGTCCTCAGTGATTTAGCCTGCCACTCACGACTATAGCTCCATATGCAAACAGCTTGGATCCGGATGAGACGACGAGTAACTCGGCGTCTCAGCCAGATCCAAGCTGTTTGACACTCGGACACTATTTTTCAGCAATTTTAAGCAACTTTGAAACTTGAAGCAGACGAGAAATATAGCAGGGGACAATTTATTTGGCGGGCTAAGGGTTAAGATGCATGGTAGCCTAAACAAGGTGAATGACATGCAGAAAGCTCTTATAGGCTCTTATAAAACTTGTTTTAGGTATTTAACTGTTTTCACCAGTGTCTATTTGAGACACTATGATAGCACATCGTAAGACACAATGTTACTTGACATTATGTTCTGTAAATATGACACAATGTATGTAAAACATTTGAAATAAATACTGTTTAAACTAAGACACATGGCATGATGCCACACCCTGCCATATTATTATAAACTGACAACGGGCAGACCCGAGTCGAGACAGGAGAAAAGTTGCTGATTCCACATCTCATTTACATCGAGATAAAAATATGGGATGTAGATTAATAAACTATACCTCTGCTGGAAAATAATAAGTACTGAAATTCCAGTCTACATTGAACCCCATTTAATTGCCTCTTTAGGGCTTTAATTCTTTCAAAATATGAACACTGAATAAAACTAAATTTAATGTGAATTTTTTTTTAATCATCTTCTGTTGTTATATAATAATGCAACTATACGAGCCTAAAACATGCAGATTCAATCCTAATCAGAGTTACTGGCATCTGTTCTTGATCCAAACTGTTAATGAATGTTTTCTAAATTCAAACTAATGTCTAATGACTAGCAGTTTCAACAAACACACAGAATAAATACAGTAAAACCTCTCTATAACGACCACTAAAATGAAGGCTAATTAGTTGTATAAAAGATAGGTGACAGCTTAAAGCAAGGTGACAGTAAAACAGAAAGCTCCTACAGGAGCTTTCTGTTTTACTGTCTCCTTGCTTTAAGCAGTCACCTGTTGTCAACACAATAATAAACACAATTTAGTGGTTATAATAGAGAGGTTTCACTGTAAATTGACCCTGGTTAGATACAACAACATGCAGGATCTCAATCTGGGTCTACAGTGTTGGCTAATGACCTCAATACATTAAGTTGTAGCTACCAGTATATGGACAAGGCAGTATTTGTATAACAATGAAATCATCCCACAAGTATTATTAACTCTTTGCATGTTAGCGACGAAACTATGACTACGGTATGTTCGCAAACAGTTTGGATCCTGATGAGACACTGCATTATGCGGCATTTCATCAGGATCCAAACTGTTTGACACACCGATTCTACGTTGAAAAGAAACTTTGCAATTGTTACAGGCAACAGAACTGCTTAGCATTCAAAGAGTTAAAAACATCAAAATGTTTATAATAGTACAACACAACTTCTGATAGAAGCGAAAATTTAAACATTAACTCTTTCAATACCATGGACCTGTTTAAAATATACTCATTACATTTGCAAATAGTGTAGACCCAGATCAGAGGGATCCTATAGGAGCTTTCTGCTCAGGGTTTACACTGTTTGCTGATTTAGAACAGTATTTATTAAACTACCCATAATTCCAAGTAGACTGGTTCATGCTTGGTAACTAAAAAGATCCCAATGGGAACCCAAAAACACACAAGATTTACTTAGTGTTGGCAGAGTTAAAATCCTTACGTTTCCACCAAACCCTTTGTTGTGCTAACTCCGAGACAACTCTAATGGGTAGTCTGATTTCAACAAAGTGGAAAATATCAATTTTATATAACTAAGCTACATTGTAATTACTTTTTTAAACTGGCTGGTATTAATGATTGGTAACTACATTAATATGTTGTCTACAATAAAGAGAAAACTAACAGAAACAGCAACATTCAATATTAAAATTCAACAATTTCAAGTTGTCAAAAAATCAATAAAGTGACAATTCAAAAGACGCATTGGTTGTCTTTCTGTTCATGGAATGTTTGTACAGAACAAAAAATAATGCAGAAAGCACTTTTTAGAACTTTCTGCATTACTTCTTGCGCGATACAGTAACCCTTTTTACCCATTTATATCATTCCTCCAATGAAGAAATTAGTTCCATTTTAAACAGTCATGAATGTGCATTATAAGAATGTTTTCCCTTATCATATCAGATGGTAACTCAAAGCAGGCTTAAAGTAAAGCAGATTGTGTACGGAACATTCTGCTTTACTTTGTGCCTGCTTTAAGTAGTCACCTGTTTTCAAAATGAAGAAAGGTTATGCGGAAAAGGAGCCACTTCTTCAGCAACCCCAGTGCTTCTTCTTTACATCATCATTCAACCAACATAATTTTACCGTCAACATTTTTAACTTTCGTACCTTCTTTGGTTGGTAGACATATTTTTTCCTCGGTGTTTCGTCGTTTCAGACTTGATTTGTTAAATTCTCCGATTGACTTTCTGTGTTCTTGCTCCTTTTTCTCCTCTGCTATTGCTATGAACACCAACGAGGCCAAACAGAACATCAGAATTTGTTAACCATTCTCACAAAATTATTTTTTAAGACTGGATCCATAGTCAAACTGGTGTTATTTAGTCACTCAAAAAAATAAAGCAGTCCAACTCTTTCAACACCATGGACCTGTTTAAGATATACTCATTACATTTGCAAACAGTGTAAACCCAGATCAGAGGGCTCCTTAAGGAGCCCTCTGATCTGGGTCTACACTGTTTGCTAATTTAAACAAGACTTTTTTCTATGCCATGCATTAAGCTGTAATCTAGTTCAATTGCTATCAATGCATTTTCTGTAAACATGAATGACCAACACAAGTTTTAACTATATATCACAGCTCTTCTAACTTGGGATAACCTTGAAATACTTCTATTGTATATATTTAAGTTGAAACAAAGTCTGTAAAATTTCTTACTCTATGTCAATAGCCAACAAATCTGATGTTCCGAGTGTTATCGAGAAATTTTGTTTGAGAGATAGATCTTGATAATAAAATATGACGAATGTTTACCCATTTTGCCTCAAGTTTTCTAAATAAAGACTGCATGAAAACAGTGAAGACTCCACCAGATACTGCCAAAATGGGTGTCTGAATAAAGTCTGCAATGAATGCAACTTTATATATCACATTGTACAGCCTTATATGATTCAGGGCTCCAGATAAGGGGGAGTAATCTGAACAAATCCAACATTTTCTCACTCATACAAATCCTATGGTGTTACTACTCATTAGAATCGTCTCGAAGAGACGATTCTAATGAGTAGTGACACCATAGGGTTTAAAGCAGAAATGAAGATTTTAGTTTTTTTTAAATACTCCCCTTATCTGGAGCTCTGTGATTAATGTACCATTTTCTTTATTCAATACAACACTTTATATGATATGAAACAAGCACAATGGAATATTCCACTAAATATATATTCAGGCTGTGAGGCAAAAATGGGTTCAGAGGAAAGCAATGGCTAGCTGTCGTTAAATGCCAGCATCTTCTGAACGAGGTGGGCGTTTCTTCCCATCTCAATTCTATTCCTCTCACATTCATCATAATTCTGGGATTACAGAAGTCGTCTACTTGCACAGTGCTTCAGATCAGTAGGAGTAAATTAAATAGTTCTCCATAACCCATTACTCCACAGATACACCTTTTAATGCATTTAATTTATTCTTCCACTGAAGAAAATAGTTCCAATTTATACTGTCATGAAAATGAAGCATAAAATATTTTCTATTTCCTAGCATATGGTAACTAAAAGCAGACTGAAAGTAAAGCAGAATGGGAAATAAGTCCCATTCTATTATACTTTCAACCTGCTTTAAGCAGTCACCTGTCTTGCAAACTTAGAAATTATAGGCTATAGGGTAATGTGTTAATGTCAACACCAGACTTTATGTTGTGACTGCTCATTAGAATTTTCTCGAGGAAATGATCCTAATGAGTAGTCACAACATCGAGTTTGGTGAAGTCATGAACATTTTATTATTTGAAATACTCCCCTTATCTAGAGCTGATGCTTGCAGAGTGAAGATTATTATGTTACACAAAGAATAAGTCCAAAAGTGGATGTTTATAGATATGATACAAGCAATAGCAAAGTCAGGTTACACAATGTACATGTATGTTTAGAGTATACATGTATAAATGTAAACATGTATAAATAGAGTACATGAATAAATGAAACCTCTCTAAAACAACCACTAAATAATGTCTAATACTAGGCGTTTCAAGCAGGTGAGTGCTTAAAGCAAGGTGGAAGTAAAACAGAAAGCTCTTGAAGGAGCTTTCTGTTTTACTTTCACTATGCTTGAAGCTGTCACCTATCATTAATGCAATCAATTAGCAGGGTTCCAGATAACAGATAGAACTGAACAAGTCCAACATTTTATCACTCATTTCAGCACCAAATCCTATAGTGTTCCTTCTCATTAGCATCGTCTCGAAAAGACGATTCTAATGGTTAGTGACACCATTGGGTTTAATGTAGAAATAACGATTTGAGTTTTTGAAATACTCCCCTTATCTGGAACTCTGAATTAGCCTTCTTTTTGGTGGCGGTAATAGAGGGGGTTTACTGTATATATACAGGTACACAAGATTACCATGTCCCATTCTCCAATATAGGAACTATGCGTGTCTAGCATAAATCTCACTACTTCATGTTTTCTCTCATAGTTGAGGAAGCATAAAGCCACACTCTTAGCCTCACACAAATCAAAACTAAGTAGCTTATTAAGCCTTAATTTTCCATTATTCTGAAGCTTGTTTTTCAAACTAGCAGCTAAGATGTTCAAAATTTGTTAAACCAGAATGTCGAAAACTGTTAAGCTTGGGGTTTTCAATATCTTTATACAGCTAGGCTTACAAACTCAAATCTTGTACTAGCTCGCTCCATCAGACTGACTCAAGGTATTGCAATGTAAAAATAGTGAAAACAAAGAGAAAGAAATCAGGCAAAATATATATGCAAGTCTTACTGTATATAGATAGCTCTTTTATCATGGAGATACAAAAATAAGAGGGTAAGTACAGATTGTTCAGCATTCGGAGACAAGATACAACTATTGCCATGTGATGAGCATTCTATCGATCATTTATTAAATTATAAGAATAAATCTTCAGTTGTTCTGTGTAGGAAACATGATATTTTATTACAGATGAGCGGAAATCAATTAACCAAGAGCAAAATGGAGTGTTTCTGTGAACCCTGTCCTCTATTGCTAATGGTGCAAATAACCTATACATGTACAGTGGAGAATCTGTTATTCTTTCCCGTTTAAACGCAAACGTACGCAAACGCAAAGCACTAAAACGTTGAAAAGTACAATTTTTGGGCAATTCTGATAATTCATGTTTATCTTGGTGGCAAACAGTTTGGAGCCTGATCAGACGCGGGGTTACCCGGCGTCTGATCTGGCTTCAAACTGTTTGCACTGCAAATAATAGTTTTAGCGTAAACGCGTTTATTGGGAAAGAATAACACATTCTCCACTGTATCAAACTTATATATAATTTATGGTTATTTTGTGGTGAACTAAGTAACTCTTGTCGGTTATTAGGCTTCCTTGTGTATCTTTTAAATTACCAAAACATGAACCAGTCCACTTGGAATTCTGCCTTTTATTCTGGATAGTTTAATGAATATTTCTCTATATTAGAAAACAGTGCAAACCCTGATCAGAGGAGCTCTCTGATCTGGGTTAATACTGTTTTTCAAATGTAATTAGTATTTTTTTAACAGGTCCATGGTGTTGAAAGAGTTGATGCAGGTTGCTGCTTAAGTATGGTGAAATCAACCATGTGTCTTAAGACACAATCTTTGAGCAGAAGGGTTAACAATTTTTGCATATAACCATTAGAAACTGAAGATTTTGAGCCTCATCCAGGCCACGCCTATCTAAAGCAGGTAGGGTAAGGTAAATAAGAATGACTAGAGAAAATGGAGACACTAGAATCATAATAAAAAGAATGACTAGAGCGCTCAATGGAGAAACATAACAAAAATAGGAAAGTCCTGTATAAGGGAGACAAGAAGTCTTATAAATGAGTAAAATGAAAGATTGAGGATGTAAAAGCTCTGGTTATTCAAGAAAAAGATTTTAAAACAAAAAGTAGATCTACTAGATCTAGATCTTTTAAAAAGTAGATCTAGATCTTTCTACAACTGCTAAATGCTTTCACAACTGAAATGTTGACATATCTTTTATTTTACCAGGAGCCCAGATAAGGGGAGTATTTCAAGAACTAAAATCTTTAAGTCTGTTCCAAACCCTATGATGTGACTACTCATTAGAATCGTCTCGAAGAGACGATTCTAATGAGTAGTCACATCATATGATTTAATGTAGACAGAAAGTAGAAACTGTTGAAATGGTTCCCTGTTATCTTGAGCTGTGTCAAATCACACAACGAAACCTGTGCTAAGCAACCATAAACCATTTATGCAAAGTGGATTCTTCCGTGCTTATATATAGGAAAAGACATTTTTTTTATGTAACGGGTGCCTGGTCTAAATTTTCCTTGTCATCTTATTTTATATTGAAATTTCCTATCAGTTTTAAAAGTGTAGATTCTGATCAGATGCTGCATTATGCAGCATCTGATCAGAGTCTACACTGTTTGGCAGTGTTTGCCTATGTCCCTTTTGTGGGAGGTTAGGAAAAAATGGGTTCAATTAAAATGCACAGCCAGAATTTTATGAAGTCATTTCTTAATGCAGAACAAAAGTAGTGCAGAAAGATTTTGTCCACTTTTAAAAACAAGCGCCCCATGGGGCATATTTCGCTCACCTGAGAAAATAGCTGAAAAAATGGCGATAATAATTTAGGTCCAGGACTGACCTAGATATGCAACAGACCCGAACAATTTGAACAAATTATGTAAAGTATATTTAAAAGTGTCACCATACCGAATATAAAAGCTCTGGCCATATTAGTGTCAGAGAAGAAGACGGGGCCAATTTTGACCCCAGGTGCATAATTTGAACAAACTTGATAGAGGACCTGTAGGCGATGGTATGTGCAAAATATCTAAGCTATGGCCCTTGTAGTTTCAGAAAAGAAGATTTTTTAAGTTTTCATTGAAAAAAATCTATTTTTAGCTCCTGTGACCTAGTTATGCAACCGACCAGAACCATTTGAACAATTTTGGTATAGGACATCTAGAAGTGTCACCATACCAAATATCAAAGCTCTGGCCATATTAGTTCCAGAGAAGAAGACGTTTGAAAATTTCAATATATAACTCTATGTAAAACTGTGACCCCCCGGGCGGGGCCAATTTCGACCCCAGGGGCATAATTTGAACAAACTTGATAGAGGACCTGTAGATGATGCTATATGCCAAATATGTAAGCTCTGGCCCTTCCAGTTTTTGACAAGAAGATTTTTTAAGATTTCCTTATTTTTTCACTTTGGTTGCCATGGCAACCAGAGTTCTGCATTGTTTTTAATTCTTTGAACAAATTTGAAAGAGCTTGACCCAAGGAACATTTCTGTAAAGTTTGGTTGAATTCTGTCAAGCCGTATAGGAGGAGATGTCATTTGAAGCAATTGTTAACGACGACGCATGACCAACAACTAACGACTAACGACGGACGACGACGGACACAGGGCCATCCCAATAGCTCACCTTGAGCCTTTGGCTCAGGTGAGCTAAAAATAAATAATCTTAATGCATCTTGCAAATTGTTGCTTAACAGTGTTCTCATGTATAGTTGAAACATTAATTCTTTTCCCAATAAAACTGTTTATGCTAATATCCTTGTATCCACTGCAAACAGTTTGTTGTCAGATCAGACACCGGCATCTGACTTGGCTCCAAGCTGTCTATTAATCAGATTAAAACTAATCATTAACATTTTTCTACATTTTATTGCATTGCGTTTGTGTTTATTTTCATTTAACCCATTACCCCATAACTTGTTTCAGTTTTGAATATAGTTGACCACTTAAAGCAGGTTGAAAGTAAGCAAAATATGCCTTAAGGCACATTCTGCTTTACTTTCAGCCTGCTTTAAGCTACCATCTGCTAGAATCTAGAAAATATTTCTTATGAAACATATCCAAGACTATAAATTGGAACTATTTTCTTCAGTTGAGGAATGAATTAAAGGCGTATTTATGGTGTAATGGGTACAGTTCATACCAGAAGTCAGGGTCGTTAAATTCTACTTCTCTTCGCTCAGATTATATTCATTCAAACATGATGTCTTTTCTTTTGAAACCAATACATGGTTCACTTCAGTGATATATGATATATTTCCATTTGCTAACTAGTGCAGTGCCAGATATTCTGGTGCAATCCTATAATCCACCTGATCATTACTGCACTACAAAGACGGACCAACAACGCTGTTACATAATACGTCCAGTTTTCGACAGGCGTTTATATGGGTTTTTTAAAATTCATCCAACCCTGAAACTTGTAACGGACAACATCCTTAAGTCTAGCCCATTATTGACTATATATGGTTGATTTTTACAATTTATTACAAAATGACAAACAGTTTGGACCCTGATCAGAGGGCTCCTGAAGGAGCCCTCTGATCAGGGTCTATACTGTTTGCATGGGACAAGTGTACTCTTCACATGCACAAGGTTTGTTAACGACAAGTATACTCGTCGTTAAGGTTGAATGTGTTAAATAAGAGAGTAACAGGTTTATAACATACAGAATGACATGCAATCCATGTGCTTTATACATTTATCTCTTTCAACACTGAAGACCTGCAATGACATTTGCAAACAGTTAAGATCCAGATCAGGTCCACACTACATGTGAGCTTTGATCTGGATTTTAACTGTATGTCACTCAGAGCCACGATTATAGATAAATGAAAACTGAATCAGTCAGAATTACAGTATTCGCCTTAACCCACTTGCCCAAAGCCTGGGGCAAGTGGTTTATAATTTGGGCAAGTGATATTTGCATCAGAATTTGACATATAACAGTGACAAGGGTAGTTTTGTCAGTTTCCGGCAAGTGGTCTGAAAAACCTAAGGCGAATACTGAAATTTCTACAGATAACAGTTATTCAGTGTTGCAAGAATTAAGTCTGCTTATACACATGGTGTGCAAACTTCTAGACTCAGAATTAACACAAGAATTAACCCATTACCCCATAGCTTGTTTCTAGTTTTGAAGACATATGACTACTTAAAGCAGGGTGACAGTAAAGTAGAATGTGCCTTAAAGGCACATTCTGCTTTACTTTCACTCTGCTTTAAGCTACCATCTGCTAGGATAAAGAAGTATTTCTTATGGCACATATTAATGACTGTATAATATTGAATTATTTTCCACTGCGGATGAATAAATTAAGGGTGTAAATAAGGTGTTTTTATGGCGTAATGGGTTAAATGCAAGATAGTATTTGTTATACATAAAGAATATACTAATGCACATGGTAACATAATATTATATGTTTTGTTAAAATGTCATTGAAAAGTTGGTTATTGCACATAGTTTTCAAGACAAGTTATTTTCATATTACATACATGAACACAAATAATGCATAAAACATAACAACTAATATAATATATATTTTAGGTTCGCTGTTTTAAATTAAATTCAGACTGAAACAAAAGCACAATATAATAGCATGGTATAATTGCTTCTCATAGTTTTTTACGAGTACCCACATTTTCTGTTAATCTGAGGTAGACTTCCTTTATCAAAAGAATGCGGTAGAATTAAAATTTCAGCAAATAAATCATTTCATTGTTATCAGTGAACAACCTGTTATCTTACTTTCCTTTCTATTTAACTGATATAAAATTGCAGTATGCTGGAAAGTTTTTATGCTTTGTAGATCCCATTGTTTCTACTGCCCTTACTCAGAGACAGTAGTCCTTAACACTAACACAAGCAATCAGGGAAAAGATAACATCACTTAACCCATTTCCTCATAAATACGCCTTTGTACGCCTTTAATATATTCTTCTACTTTCAATTTTACACTATCACAAATAAGAAATATTTTCTATATTCTAGCAGATAATAGCTTAAAGCAGGCTGAAAGTAAAGCAGAATGCGCCTTATGGCGCATTCTGCTTTATTTTTAGCCTGCTTTAAGTAGTCACCTATTTTTAAAACTAGAAACAGGCTATGGGGTAAAGCGTTAACCCTTTACCACATCAGATACACTTTTTAACTTATTCTTCCACTTTATACAGTCATGATAATATTAATATTAACATTAAAAATTTCTTTATCCTAGCAGAAAGTAGCTTAACCCTTTGAACCCTAGTCCCGCATATTGGCGTCCTTTTCAAACAGTGTACATGTGAATAGTACACTTGTCCTGTGCAAACAGTGAAGACCAAGATCAGAGGGCTCCAAACGGAGCCCTCTGATCAGGATCTTCACTTTTTGTCATAATGCCAAACATTGACAAAAACAACCCTTAAAAGTCAGAAATGGACTAGACTAAAATGGAAACTGGAGTTTCAGGGAGGAAAGAGTTAAAGCAGGTTGAAAGTGAAGCAGAATGCACCTTAAGATGCATTCTGCTTTACTTTTAATCTGCTTTAAGTGGTCAGCTGTCTTCAAAACTACAAACAGGCTATGAGGTAAAGGGTTAAGGCAGGTGATTGCATCGGAGAATAACTGTGGCTGCACCTCAGTTTATCAGTACTATCCTTTTTATCCTTTCCTCTTTAGTCATTTATTAATCCTGGTTCATTGAAATGCCTTACACTGAGGTCATGTGCATTTAGGGGAATTTTGTGTAGCCTAATCTGAAGTCACTGGCCCCATATCTTATCTCCAGAGCCATATATTTCATTGTTTTCTTCTTTTTTCTACGCCTTCAAAGGTTATGCACCTAAAAACTAGGTATTGGCTACTCACATGTACAAATCTTATCGGCTAACAATGTAGACAAAGATCAGAGATTGAGAATCCATTCAAAAGATGATTTTGCTGCGGTTTAAACTGGCTAATGACAGGTGGAGAAAAGACCCTACTACACCTACTGCAAAATCAACTAAAGGACTTTTGGAACAATCTGCATTAATTTTGTCACATTAAGCTTTCATTCACTCAGAAAGTTTAACCCTATATTATCGATGTTTCCATGTGTCACAACTGTTTATGAGAGAGGGGTAGTCTCCCCTGAACCCCGCCCCCCTGACCCACCCTTGGAAGTCCCGCCTGGGTAGCCTCCCCTGACCTACACTTGGTAGCCTCCCCTGACCCACCTTGGGTAGTCTCCCCTGACCTACCCTTGATAGTCTCCCCTGACCCACCCTTGGTAGTCTACCCTGAACCCCCCCCCCCCCCCCTTGGATAGTCTCCCCCTGACCCACCCCTGGTAATCTCCCCTGACCAAGCATGGATAGTCTCCCCTGACTGGCCATGGGACTATACCTACCATCTTTGTCTGGCAGTGGGTTCTTCTCTTGTACGTCCTGATGCTTCAATCCTTTCTTGTCAAAGTTCCCGACTTCCCCAACCATATTTTCATGATGGATACCTGAAACAAGTCAACAAACAACATGTACAACATACTACTGCATGTACTCCCCTATATTTTCTACCTCGAAACATTTTGTATCAATCTTAACCCATTACCCCATAAATACCCCTTTATTTATTCCTCCACTGAAGAAAGAAGTTCCAACTTATACAGTCATGAGCATGAACCATAAGAAATATTTTCTACATCCTAGCAGATTGTAACTTAAAACAGGTTGAAAGTAAATAGAATGCGCCATTAGGCGCATTCTTCTTTACGTTCAACCTGCTTTAAGTAGTCATCTATCTTCAAAACTAGAACCAGGTTATGGGGTAATGGGTTAATGTTGCAACACATGTCTGTGTATTCCTATGCATACAAGGTAATAAGTGCTACTGATCAATTGATATATCCCCCTATAGAACAATCATAACAACTAAGCCATTTTCAAAGACTCCGTAACGGAAATCCACGAGATATTCCAATAGCCTATAGCGGATCTACATCGCTTTCATATTAATTTTATGCACATGTGCAGAACCTCTCACTGCTTTAAAAATAAGTGCAGTGCCAATTCCAGAAATGTGAAACTTGATTACACACAGCTTTGATTGCGGGTATCTCAACTTTCCAAATGGAAACTGGCGAGCAGATATAGAATTTAAAATGTAAAATTATATTTTTGAGTACACATGACACATGAAATACGTGGGATTCGCGCGGGAACCAATTCATTTAAATCGGGATTGGCCCCCATTGTAATCTTCAAATTGCAAGATGGCAGACAAGAAATGAGTGAACCTTGTGATCCCGCAGCCTGGCAGCATCTCTGGTATTTTCTACTTGCTTTAAGCTGTCATCTTTCATGTAAACAATTAGCCTTCTTTTGCGATGTCATAATATAGTTCTTATTGTATATGAGAACTTCTGCAAAGGAATGATTATGCATGTGAACAATAAGTATCGGCTAATGCAGGACAGCCATAAGTTGATCTTGAAAAATCCTAAGATTGCCAAATTTTCTTTTTTCCAAGCGCGATTACTCAAAGCAGGTTGAAAGTAAAGCAGAATGCGCATTAAGCTTTACTTTCAGCCTGCTTTAAGCTTCTATCTGCTAAGATAAAAATCCTAAGATTTCGGAAAAATTCGAAGATATTGCCGCCCTGCTATTGCGGCTCAAAGTTTGATGGGAGTTTACCCTCTTTCCATGCTGTCTTTTCCAGGGTCTTAGCATGTTTGAGATTTGTCTTGTCAAAGTTTTCGATGTTCTTTATGGTCTTTTCTTGGTCGATAGCTGAAAGTATAAAGAATAATCATTAGTTGTGCTGTAATAATTGTATATTCATTTATATATAGTGCAGAGGACCACAATGGAAATAGGGAAAATAGTTATCCTTTTTTTGTGTTATCCTTTGTTTTTAGGCGAATTTCATGGCTCTTATATGTTTTGCTTTAATTATAATGCTTTGCCATGT
The DNA here is from genome assembly GCA_922989275.2 of Gari tellinella. Classification (NCBI taxonomy): domain Eukaryota; kingdom Metazoa; phylum Mollusca; class Bivalvia; order Cardiida; family Psammobiidae; genus Gari; species Gari tellinella. Next base: position 13,752,289 of record OV277861.1, read on the forward strand.
TATGTACACTTTTTACCGAAATAAATCTATCTATCTATCTAGAGCTCCAGATAAGAGGGATTAAACTGAGCAAATTCAACATTATCTCTCTTATTTCAGCACCAAATCCTATGATGTTATTCTCATTAGAATCGTCTCTTCGAAAATGCTAATGAGTAGTGACACCATTTTGTTTAATGTAGAAATTAAGATTTTAATTTTTGAAATACTCCTTTCAGGTCTGCTTTACTTTCAAGAATGCTTTACGTTTCCAATGTCTAGAATGTAGAAAATATTTCTTATGGTATAGACTAATTCACGACTTTTATAAAGTGGAAACATAATAAAGGTGGAAAAAGTGTTTTTTATGAGGCAATGAATTAACAGTCAATTCTGCATTTGGCAATTGCTTCAGTAAAGGACTCTGTTCATCTTTAAAAGATAGATGACTTTTTAATGCAGAAAACTTTCTACATTAATTTTGTCCTATACATTACTGTGGAAGCTGTCTTTAACTCAATGACTGCTGCTCTTCTTCATTCAGTAGTAACCAGGTACTATCATGTTTAACCCTTTACCTGATAGCATTGTTTCTAGTATTGAAGATATGTGACTACTTAAAGCAGGTTGAAAGTAAAGCAGAATGCGCCCTAAGGCGCATTCTGCAGCGGATGAATAAAATGAATGTGCTAAAAGTCGCTTCTATAAGGGAAAGGGTTAACTGTACTTCTATTTCTATCTTCTTCGGAGATTATAAAACTGTTCATCTGTACAAAAATGGTAAGTTACACCCTTACTGTCTTTACCCTTATCATACTGAATTGTTGTCTGCTTCAAATATGTTGTCTGCAAAAAATGTAAAAAATATTTTTTTTATATTTTATTAAACAAAAGAAAGTATTGATATGAGTGGCAAACAGTTTGGATCCAGATCAGACGCCGCGTTACGTGGCGTCTGATCTGGATCCAAACTGTTTGCAAATATTAGCCAAGTCGTGTTTAGCATTTTAAGGGTTTACACCCTTTAAACACTGAGCTAATTGTCATTTGCTCAAAATGTGGTCTGCCAAAATGTTGAATTGTCTTCTTTAAATTTACTAAAATAAAATCTGAGTCACAAACAGTCTGGATCCTGATCAGGCCCCACTAAACGTGGGGCCTGATCATGATCCGACTGTTTGCATAGGTTTTTAATACAGGCGTTTTGTGCTGAAAGGGATAACAAATACACACTCTATAAATAAACATATACAATCTTACATACCTACCTGTCATAACCATTTACAAAAGGGAGTGAAAATCTTAAATGGGGTAAAATTCGTAAGATTAGTGACAGTGACCTGATTTCACTATTGCAGGCAGTTTGAATATAGATCAGATGCAGAGTAACTCAGTACAAGTACCTGGTCAGAATCTAAACTGTTTGACACTTGGGCTGTATTGTGCAAAGTCGCCAAAGAAACAATTAAAGTTTCGAATTACATCAGACCACATTTGTAAAGCAGATGACAGCTACACAGTATCAACCCTTGCCATGAAAGCATGACTTGCCTAACATTTGCACACAGTTTAGATCTAGATCAGACTCCGCTTATCTCGGCATCTGATCTCGATCCAAACTTTTTGTCACTTGTATTCAACTTTTCTTGCTTCAAAAGCATGAAAACTGATTTTCACTTATTTTAGCAGACAATATATTTGAAGCAGACAACAATTCAGAATGATATGAGTTAAGTGGATTAACACTTTCCGACATAACTATCTGCAAAATACTTAAATCAAACTGGTTATGCAGAAAGTATATGTGACCAGTGTATGCTAGGCTTATGTAGCTCACAGGGTGGTTTCTTAATTCTTGATTTTCTGCAGATTAAAATTTTAAAACAAGACATTTATTCAGTATTTCCAGTCATCATAAATTATTGGACTCTGACAGGCTGAAACTGCACACATGACCACTGTGTACGAGACCGTACACATTAATTTTGCCGGGAAGTATGGGTCATGTGACTAGTTGAATGTTGTTCCCTCGCTCGATTCGCGTAAACAATCTCTCTTTTTCGGTTTATTAAGTAGTTGTTTTCCAAGCAATCAAAACAAATCTTAATTAAAAACTGTCTTGAATCGATCATTATGTGTAAATGTAATTCAGATATCGACAATATGCTACTTTCTTGCTTTGTTTTCCCTGATTACCCCACCCATGTCATCACCATGATAAACAAACGACGGGACGTGAAATGAACACTGTAATGTACAACGGCACTTGTCACTGGTCTATAATGAAATTGACATTGGATTCAGTTTTATTTAGATCAATATGTTTATCGAAACCAACCAAAACAGGCAGAACTCGATATGCCTAGACACTGACCTACGTGTTCTTTTGTTCGTTCCTTATTATTTCCGCTCATTTGTTATAATTCATCATTACAGTGTTTCATAAAACGTAAATACCCTTCGAGAACTCTCCGTTCAAAATACCCTGGAAATGAACATTTTAAGGATGTTGACATTCCAATGTAATGACGTAACCATATTAGATACAGTCGATCTTCGATAGGGTCTATCTTGATTTCATTTCAGTCGAACATATCCGTAATTCAAAGTTAAATGGTGGCTTTACCACCTTTTAAACTTGAAATACGAAATATGTTCCACATAATGCGGTTTAGAAATTATTGCATTAAACTGTAGGAATGCAGATAAATTCTACTTATGCGAGTTCCTGATATCGTCGAAGTTTAACTGTATAACTATTGTTCTAAACCATCGAGTAGCGCGTGCGTTTGAAATGTACTGAACAGATGTCAATTTCAAGTGTCAATTTTAGGGTCAAGACAGTAAAACTTTGTCAAATTATGCATGTTTTCTTTCTTGTATTGGATCTAGACTGGAAATAAATTCGTTACACGGCATTTCAGCAGGGTGTACGGGCTTGTATGACGGTTTTGGATTCCGTATTTCCTTCGCGCTCAGGAAATATGGAATCCAAAACCGTCATACAAGCCCGTACACCCTGCCGAAATACCGTGTAACTAATAGTATTTTTAATATGCATTTTTATGTGATATTGTAATGCAGGAGAGAAAATCATTGTTTGTCATATGTTAAAGTATTTGAGTTTAAAATCTGAAATCCATCACCTTACAAATGCCAATGTTAAATCTTGTTTTACAAAGTGAACAAATACTTGGAAAATAAAATGTTTGAGATGGTCAATTGTTTTGTTGTGTAAAGTGCACGCAATAAATAAACAGTATCAGCTTTAACTCTTACTCTGTTTCTAGTTTTAAAGATATATGACCACTTAAAGCAAGTTCAAAGTATCGCTGAATGCGCCTTTAGCCTGCTTTATTATGCTACAGTCTGCTAGAATACAGAAAATATTTCTTATGGTACATATCAATATTTACATTCACCCTGTAAAGTCTTTATGTAATCCTATTAAAAATATGCGGTAAATCTGCCGATGAACCTACACTTCGAAACTGGTTTTAGCCAGTTCGGATTTCGCCCGTGCTATTCGTGGACTTCTTCAAATAGACTACATTGGGCACTTAACACTAAGCTCCCATTGGTCGACGGTCATATGACACTAGCGGAGCGATACAGACCCATAGGTCGTTGCCATCGCGTTGCTATGTGTGTAAATGGGTTAAGAAAACAACCGCGACCTGTATTTTTAGAATGTGCTTTGGCAATAGATATTCAAGTTGCACTGTTATTTGTTTGCCTTGTAAGTCTTTTCCATTCACAGAGAGAAAGTTTACTGGAAAAAATCCTGAATTTTTAATACAGTAGAGTACATGTAGTTGGGACTACTTTCTCACCATATTTAGAAACTGGAATGGCTATTACATCGACATTACATCTATCAAACCTATTTGACCGGTATATGATAAATTCTTTTGCAGAAAAACAAATTGACAAGACAGAAAATATAAATATAAATATAAGGAATAAACAACATCTCTTTGCCGCTCATGACGGTATGACTACATTAGCTTCGGGGGGTAAATTTAACGTAAACGCCCTTCGCTTACGAAATTTACCCCCTGCTAAGCTAATGTAGTCATACCGTCATGAACGTCAAAAATATGTTGTTTATTCCTATAATGACTGTATAAAGCAGACCTAACTATTTTCTTCAGTGGAAGAAAAAAAAAAAGGCGTATAAAAATGGTATGATACTATTCATGGGTTAAAAGATTTGCAACATATTTCTTCCAAGGTTGAAAGGTTAAACACACAGCCAAGATCAAGATCAGATGAGATGGCAATGAAAAAGCTAAACTTTTAAACAGTCCAAACACATGTCGCTTTGATTTCAATTTTCAATAAGATATAATCAGTAAGTATAACGCTGTTAAATTTTGGGCACTCAGCTGAGAAATAAACCTTATCCATATCTTTCATAATCTAAAGTACTAAGAAACATTAGGAAACAGTTTTTAAGGCTGGTCACGATAGGTAGCTTAAAGCAAGATGATATATTAGCTTTCTGCTTTACTTTCATCCTGCTTTAAAGAACCACCTGTATTTAGCGTCATCAATGAATATTCATTTGGTGAGCTTATGAAGAGGAAGGGTAAAAGGCATCCTGTGGAGAAAATACTTAGGCCTTTTAGAGCATTGACCCTTTGAACCCTAGTCCCGCATATTGGCGTCCTTTTGCAAACAGTGTACATATGAATAGTACACATGTCCTATGCAAACAGTGAAGACCCAGATCAGAGGGCTCCTAGGAGCCACCCGTACGAAAAATTCAGGCGGAATCCGCCCGGAAATGAGGCGGAATTGGGGCGGAAATGGCCGATTCCGGGCGGACTTGGGGCGGAAACCTAAATTCCGCCTCAAGTCGGTCAGTTTTACGGGCGGAATTTTGAGAAGATTCCGGGCGGAATTTAAAATCCAGGCGGAATTTTGTACTTTGACATTTTTCAGAGGCGGAATTTCTCACTTAGACTAGCATCTCGAGGCGGAAAATGAGAAAACATTGGAAATTGAGGCGGAATTTTTGACTTAGACTATTTCAATAAGGCGGAATTTCGGACTTAGTTAAAATTCTGCCTGAATGAGGCGGAATTTCATACTTAGACTATTGCAACAAGGCGGAATTTTGGACTGTGAATTTTGAAAAAATGTTTAAGTCCAAAACGTGAAAAAAGTTTAAAAAAATTGTATCTTTTTAATTATTTAATAAAATCAGGGTGTTCATGGATTCAAAATTATCGCCATAAAACAAAGAAGTCATATATGTACAAATGAGGAAGGTCTTTTGGTCAAATATAACAAAGGGGAATAACTCCGAAAATATTAATGTCTAGTCAGAGTTATGGACCCTGCACTTAATCTCTCCAAGCTAGCGATTTCCATATATGAAATTTTATTCCACTAGCATCAGTTAAACTGGAGTAAATATCTTAAAGACAATAACCCCCCCCCCCCCCCCCCCTCTCTCTCTCTCTCTCTCTCGGAATCAGTTGTGTGAATTTACTTTCAATTCAGAACTGCAGTTTCATTTAAGCAAGATTATTAAAGTTGTTTCAATTGGTTGCCATGGCAACCACAGTTTCAACTGATAGACCTATATTTGAAGAAATCTGATACAGATTCACCCATTTGTATGAAATTAATTTTAAATTGAGTCAGTGGTTTCAGAAAATAAGAATTTTAAAGTTTCCACTATATTATAGCCAAATAAAGGAAATACGAGTGCCCCACCCACTGCTGTTTTTTTTTTTAATCTTGGAAAATTATTTTAAGAAATAGCCATTTAACTTTAAGGAAAGAACAATTTTAAATTCTCTTCAACGTTTTCCGTAGTTTTCATATGCACATAATATCATTTCAGAGATAATTCACGTTTATTCTCTGTTTCTAGCAGAAAGAATAACACCTTATTTACGTGAAAGGCCGAAACTCAATGGGGTCGAAGTTTCTCCGAGCGCTCCGTTCCGCGCATGCGCTAGCTGTTGGTCTCGAAATTTGAAATGAAGAGCCATAATTTGTAACGACGATACATGAATGTCCCTGTGTTTTTACCAAGAAATCACACCTTGTATGGCTCATACACGCTGTCGCGGACAATGTGTGTTGTGATTAAAGGTAAATTGTGTATTTAAACTTGTATGTTCGTGTATAAATTATAATTCAGATGTTATCGAACGCTGCCTGGGTGTTTGTTTTTGTCAGTTGATCCTACTAGGATAATTGTAAGATTTAATGCAGATATTTACATGTATTTAGATTTGTTTCAGTAGATAGGTGTTCAAGTCGAAGCTGCAAATATTTATTTACCTAATTCCATCATTTGAAATGCAATTGATAGGCAGATTCAGGTGAATACAATCTCCTATGCTGAAAACGTAGCGGTTCAATTCGTCCCAAGTCAAATCGTAACTGGTTTAATTCGGCCTACACACTATAGAATAGTGATTGCAGTGTATAGTTAGATAGAGAAAATCGTTTCAACATTAACATTTTGTAATTAAGTTGTCCCGTATTTGATTGTTTTTCTTAGATTAAAATACATTCTTTTAGTTTAAACAAGTTAATTAGAGTTTAATGTGTGGTAAACAAGTTATTTAGAAATTAGATGTGATTTTATCTATCTTCTCACAACTCAAATTTAGATCTAGATACACTTTAATTTTATCAAAGCATATGTCTCTATTTCAGATTCCATGAGTAAACCAATAGAATAGTGACTACAACACTGTTGAAACATCTTATTTAAAGATCCATGGATGATGGACCAGAGATGTTGAGGTGGCTTAACAGCTGTGTTACCATTTCACAAGGTAAAGACTGCCGAAATATTAAATAAGAGTACTTCTATTTTAGATGATCAACACTGACACGGTCTGTGTACATAGCTCAGTGGTAGAGCGTCCCGTTCTAGTGCAGGAGGTTGCGGGTTCAATACCAGGCCGGGGCAAACCAAAGACTTAAAAATTAGTAGTTTTTAATGAAGTTCCCTCCTCGCTCAGGGTTTTGGGTTACATGTAGCATATAGTAACAACTGGTTTCGTCGGTGTCAGGATAAAGTGACCGGCACAGTGCACATATTCCTGAATCTATGACATATCGTGATAATTTACTTTGGTAAGAACCCGAAAAGAACGTGTATTTGAAATATCAATAATTCTTACAAACAAAGGTCTAAGGAAATATCTCTACTCACTGAGTCACTGTTCGCCCAGACCCGGTCAGCTTTTTTTTTTTTTTTAGCTCACCTCGGGCACGAAGTGCCAAGGTGAGCTATTTTGATAGCCCTGTGTCCGTCGTCCGTCCGTCGTCAAACTTTTTCTTCAAAGATCTTCTTCTTGAAAACCACTGCCAATTTCATCAAAACTTCATAGGATTGTTCCTTGTAAGGTACTCTCTCAGATTTCTTCAAATATAGGTCATCCAATTGAAATTGTGGTTGCCATGGCAACCAATTGAAAAAACTTTAAAAATCTTCTCGTCAAAAACTACAGGTCCGAATTGTAAATAATTTTACCCAAATGTGCCATTGGTGACCCTCTATCAGATTTCTTAAAATAATTTTCCTATCATAACCCTTTCCCACATAGCATATCTCTAGTACTGAATATAGGTGTCCTCTTAAAGCAGGTTGAAAGTAAAGCAGAATGCGCTTTAAGCGCATTCTGCTTTACTTTCAGCCTGCTTTAAGCTATCATCTGCTAGAATATAGAAAATATTTTGTATTATACATATTTATGAATGTATAAATTGGAACTATTTTCTTCAGGGCAAGAATAAACTGAATGCGCTAAAAGGCGCTTCTATGGGGGGAAAGGGTTAAAAAACATGGCCGCTAGTGGGTGGGGCAGATTTTCCTTATATTGATATATAGAGAAAACTTTAAAAATCTTCTTTTCAAAAACTACTGGTCCGATTTGTCAGTAATTTTATGCAAATGAACCATGGGTGACCCTCTTCCAGATTTCTTAAAATTATTTTGATATCTAAAAAAAACATGGCCTCCAGTGGGTGGGGCATATTTTCCTTATGTTACTGTATAGTAAAAACTTTAAAAATCTTCTTCTCTGAAACTAGATCTACTGGTGCAAATTCAAAATAATTTTACACAAATGGTCAATTGATGACACTCTACCAGATTTCTAAAAATCATTTTGTTATCTTAAAAAAAACATGGCTGCCAGTGGGTAGGGCACGTTTTCCTTATGTTACTGTATAGTAAAACTTTAAAAATCTTCTTTTCTGAAACGACTGTTGCAAATTCAAAATAATTTTACACAAATGGTAAATTGATGACCCTCTACCAGATTTCTTAAATCATTTTGTTATCTTAAAAAGCATGGCCGCCAGTTGGTGGGGCAAGTTTTCCTTATATTTCTGTATAGAAAAACTTTCAAAAACAATTTCTCTGAAACTATTGGTCTGATTTAAGAATAATTTTACACAAATAATGATTCATGGGTGACCCTTTGCCAGTTTTCTACAAATAATCTTACTAGCTCAAACAACATGGCCACCAGTGGGTGGGGTGAATAAGTGAAAACGTAATAATTACTGGTCCATTTACATGACCGTAATCATGGGTACCAGGTGAGCGATTTAGGGCCGCATGCGGCTCTTGTTTTATGAAAAAGGCGTGTGAATCGATCAGCTTTTTTGTGATAAAGACGTGAAACGTCGAAAGATGAAGTTAATAACCGAGTCTGCTGAGAAGATACTGTTATAATGTCGACAACGTGCGAGAAATGCATGTTACGCGTTTTTCGTAGTTAGAGAGTCGATTTCCGTGTTTGATGATTCGGACCATGTCAATTTTGTAACTATCCGAATTCAAAGTCGCCAAAAAAATATTTGACACTGATTCTTTATATATTATTTATTTAATCACCACTGAACACAATTTCTTTAGTGTGTTTTTTTAACACTAATACACTAGAATTCCACATTGTTTTGGCAATTTTGAATCTATGGTATATTATATAATGATAATTCAAATGAGTATTCCCCCCACCATTCACTCAGAGTTACGAGAGTACCCATTAAAATACTTATTGAATTTGCAAAGGACTATATTGTAAAATAGTTCTTTGAGGTGCAAAAACTCACAACTTTTTCACTTCAAGGACATCTCTGAAAGAACATTGAATTTGAATTAAAATTCCATGGACCCGTCCCTACAGTGAGTATAATTCTGGTTACTAATTAATTCATCACTAATTTAGATAAATTTTATTTTTCAGAAACTATGTAAATGATGGAGTCAGGACAGAAAATGAAGGGAAAACCCCATGATGTTGTTGAACTTTAATGTTGGATGGTTGTCTTGTGTGGTACAACACAGTCAGTGATGCTTTACAGCGGCGGGAGCCAGTCATCTATAATAATTAATATGTGACCAAATCATCAAATGGTAAGGATTAGAACTCCAGATCAAAGCGTACCATTTTTTATCGAAGCGCACCACATATACTAGATATATCACGAAAATATTCAATTGTGTATTAGGTGTATTTGATGTTTGAATGATTTCAATAATATGACAAGCTTCCTAAAATAACAAGGTTAGCAGATTTAACAGGGGTCGTTTGTGATTTTGATATTGCTGCCGATAATTTTCCGTAGCGGTACGAAAAACTTCATTTGGACAATCTAAAACCTCTTTTATCGCCGCGGCATTCGATGGTTTGCAGCTTCATTTTGTTTTTTTCGGAGTCTTACTGGGCGCTCATTGTTTTATGAATTATGCCGATAACCAGAAGCTAAAATATATCACGCGGAACGCCTCCTGTTTTATCGTTGGGGTGCACCAAAATGCAATTAGTTAATTTTGTCACCAGTTTTCGCGAATTTAATATACTGGCGTATCTATCAAATGCAGCGTAAAAGTTAACTTTTATTTAACGCAATCTAAACAAAATTAAAAGATTGAACAGGAAGTTCGGTTTTAATCCGATTTAATGATAAAACAAGTAGCTTACTGAAGTTAATGATTTAAGATTTAGGACCCCTAATGAGATCAGACCACAATTGGTAGTCTAATTTCTATGTCGATCAGCCATTCTTGTCAACTGCCAAAGTGTTTCGAACCATGCATGTTTTAGCACAGTTCAGAACAGGTCGGCAGTTGATGAGAATGGCAGATCGCTCTCTGTAGAGTTCCAATATTGACCGAAATTGGCACGATCTCATTAGGGGTACTCAACCTTAAGATCCATTTTGAAATTAATTCAGACTCAAGTTTTTTGTAATAAATATTTGAAGTCATATTTTAAATTTAGTGTCTCCTGATTGTGTTTTAGATTATGTCAACACTTGATGTGGGAAAGTATTGGCCAGTTTTTACCAACAAGGCAGTGAATGAATGATGCCCGGTGACGGTGACATGGAGATCATCTTATGCTGGGAAACATTAGTTACAACTAAAACCTTAGACATTTGATATGGATGTGTCATTAGAACTAGACTTATCCTGATCCTAGAACGGATTTGTTTAGGTAATTCTGTAGGCCAAATTGAACATTACCTGTGCCATATTTGTTTAACCCTTTCCCTCATAGAAGCACCTTTTAGTGCATTTAGTTTAATCCTCCGCTGAAGACAATAGTTCCAATTTATAGTCATGAATATGTATCATAAGGAATATTTTCTATATTCAAGCAGGTGGTAGCTTAAAGCAGGCTGAAAGTGAAGCAGAATGCGCTTAAGGTGCATTCTGATTTACTTTCAACCTGCTTTAAGTATAGTCACCTATTTTCAAAAAGGGTAAACTCTATCAACACAATTGACCTGTTTAAAATATACTAGTTACATAATTTGCAAACAGTGTAAACCCATTTCAGAGGGCTATTCTGATCAGGGTCTACACTGTTTGTTTGTGTAGAGCCGTATTTATAAACTACCCTGAATTCCAAGTAGACATTGGTTCATATTTTTGTAACTAAAAGGATCTACAAGAGAACCTAATAACACACAAGAGTTACTTAGTGTTGAAATAGTTAATGAGCTAAAGTGTTTATGTCAAAGATAGAAATTTTCTGTTTGATAATCTGTAACCCATCAAATTTATATGAGGTTTTTAATAAGAAAATAGAATTCAAAGACAATGACTTGATAAATATCTCTGTAAATAATAAGTGTATAAATATTTGATTATACAATTGTACATTAGTTAAGACAGATTAAATATTTCCCTCATAGACACTTTTTTATGGCATTAACAAACTGAGAAGACCCAGATTTGACTGTTCCTGATCCGTGTTTGCTCTGTTTGTTTATCAAATTTTGCAGGTGTTATCCTGCTCTTTTTACTTGGATAAGAAATTCCCATTCCAAGTTCAAACTATGTATATTTCTGTCAAGTACTAATTTGATTATAATTGGAGCATGACATTTTAACCATTACTCCATAGTTTGTTTCAACTTTTGAAGACAAGTGACCACTTAAAGCAGGTTGAAAGTAAAGTAGAATGCACTTTAAGACACATTCAGCTTTAGTTAATTTCAACCTGCTTTAAGCTACCATCTGCTAGGATATAGGAAAAACGGAACTTTGGGGTCATAAGTTAAAGATGTATTTATGGGGTTATGTAGGTTAAAGCAGGTTGAAAGTAAAGCAGAATGCACTGTAAGGTGCATTGTTTTGATTTCAGGCTACCATCTGCTAGGATAAAGAAAATATTTCTTATGAAGCACATTCATGTCTGTATAAACTATTTTCTTCAGCAGACTAATACATTAAAGGTGTAAAAAGGCATATTTATGGTTGAATGGGTTAAAGAAATAGTGCTGTTGGGGAACGATTTCAGGTTTGTTCTTGGAGATATTTTATCATACGAGACACATTATAAGACATTTGGTTTCTAGGACAGCATCAAAGTGTGTGATTATGTAAGTTAAATTGATTAATATGTTACTTTTTTAATTAAAAAGTTTAATGATATGCACTTTTTTGGTTGTTTATATCTATTTTCAGTAGCTCTTGGAGTTTCTTTTTCGCAATCCTTGATGGAAGTTGTGATGGGCATGCCTAATTTGACTGCAAAATTAAAAGAGGATGTTCTAAAGTCAAATTCTACCCAAAATAGATTTTGCAAAGCTTCTACCGGTACCCTGAATATTCCCCTTCCTTTACTACTTATTCTGCATCAAAATTTCAGCCCCAAAGAAAATTCCGCTTCATTTGCATATCCTAATTCCGCCTGAAGATTTTCCGCCTCATTTACATATTTCGCCCCAAATTCCGCCCCGTTTCCGCCTGGAATCCGCCCGGAATATATTCCGCCTCATTTGCATATCTTAATTCCGCCTGGAAGATTTTCCGCCTCATTTACATATTTCGCCCCAAATTCCGCCTGGAATCCGCCCAGAATTTTTTCCGCCTGAAATTTTTTCCGCCCGTAAAATGTGCCTCATTTACATATTCCGCCCCGAATTCCGCCCCGTTTCCGCCTGGAATCCGCCCGGAATTTATTCTTTATTTCATATAAGTGGAAACAGGCGGAAATGCAGGCGGAATAGGATGTGAGATTCCGCCCCAATTCCGGGCGGAACATTTCGTACAGGCCTCTGATCAGGGTCTTCACTGTTTGTCACAATGCCAGACATTGACAAATACAACCCTCAAAAGTCAGAAATGGACTACTACTTCAATGGAAACTGGAATTGTCCATTTAAAGTTTCAGGGAGGAAAGAGTTAATTTGAGTTATTTGTGCCTTTGGGCATCTTTGCGATCAGTTTGGAACCTGATGAGATGCCACCTGTGATGATCTTGAGTCTAATTGGGACCTAAACTGTTTGACACTCTGAAAAGATTTTTTTTTTAAAAAATAAAAAAATCTTTCGACAGAACATGAGCAGAGAGCAAAAATCTTCAAAGAGTTAACCCTTTTCCTCATAGAATCGCCTTCACTTTATTCCTCCGCTGAAGAAAATAGTTCCAATTTAAACAGTCGGGAATACGTTTCATAAGGAATATTTTCTTTATTCTGACAGGGAGTAGCTTAAAGCAGACATTCTGCTTTACTTTCAACCTGCTTTAAGTAATCAACTATTTTCAAAACTAGAAGTAAGATATGGGGTAAAGGGTTAAGGGTTACAGGTAAAAACCTCTTATTGACAAAGGTTATCTCTCTACCCCAGCCCACACAAACACACCCATATCGAGACATAACTCTCTGTGATAAATAATATGTCCTAGACACAGTAAAACCACCGCAAACTCAACACTTGAGACAGAGTAAAAATTTATATGTTCCAAAAGTTTACCCCTTTACCCGTAAATACCCCTTTTTACGTAATTTATATTCCTCCACTGAAGTAAATAAGTCCATTTTTACTGTCATGAATATGCAGCAAAATAAATATTTTCTAATTCTTAGCAGATTGTAGCTTAACCCCTTAACTCAACAGAAGTGCCTTTTAGCACATTTAATTTATTCTTCCACTGTAGAAAATAGTTCCAAATTATACAGTCATGAATATGTATTTTAAGAAATATTTTTTATATTCTAGCAGATGGTAACTTAAAGCAGGTTGAAAGTAAAGCAGAATGTGCCTAAAGGCACATTCTGCTTTACTTTCAACCTGCTTTAAGTGGTCACCTATATTCAATTCTAGAAAAGAGTATGTAGTAAAGGGTTAAAGAAGGCTGAAAGTAAAGCAAAATATGCCTTAAGGCTGGATATTGCAATGAACTCTCCCTCTTACAATTTGTATACTTTCTGAAAGATTTCATTGTAAATACACAAGGTTAATCTAAAGACACCTCGGTCTTTGTCCATACAGCACAATATTTCTAATTTATCCCTCCACTGAAGAAAATAGTTCCAATATATATACAGTTGTGAATATGTATCATTATAAATAATTTCTATATTCTAGCAGATGATAGCTTAAAGCAGGCTGAAAGTAAAGCAGAATGCGCCTTAAGGCACATTCTGCTTTACTTTCAACCTGCTTTAAGCAGGCACCTATCTTTTAAACTAGAAATAGGCTAATGGGGAATGGGTTAATAAACTATGGAGGAAAAGTCTATGTATAAGTGTAAGTGAATCTTCTTTTGAAGGTCACTTTACAGATTGACAGTATGTAAAATTGCTGATATTGCATATTTTTTTCTTTGGCTAGTTTATCAATTACACATTGAGCTGACGGTTTTATCTTTAGCCGGAAGAGTTGTCTGTTGTAAAATGATATTTGAACCTTTTGGTGGGGTAAGGAGTCCATGTTCATTCTGATAATTACCATAAAGTTAAATTCTAAAATTGAACTTTTCTGCCCCTCTTTCAAACTACACTTTACTTCTTCCTCTCTTAAACCCCCACCCCAAACTTGTTTTTAGCATTGTTGACATGTGGATGCTTTAATTAAGCAGACTGAAAAAATGTAGAAAGCTAAGGATAAAGGAAATATTTCTTACTGTGTATATTTTTGACTGTTTAAAATTGAACTATTGTCCACAATGGAGGAATAAATCGAAGGCGTAAAAATGTTTATAATATTGGGTAATAGGTTAACCCATTACCACTTAAATACGCCTTTTGATGCCTCTAACTTATCCTCCACTGAAGAAAATAGTTCAAACTTATATAGTCATGAACATGTTTCATAAGAAATATTTTCCATATTCTAGCAGATGGTTACTTAAAGCAGGCTGAAAGTAAAGCAGAATGTGCCTTAAGGTGCATTCTGCTTAATTTTCAACCTGCTTTAAGCAGTCACATATCTTCAAAATTAGAAACGGGCTATTGGGCAATGGGTTAAAGAACTTGATGCTTCTTCAGTGTACAGTCACCAAAACACAATATTGACAATCCTGTTCTCATGTATATGATGTGACAGTTGACAATTATTTTGATGTATTGAGTGTCATGACACATTTACAGTGAATTAATGTGGTTAATGGTGGCCTATCTAACAGGTATCACACTCGAACCTGATCACAAACCCAAACAAACCTGTCATAAGGTGACAATTGCTCAAGTCTGCAGGTCTCAATAAACAGTCAATGGTATATAATGTAGCAGCACAAAGATTATCAGACCACAATACCATTTACATGTTGTACAGTAACACCTGAACCTAGGCTGCAACTTAACCCATTACCCTATAGCCTATTTCTAGTTTGGAAACAAGTGACTATTTAAAGCATGTTGAAAGTAAAGCAGAATGTGCCTTAAGGCACATTCTGCTTTACTTTCAGCAGGCCTCGATCTAACCGGTAGCCCGAGGCTACTTGAAATTGTCAGGGGCTACTTGAAATTACTGGTTGGGTAGTCCGATAGGCTACCTATTTTTCTGACTTGAAATGTCCCTTTTTAATGTTAAAATACGATTTAATGATAAAAACTACGATCTGTTGGTACTATTCTGAAAGCTAGGGAAACACGCATACACCGATTTGTTTCCGGAAGTTATATGTTTGATAAAACAAATAAACCGCTCCAAATAAACCGCACATGGATAATGATTAGCAAATTAGACCGCGGGATTCCGAATGTATAAGATAAAATTTATCCGCGTCTCGGTAGAGAATAAAACGTGAGCGAGATTGCACCCATGAATTGACAATTGCAGACAGGTAATATAATTTCTTTTTCACATTTTTTGAGAAGGTAACAGGCCTGTGATCTTTCCGCAGATCCGCGGATTGGATTGCCGCCGAAACCATTTCTGAGATTCGTTGAGAAAATCTGACGACTATAAGTGGGGTGAGGTCTGAAAGTCGGTCGCGTCCGCGGACATGTTTTAGTCTGACCCGGAAATCGTTGTACATTAACATTAACGGTAACGGAAAAGTCCGAGTGTTCCACATCAATTTAACTGGTTACCTCATTTGAAAACTCGGAAACCAGTCTTCGCGACAACACCGCTTTTCGAGACCAAAATATTTTTGTGTTTTGATGTTTGAACGATGTTTATAGATTGTCAATAATATGACAGCTTCCTAAAATAACATTACAAGGTTAGCAAATTTAAAAGGGGTTTGATTATGATAATGTTTTTTTTTCGTTAAGACCAACGTAACGCCCTCGGGTGAAAACGACCCCGGATCAAAACGGCCCACCTATATCTTTTATTACAAATAGCCTAATTGAAAGTAAAAATACACGAATGTCTGAAATGTATTCAACATTGAATAACCATGGTAGTGGCGAGATCAATCTACATGATCTAAACAATGCAAAATTTTGGAGAATACCCCAACCCCCAGGCAAAATAATCAGTCTGTTGATTTTGGTCAGCAATAGGAAGAACTTTTCATGGGTTTCATAAAAATATATAGATCTAGTTAGAACTAATAGGAAGAACTTTTCATGGGTTTCATAAAAATATATAGATCTAGTTAGAACTAATTTATCAAGAACTCATGTATAATTAATGACACAGACTTGCACAGAGGTGAATTTGTTATGTTTTTCGAAACTTTTATATCGAAAAGTTGAGGGGCTACCAGGGCTTGTTTTGGTCAAAATATCTGGTGATATTCGGTAGTTTCCCCCCCTCTGAAAAGTATGTT